>JARQOC010000003.1:649143166-649719231 GCA_033576535.1 Allobates femoralis
TTTTCCGACACTGTATATGTGGTCCTGATGGGAATATGAAATGATTATTTACTTGATGTTTGCCCAGTAGTTAGAAAGATTTGAGTAAAACCCATCTAGACAGTAAGAAAATGTAAATAAAAATATAAAAGTTAATAGAAATTGACTAATATAAATTATAGAAATTAATATATAAATTAATGTATAATTAGCTGAATAGAAAAAATAAATGCGTCAATGGGTAAATATATACATCTGGCTTGCTTGGCACAATGTCGGTATTTACCTGCTGACGAGGGAATGTTGTTAACAAGATACTGGTCTTGCGATTATCAAAGTCTACACTGTATAAGTAGAGAAGTGGGAGGTATACAAATTAATATAAAGCAGGGTACTGATAAATATAAACTACTAGCTGTGAGCCCGATGCAAATGCATCGGGATTCTAGAACGTGCCTTAATTTGATTATAGTAGTTATAGCTGTTAGGCTGATGGAAATGCATCGGGTATCTAAAATATGTTTATTGTTTTTTTAAAGATTTTTAAATAATAATCGCATTATCAATAGCAATAATATAAGCCATACTATTATTATTAGCATTAATAGCAGTATTAATAGCATTATTAGCAGTATTATGAGCATTAATAACAGTATTAATAGCATTAATAGCATTATTATTAGCATTAATAGCATTATTAATAGCATTATTAGCATTAATAATACCATTAATAGGATAAATATTAGCATTAATAGCATTAATAGCATAATTAATAGCATTAATAGCATTATTAATAGCATTAAGAGCATTATTATTAGCATTAATAGCATTAATAATAGCATTATTAGCATTAATAATAGCATTAATAACATTATTAATAGCATTAATAGCATTATTCTTAGCATTAATAGCATTATTATTAGCATTAATAGCATTAATAATACTATTAATAAGATAAATATTAGCATTAATAGCATTAATAGCATAAATAATAGCATTAATAGCATTATTAATAGCATTAATAGCATTATTATTAGCATAAATAGCATTAATAATAGCATTATTAGCATTAATAATAGCATTAATAACATTATTAATAGCATTAATAGCATTATTATTAGCATTAATAAAATTAATAATAGCATTAGTAGCATTAATAATAGCATTAATAACATTATTAATAGCATTAATAGCATTATTATTAGCATTAATAGAATTAATAATAGCATTAATAGCATTAATAATAGCATTATTAGCATTAATAACATTATTAATAGCATTAATAGCATTATTATTAGCATTCATAGCATTATTATTAGCATTAATAGTATTAATAATACCATTAATAGGATAAATATTAGCATTAATAGCATTAATAGCATTATTAATAGCATTAATAGCATTATTATTAGCATTAATAGCATTAATAGCATTATTATTACCATTAATAGCATTAATAATACCATTAATAGGATAAATATTAGCATTAATAGCATTAATAGCATAATTAATAGAATTAATAGCATTATTAATAGCATTATTATTAGCATTAATAGCATTAATAATAGCATTATTAGCATTAATAATAGATTAATAACATTATTAATAGCATTAATAGCATTATTATTAGCATTAATAGCTATTAATAGCATTAAATTATTAGCATTAATAGCATTAATAATACCATTAATAGGATAAATATTAGCATTAATAGCATAAATAATAGCATTAATAGCATTACTAATAGCATTAAGAGCATTATTATTAGCATAAATAGCATTAATAATAGAATTATTAGCATTAATAATAGTAGTAATAACATTATTAATAGCATTAATAGCATTATTATTAGCATTAATAGCATTAATAATACCATTAATAGGATAAATATTAGCATTAATAGCATTAATAGCATAAATAATAGCATTAATAGCATATTAATAGCATTAATAGCATTATTATTAGCATAAATAGCATTAATTAATAGCATTATTAGCATAATAATATATATAAATAACATTATTAATAGCATTGATTAGCATAATATTATTAGTTAATATCATTATTATAGCATTAATGCATAATTATTAGCATTAATAGCATTATTATTAGCAGTAATATTATTATTAGCATTTTATTTTTTAATTATTATTTATTATTTTTTATTTATTTTTTTATTTTTTTTATTTTTTTTTTTATAATTTTGTAATTATTTTTTAATTATTTTTTTTTTATTATTAAATTTATTTATTTTTTTAATTGAGAGTGAGAGACAGTTGTCATTCAGGTCTGCATTTTTTTTTTTTATTATTATTATTTTTATTTAATTTTTTATTATTTTTTTATTATTATTTTTTATTATTTTTTAATTATTTTTAAATTATTTTATTTATTATTTAAGTTATTATTTATTTTAAGTGAGACACAGTTCTCATTCAGGTCCGCCAAAATGGCTGAGCTGATTAGCATATATTTATTTTTTTTTATTATTATTTTTATTTAATTTTTTATTATTTTTTTATTATTATTTTTTATTATTTTTTAATTATTTTTAAATTATTTTATTTATTATTTAAGTTATTATTTATTTTAAGTGAGACACAGTTCTCATTCAGGTCCGCCAAAATGGCTGAGCTGATTAGCATATATATTTTTTTTTTATTATTATTTTTATTTAATTTTTTATTATTTTTTTATTATTATTTTTTATTATTTTTTTAATTATTTTTAAATTATTTTATTTATTATTTAATTTATTATTTATTTCAAGAGAGACACAGTTCTCATTCAGGTCCGCCAAAATGGCTGAGCTGATTAGCATATATTTATTTTTTTTATTATTATTTTTATTTAATTTTTTATTATTTTTTTATTATTATTTTTTATTATTTTTTAATTATTTTTAAATTATTTTATTTATTATTTAATTTATTATTTATTTTAAGTGAGACACAGTTCTCATTCAGGTCCGCCAAAATGGCTGAGCTGATTAGCATATATTTTATTTTTTTTATTATTATTTTTATTTAATTTTTTATTATTTTTTTATTATTATTTTTTATTATTTTTTAATTATTTTTAAATTATTTTATTTATTATTTAATTTATTATTTATTTTAAGTGAGACACAGTTCTCATTCAGGTCCGCCAAAATGGCTGAGCTGATTAGCATAGATTTATTTTTTTTATTATTATTTTTATTTAATTTTTTATTATTTTTTATTATTATTTTTTATTATTTTTTAATTATTTTTAAATTATTTTATTTATTATTTAATTATTATTTATTTTAAGTGAGACACAGTTCTCATTCAGGTCCGCCAAAATGGCTGAGCTGATTAGCATAGATTTATTTTTTTTATTATTATTTTTATTTAATTTTTTATTATTTTTTATTATTTTTTAATTATTTTTAAATTATTTTATTTATTATTTAATTTATTATTTATTTTAAGTGAGACACAGTTCTCATTCAGGTCCGCCAAAATGGCTGAGCTGATTAGCATATATTTATTTTTTTTATTATTATTTTTATTTAATTTTTTATTATTTTTTTATTATTATTTTTTATTATTTTTTAATTATTTTTAAATTATTTTTTTTATTATTTAATTTATTATTTATTTTAAGTGAGACAGTTCTCATTCAGGTCCGCTATTTTTCCCATTGACATACATTAGCGGTGTGTCGGCGATTTTATGGCCGGCCACCTGGTTCTATTTGTCGGCCGTAAAATCGCGGACACACCGCTAATACATGTCTATGGGCAGTGAGCCCGATTTCGGATTGGACGCCGACCAATCAGAATTCGAGCTCAATGAGGGGCTCTTCTGATTGGCTGAGGGCAGTAGACAGCGACCAATCAGAAGAGCCGCTCATATCTCATTGAGATACAATGGCGGATTTGTCGTCCATTGTATCTGAATGAGAAGAGAAGAGGACGTCGGAGCTGGAAGAAGACAGAAGATCCCCGGGGCCGGACGAAGAGGACGCCTGGCCGGACGGACGATCAGATGACTAAGAAGACATGTAAGTATGTGCGGACATGGGGGGGCTGTGTGGACATTAGTGGGGGTCGGCTGTGCGGACATGGGGGTTTTTTCGGACATTGATGGGGGCGGGCTGTGCGGACATGGGGGTCAGCTGTGCGGACATTGCTGGGGGTGGGTGTGCAGACATGGGGGTGGGCTGTGCGGGCATGGGGGTGGGCTGTGCGGGCATGGGGGTGGGCTGTGCGGGCATGGGGGTCGGCTGTGCGGGCATGGGGGTCGGCTGTGCGGGCATGGGGGTCGGCTGTGCGGGCATGGGGGTGGGCTGTGCGGGCATGGGGGTCGGCTGTGCGGGCATGGGGGTCGGCTGTGCGGGCATGGGGGTCGGCTGTGCGGGCATGGGGGTCGGCTGTGCGGGCATGGGGGTCGGCTGTGCGGGCATGGGGGTCGGCTGTGCGGACATGGGGGTGAGCTGTGCGGACATTGCTGGGGGTGGGCTGTGCGGACATGGGGGTCGGCTGTGCGGACATGGGGGTCGGCTGTGGGGACATTGATGGGGGCGGGCTGTGCGGACATGGGGGGGGGGTGGCGAATTGTGGGTAGCGGGGAGCGGAGGCGGCAGTGCCGCCTCCGCTCCATGGTCCCCGGGTAGGGATTTGCGGCTCAGGCAGCGACTCGCAATGGCCTCGCGGCCATTGCTCGCGCTACCTGAGCGGTAAATCGCTAAGGTTGTAGCCGGGCCTGTGGATCGATTTTGGGCCAGCGGCTCGCAATGGCCTCGCGGCCATTGCTCGCGCAGCATTGGGCGCTTCGCGCCCAATGTTAAATTTGTATCCACATGACGACATCGGAAAGTGCGCGTGAAGGGGCGCTTTTCCGATTCGTGATTATATAATAGATAAATATTGGTGTTGTTTGGTTCAGAGGACTTTGTTGCAGTATACGAAAATTTAAGATATGTATAATCTCATTAAATTAGGTAAAGGTAATCAATGATGGTGCTTGCCTGGATTGTGAGCCCAAAAGACATGGCCCCGCAGGGCTGCTCAAAGCCTAGGAATAGCTTGGTCATTTGGCAGACGCTGAAGCAGCGTGTTCATGAGTGGGTAATATGTGGCAGCCATGTGGTTTTCAGAGCATCCCCACCAGAAACTACTCTGATCACCCGAAACGGCAAAAGAACAGTGATGTCACCTGTGCAGGTTAGGGAAGCCTGTGATGAGCACTATAGCACACAATTCCAGCGCATTTCTAAGACAAAGTGTCTTCTTTGTCAGGGATAATGTGTGTCTATGCAGCTGCACCTTATATAGCCGTTAACGAACTGCTTGGTAAAATGGCTTACATGGAGCATCAGGTCAAAGTATGGGTGTAATAATATAAACATTTACCTTTTAACATGTATAATTTTTTAAATGAAGATTTTAGCTAGATGGAATGTGCTGAATGTGGTTACCTCCTTTCCTCTTGCTTTTATAGATGACTAGAAATAAGCCCTATGCTATCGCATCGGGAGTGCGGTGAAGTGGACATCTTTGGTGCGCGACCAATCAGCTGAGCAGAGGCGGCCAGCTTTAAATCTCCCGCCAATACTGCACTGCTCAGGTGATTGGGGGCGCGCCACTGATCTCCCGGCAGAATAGCAGTGAGTGGTCACCGCCGGGTGATCATCGGCGGGCGCCGCTGATCTCCCGGCGGCATAGCCGCTGACCTCCCAGAGGCGGGAGTTGAGTGGCTGCCACCACCAGGAGATCAGCGGCGAGTGCAACAGATCTCCTGGCAGAATAGCAGTTATGTGTATGTTACTTGTGGAGGCGCAGTTCATGCTGCCTGCGCAACTGACAGTGCCAGTGCTCCGATGCATTATGAGATAGAGGTACATCGCCCACTGGCAATTATGTATGTAGATTGCACCAGCTGTTACCTTACTCTCCCCGGTTGGCATATTCCCAGTCATGTTGCTACATGGAGAATATGTGGTGAACTCAAAAACTGCTTACATTTGCATAGATAAACATGATGAAGATACATTGGCCTGGATGGTGGATGCTACATCTTTTTATAGATGAGATAGATGTGCATCAGATTGGCTCTGTAGAGCTATAAATCTTATAGGTTCATAATATGTGCTATATGTTTTATAAACCTCATAAAAGTTTTTGTACAAATTAACCTACCTAATAAGAGAAAAATATATATAAAAAAAGAAGCTAGAAGGGATCTTAGAGGGGTATATGTGAAAGGGAGGAGAAACTAAGAAATAGAGGAGACAAAGAGTAATGGTACCTTTACACGCTGCTACCGAGGGTAGCAACAGGTAGGCACCGCACGTGCACGTGTGCGTTTTCAACGGTTCCTAACGGTACCTGATGCTGCATATACATGCCGCCACAAGGTGCTCCACAGAAGGTATTTTTGTTCCCCGAAAGTGCCGACGGGTGCTGGAGGTTACCTTCTGTGGAGCACCTTCTCTGATTTACACGCCGCTACCACAAGGCAATATGGGCGTACATATCGTGCGCCGCAAGGACATAGGCGTGCCAGAGTTGTGTATTACGCGACGCTCGTACGGTGATTGGACAATGCAATAGCATCATGATTGGCCAGCCAGCGCAGGAAGGCTGGCTAATACATGATGCTATTGCAAATGTGTAGTGTGACTGGTCAGCTCGTTAAATATGCCGCCCTATGCAGGGACAGCCAATCGTAACGCAGGAGCTTCCACCAATGATCGCTGATGGGGCATGGTATACATGACGCTGTGTCACGCCCCAGGGATTACGCTAGGCCACGCAAATACCTTCCTGTGCCCCGATTACACGCCGCCACCATAGGGTTTATGCCTGCTTGTTTTTGAGCACGGCTGAAACACAGGTATCCAAAGAGACAGGAAGGTAGTTCCTGAATTACACGCCGCCACTTCGCGGTGTTTACAAGGTATCAGGTACAATTGTGTCCGATACCTGGCGGTTTCTACCTTTCGGTAGCGGCGTGTAAAGGTACCATTAGGGAGGAGAAAACTAAGAAATAGGGGAGACAAAGAGTGGGTAAAGTAGTCTGGGGTAAAGAGGCATCTCTGCTTCTGTAATGCATATTGGATAAAGTACCGTATTTTTCGCTTTATAAGACACTGATTATAAGACGCACACCCAAATTTAATGAAGGAAAAGAGAAAAAAATTATTTTTAATGTTAAATGGGGTCCGTCTTATAATGTCAGTGTCCGTCTTAAAAATCATATAGGGTATATGTACCTCATAGCCCCCACTTCCTGGTACATCGTCCCTCATCCTGGGATATGGCCCCCTTAATCGGTTTATGGCTGGCACACGTCACCCCGTGCTGGCACACATCCCCTATTGATTGCACAAGTTTCCCACTGCTGGCACACATTCCCCACTGCTGGCACACGTCCCCCAGTGCTGGCACACGTCCCCCAGTGCTGGCACACGTCCCCCAGTGCTAGCACACGTCCCCCACTGCTGGCACACGTCCCCCAGTGCTAGCACACGTCCCCCACTGCTGGGACATGTCCCCCAGTGCTGGCACACATCCCCTATTGATGGCACAAGTCTCCCACTTTCTGGCACACATCCCCCACTGCTGGCACACGTCTCCCATTGCTGGACAACGTCCCCCAGTGCTGGATATGGCCCCCTATGATTACACATGCCTCCCCCCATGCTGAATATGGCCCACCAAGAGAGTCACATGACCAGCAGAGAACAGGAAGTTCGGGCGCAGCTTGCACGGAGGGAGACAGGAGGGAGACAAGCAGCTCATCGCTGGACATGGTGAGTAAAATGATTGTTATTTTATTATGGGCAGCAGCTTGGGGGGCCATATTCAGCATGGGGGGAGGCATGTGTAATCACTGGGGGGGCGCAGGCAATGTAATATGCGCTGCGCCCACAGTCCCATCACCGTGGTGCGGTTTCAGCACCACGGTGATGGAGAGCAGCTATGTATATTAAATGAGCGGGAGCAGGAAATCTCCCGCTCCCTCCTGCAGCCCCCAGCCAGCACACCGGACCCCCGGGCATACTCCAGAGCTGCCCCCACCATCTCCTGCACTATATGATCCGTATATTCGGATTATAAAATGCATCACCCACTTTACCCCAAAGTTTGGGGGAACAAAAGTGCGTCTTATAATCCGAAAAATATGGTAATTTTTAACTACTGCATTACAGAAGCAGGGGTGCCTCTTGGCAAATACAGGCCAAAAAACGTGTTTAAAAAGGAATGATGCAATTTTGGCATAAAACTGCATGCATTGTGTTCAGTGTGTTCATCTGCATCTCCTGGCCCACCAAAAAAGCACCAAAACCACAGCACAGTTGAACCCTCTTTATAAAATTATTCCTTGAAATAATTAAAAAAATAAACAAGACAACATGGGGCTTCGCCGTATTTTTGTATGTCAGCCAGGTACAGCAGGCATAAATCCAAAGGACCAGGGTATACAATGATCCATGCTGCTGAGTATAAGGAAGGACTACAATCTTGGTATATAAGAATGGTGCTTTATCTCTTCTACGCGTTTCGAGGCTATCCCAGCCCCTTCCTCAGAAATACCACCATAAACAATGGTAATTACTGTAGATTGATCGGAGCGGCAGTGATAGAGGATTAAGCTATCGGAAATTGAGTAGAAGTCAGTAGAAGTGCAATGGAAAAAACACTGGAGTGGTGCTTTAAGAAATACATCTATTATATAATCACGAATGGATTTCGCGCACCAAAGTCGCATGCGACTCAGCGTGGTCATGTGGATACGAAAAATGCATTGGCCGCGCAGCGGCCAATGCGACCAGTTGTAAGGCGACTCGCTATGCCCGCGCAGCGGGCATGGCGAGTCGCCTTAGCACCGCGAAGCATTGGCCGCGAAGCGGCCATTGCGAGCAGTTCTAAGGCGACTCGCTATGCCCGCGCAGCGGGCATGGCGAGTCGCCTTAGCAGCGCGAAGCATTGGCCGCGAAGCGGCCATTGCGAGTCAGAGACTCGCTCGGCTAGAATCCCGATGCATTGTGCATCGGGCACCCATCTAGTAATATATAATAAGGAAAAATGGGTTTTGCAGTAGGATCCAATGTACACTAGATGGCACTATACATTTAAGGGAATGCTCGTAACACAGATCTCTAAATTGTGTATTTTTACGTAGTTTTGAAGTAAGTGATAACCAGTTATTGCAGCACAATAAATTTCATTGCATCGAAGAGCTGTCTTAATATCCAAATGTCATTTTCCCTGCTTCTCCACAAGCATTCTTAGCGATATCCCGCTGTTATTCTTCTTTCTTACAAATATTGAATAAAATGTTTTTTCTAAATTTTTAGAGAATCAAACGTAATTTGTAAGTGCTTTAAAGTACAACTGTCATTTCTGAAGACAAGACAAGTACAATATACATGAACAATATTAGGCCCCTTTCACACAAGCATTTTTTGCAAATTGCGGCAGATCTGGCAGATTTACCGCATCTGCTTCCTAACGGCCGCACTTGCGGCACACTTGCGACAGGCCTCATTCATTGTCTATGGAGCTTGCGGCAAGTGAGGTATAGCCGCGGTTCCAGCACTTGCGGCACTTGTAGCCACGAAAAAAAATAACGCAACTGCCGCAAGTGCCAGAACCGCGGCTATACCGCACTTGCGGCACCTGCTGCAAGCCCCATAGACAATGCATGGGGGTTTCCGCAAGTGCGGCCGTTAGGCGGCAGATGCGGTAAATCTTCCGGATCTGCCGCGCTTTGAAAAAAACGCTAGTGTGAAAGGGGCCTAAGGCACACAAAGGTACAGTAGGAGAGAGGACCCTGCCCACGAGGGTTCACAGTCTATGGGGGTGAGGATACACTAGGAGCGGGTAGATCTGGTCATGCTTTGGTTTAGTGAACTGAGGCTCACTGCAGGTTGTAGCCCTGTCAGGAGAGATGGATCTTCAGGTTCCTTTTGAAGATTTCCAAGGTAGGCGACAGTCTAATGTGTTGGGGCCAAGAGTTCCTTGTCGGTCACCATATGACCCATTCACCTACATTGCACAGTGATCTTTGGCTATCATAACCTGTATTGTAGCAAATAAATACATACATACATACATACATAAATAAATACATTTTATCTAGTGGCCTGCTGTATTTTCCCAACACCATGCCTTATTTTGTCAGTTTCGCTTGCAGAGTTCACTCATGTTTTCAGTGACGCTTTTGTATTTTTTCCTGTTTAAATATGCTGAGGTCAGATGTAAAGGGATTGTCCAGATATAAAACATTTTCCCTAACCGGTGGATCTTCTTGCTTGCCTTTGTGTATTTCCCTGCATGGATTACATGCCATCTACATACGTGACTGCTAAAGCCAATCACTGATCTCAGGCCTGAAGCTGGTGATTTACAACAGTGATCCCATGGGCAATCAGTATAAGGTTGCTGCCAAGACCACCCTAATTTATTCCAATTTACGATGGATGTTATGATAAATCTTTCAGTCCACAGTAAGCCAAATCCAAGCTAGATCAATTTGCCTCAATGTTTTATTTTTTTGACGTATTTATGGTGTCGTGGAAGAGAGGGGGTTAATAAAGTGGTACTTTTAGCAAAGATAGCATGTTGTATGTATGGTATACTATTCTTCAGTCATTCTTCTCTGTAGAGTTTCCATAGAACATCAAAAACGGCATAAAAAATTAATGTACACAATGACTAAGAATAAAAGAGGCCATTAGTAACAATTGCCAGGTTTCATGTGAGCCCTCGCGGGCAGGATCCCCGACCCTGCTGTACCCGTATGACTATTTGTGATATGTCATCGTTTGTCGTCGTTTGTGGTCGTCTTCAACCTCCTGTTTCTATCTACCCTCTAAATTGTAAAGCGCCATGTATCCTAATGGTGCTATATAAATACCTATTAATAATAATAATAATTACTTATGTTTTGAAATGAAGACGTGTGTGTGTGTGTATATGAGCCCTAATTTGTTTTTTGTCCTATGTTCATTGTGCTAATGCAATGGTTTTATAAAATTTCTTAAAGGGGTTGTCCCATTAATAAAGTACATTTTAATCAATGGATCTTGGAATAAAAATAAATTCCACACCCCCTTTAAAGTTGTGTTCTCCATGTATTTTTACTTTATGATGCTTGCTTATATAGCCCAGACTTATTTCACAGTACTTTATAGATAATGTTATTACTCGCTGTGCCCATTGGGGCTCACATACCCTTTCAATATGTCTTTTTCCGTGCCAACTGTAACCACAGGCTGGGTGTGTTCCTGGTTTCTTCAGAATGGTGAGCTGGCTATGCCAAAAAATGTTTTCTAATTATTATTTATTATTATAGTGCCATTCGTTCCATGGCGCATTATATCCCCAACTCTTTTAAGGTTTCAGTGAGCACATTAACAATAAGAAATGCATACAAATAAAGCTCACTGCCTTTATTACAGGTTATGTCTAACATAGTTTTTAAGGTTGAAGGAAGACTTTAAGTCCATCTAGTTCAACCCATAGCCTAACATGTTGATCCAGAGGAAGGCAAAAAAACCCCATGTGGCAACACTAAGCTCCACATTGGGGGAAAAAATTCCTTCCTGACTCCAGATACGGCAATCAGACTAACTCCTGGATCAACGTCCTATCAAAGAATCTAGTATATATAACTGGTAATATTATAGTTTTCAAGAAAGGCATCCAGGCCCTTCTTAAATGTTAGTAGTGAGTCACTCATTACAACAGCATGAGGCAGAGAGTTCCAAAGTCTTACTGCTCTTACAGTAAAGAATCCACGTCTGTGATTATGATTAAACCTTCTTTCCTCCAGACGTAGAGGATGCCCCCTTGTCCCCGTCTCAGGCCTAAGAGTAAAGAGATCATTAGAAAGGTCTCTGTACTGCCCCCTCATATATTTATACATTATTATAAGATCACCCTAAGCCTTCGTTTTTCCAAGCTAAATAACCCCAAGTTTAATAACCTGTCTTGGTATTGCAGACCCCTTAGTCTTCTAATGACTTTTGTCGCTCTTCTCTGGACCCGCTCTAGTTCAGCTATGTCTTTCTTATACACCGGAGACCAGAATTGTACACAGTATTCTAAGTGTGGTCGCACTAGTGACTTGTATAGAGGTAAAATTATGTTCTCCTCATGAGCATCTATGCCTCTTTTAATGCATCCCATTATTTTATTTGCCTTTGCAGCAGCTGCCTGACACTGGCCACTAAATGTGAGTTTATCATCTATCCATACACCCAGGTCTTTTTCAGTGACAGTTTTGCCCAGTGTTTTACAATTAAGCACATAATTATACCTTTTGTTTCCTCTGCCCAAGTGCATGACTTTACATTTATCCCCATTAAAGCGCATTTGCCATTTAGCCGCCCAAGCTTCTAGTTTACATAAATCCTCCTGTAATATAGAATTGTCCTCCTCTGTATTGATTACCCTGCAGAGTTTAGTGTCATCTGCAAATATTGAGATTCCACTCTGTATGCCCCCTACAAGGTCATTAATAAATATATTAAATAGAAGCGGGCCCAACACTGACCCCCTCTATATTTTATTACATGGTATTATGTAGTTGTTAACCACATATATGCCATGAACTTAGGTCTGTCATGTGCTAGTCATTCGTATACATATTTTTTATATACTGCTGCAGATACCGGGGGGGGGGGGGAGTTGTGTATGTGTTGTATGATGACTGATTTGTTCCCAGTTTTGTTTGCTCAGCTCCAGTGCGCTCTTTGAGTTTTTCAAGCCATTTTTAGCTTTTGTCATACTCCTGTCTATTACCTACATGGATGCTTTCATCTGCTCTTTTCAGTAGATCAGGTAAACACACAAGTAGGAAGAAAAAGGGGGATTTGTGCTCAGAAAGGAGGAAGACATGTCTTGGCCTGCGGGAAGAAGGAAAGGAGAGGCTTCCCCCCTCCACCCCATGCCCTGGAGGAATTAGAGATAGAATACATGTTCACTGGAGCACGCCATATGATAGATTATAAGACTACTAATGGCAGGCAGCGGGCTAATTAGCCCCTTCTCCTTTGGCAACAATGTTACCAGGCAAGTTGGCATCCCCTAGGCTGTATAAGGAGTGTCTCCAGAAATACCAGGCTTGTAAGTGGTGATGTCCCAAGGTGCAAATGCCTGTGTAAGTGTGGAGTTCAGAATGCAGAGTGAAAACTATATACGGTACCTCTTTTTCTTTTCAGAGTTTCTTCTCTGGCCCTTTACAATACAGATGGCAGAGCTAGACAATGTTGAGAGGGGAAGCTGTGAAAACGTTATTTCCAGGCTAATCTGAGAGCAGCATGATGCAGAGAAAGAGACCCTGATTCCAGCAATGTGTTTCTAACTGCTCTGCTTCCTGCAGTTTCAATAAAATCACTGTTTATATCAGCAGGAGATTATTGCTAGAAGTCTAGTAAACCTGATGCTGTGTAGCCCCCCCATATTCATGATTTCTTTATAACCTCACCCCCACCAATGATCGGCAGCTTTCTGGCTATGCACAGTGTAGACAGAAAGCTGTCAATCATTTAGCTGCTCTTAGCATAAGTCTGATTTATGCAAGTAATTGGTACTCAACTGTTTGTTCTTTGTGCTCATAATACTTTACGCACAATTAATACAATACCTGTAATTAATGTATTCCCTGTAATCAATCCATTGAAGCATTTAATTGTTTAGTAACAGCACCACCTGCTGGTGATTTCATGTATCTGTTTAGTTCATTGCAGTGTATTATGGGAAGTCTCCCAGAATGCATTGTGGTTACCTCAGACAGAAACCATTTTCATCTTCTCCTCAGATGAGAGAACATGTTTAACCCTCACCTGTGTCTTGTTCCTTGTTAAGTCTGTTCAAGTATAAACAGTAAAAATAAGTCCATGTATTTTCTCATACTGTGTATGGCTGAATGTATGTGTTTTGTGTATCATTCAGTCATGTATTCTTGTACACTGTTGTATCACTCCATTGTTTCACCTCATCCTGTCATATCTACTACCAAAGAAGAAGGTTATACTTCAATAGCCTCATTCTTGAGTAGAAGATAGGAAGGTTTAGCTGCATGTCTCATTACACAATGTCAACGTGTGAGGACAGTACAGTAGGGGTGCAGATATACAGAGTTTACCATTAATAGAATTGCTAGATCTGCAGCAGAAAAAACACTGATTTCATCAAAACTGCAGGAAGCAGCTCAGTAAGTGATACATTGCTGGACTCAGGGTCTTAGATGGGGTACCAAAAACACGCTGACACCTTCCCCTTAATATGGCACAAAGCATCCACACTAACTGGAGATGAGCTTTCCTGAATGTCTTGTATTTTGTAAAAAGGGTTTGCCAAAACTTTAAAAACCTTGTTGCTTTATTTCAGAACACCCCTGACCATGGGTTGTGAGCTCCATGGAAGTGAAAGGAGCTGAGCTGCAATATCATTCAGAACCTATGGTTAATGGTGACACTCTATCTGAAAGATGGCAGATGTTTTTCCAATCCTGGGCAAGACCATTACAAAAGTGAGCAGCTCCCAGCAGTAGAGAAGCAAAACCGAACATTTCCTTCCATCAAAAATTGTGCTTACAAACTCAATAGAACTAGCTTGTAAGCACTGTGTGTGTTCTGTTATCCAGCAGAGGCGGTCGATCGCCAAGGCAACAAGCTGTAAAAAAAAGTGTCACTATCTCAAGAACAGAAGCAAATTGTGATAAGCAGTAAATCGCAAACTTGCTTGTATTTAACAGCACTATCTGACAATACTATTTTTGTAGATGGAAATAACACTTTAAATGACATATTCAGCTCCATATCATATGTGCAATATAAGGTTGACTGGTACATGAACTATGAAAATGAGAGAGGAACAGCTACATAGATATGAATAGCCTCTTTTGTGACACTGGCCTCTACCATGGTGACACACATCAATGCCCTTCCTTTAATGCGTATGTATTTTCAAGGGTGTTAACCCACAGAGAGATTTGGCAACACCACATTAACATCTGCTGATCAGAGATGCACACCAAGCGCCACGCGCAGCCTGACACCTCTTTCTGCCTGCTCATGTCAGCGTAGAGCCAGGCTCCCTGCCAGGGAAAGCTTTATCTAGGGCCTCCCTGGCTGGCAGGGTGCCCGTGCTCTTACATACACATGTGTGATCGTAAACTCTAGGGCAGACAAGTGGCAGCTGCAGCACTGCAGGGAAGTGTGCCACCATCCCAACTAACATGGCAATGCACGCCAACCCCTTGTATAAAAACTCCCCCCATACTCTTTTCATGACAGCAGACTTAACATGATGCAATACGCTTCCTTTTTGCTTTGCAGTTATTTGTGTAATGGGTTTGCATGAGCAAATATTACAGCACAATGGCCAAAAATCAGTGTGTAAACAGAGAGCTTACCGTACCTTATGTAAGAATTCTGCACTGACTACAGCCTTTGTATATTATACCAGCACATTTAAAAAGGCAGGGAAGAGTTATTTGTGTTTTCTTTGGGTTTTGGCTTTAACTCTTTCATTTACATGGAAAAAACACCATTCAGTATGTAATATTACCCAAGATGATATCAAATATTTATACTGTCTGAAAAATTGATATAGCTAAATGGGTTGTACTGGCTTTTCCTAGATCTTGGCCCTGACTCCCATCACATAGTAGAACAGTAATACTGTAAATGTTATTTAATAATTTGGGTGATACTGTGATGTATCAAGAATTCACTGGTGCCTAAAGCTTTGAGGTCTGACCACCTTGCCACAACAGTAGTTTACAGCTCATAATTAGACTATTTTTTATTATATTTAGTTGTACTAATCTAATTACAAGTAGTTTAGAGCTTTTTCTATCTAAATTATTTATCTGCCAACTTAAGGGCATCTAAAAGATGAGCTGTGAAGCTTCCAGGGACTGTAAGTCAGGCAGCACTTCAGTAAGAGAAACCTACATCTTAGGCCCCTTTCACATCAGCGTTTTCGCTGATTGCGGCAGATCCGGCAGATTTACTGCATCTGCCGCCTAATGACCGCACTTGCAACAAACCCCATGCACTGTCCATGGGGCTTGCGGGAATTGTGGTTTTGACGTGATCCGGCAAATTCGGCAGTTGCAACTGCAAAAAAAAAAATGCGGCTAGCAGTGTTTTTTCGCCACCGCAACTGCCGGATCTGCCGCATACAGCAGAACCATACTTGCCGCACCCGACCGCAAGCCCCATAGACAATGCATGGGCTTGCTGCAAGTGCATCACAAGTGCGGCAGATGCAGTAAATCTGCTGGATCTACCGCAATTGGCGAAAATGCTGATGTGGATAGGGCCTTAACGTCACTTTCTCAATATGAATAACCTGGGTGGCCAACCTCTGAATACGGAGGCTATACAGTGCCTTGTGTTCCATTGTTGAAAGAGGACCTATCAAAGGATTTTTTTTTTTTCATTGAAAAACTGATTATTTTCTGCAATGTGTGCAGCTCCACTAATTCTGGAACAGTTTTCAAAGTTTGAAATATACATCCAGTTTCAGGGAAAATTATTTCAGGGAGTGACAATTTTAGAATCTAAGGGCACAGAAAGAAAAACTTCCCTAATAAAGTGTTGCAGAATTGAAAAAGGTACTTGGTTTAAAACAAAAAATGAAATACACTTAGAGGACCACTTTACGATAAGTGAACAATCTCCCGACAGTGACACTTAAAAGGGCAAAGTAGACTTTTATTGTATTTTAGGCAGAATTTTTAGTACTTTTGCAAATGCCATCTATCCAAAATTCATCTTAGGTCCATTATTACTTTTTTAGAAAACCTAATGACAATAGTGCCAGATATACTTTCCATATGTTGTGGTTTCTTACTTTAGTTTGAACTGATTTAAGAAGGTCAGGGTGCTATAGATTAGAGCTTGTAATGGTCATTACACACAATGTAACAGAGTTTTTTAAGTGAATTTTAAAATGTAATCTATATTCCATATCTAAGCGTATACTTCATTAGTACTTCTTAAATTATGTAACCGGCCTCATCAGACAGCGCCCCCTACTTGAGGGTGAGGTACAACTGAGGAGGCATTTTTTACAGAAGTGATTATAGGGTGCAGAGACCTTTCTATGGCTGAATCAATCTCTAGTTTAGCAATGTACCATAATTGATTTGCTTTGTACTTATTCAAATGTTTTGTAGACTTTTGAAATGGGTAATTTCATCAAGACCTTCCACAACACATGGTGAGCACCAAGCTCCATCTGTGTTATGAGACAGAAAATGTTGAGACACCCTGCTATGTGGCATGTACAGACAGCCACAAGTCTTTATCACTCAGGGGGGTAGATTTACCAGCGCCATAAACACTGAAGAAAATAGTTAGTTTTTTATTGCACAAATCTTTAACATTTAAACAACACTTGTGTTTGTTCCAACAGAAAAAAAACAATGTTAGGTTCAGGAGCTTTTAGCATGCTATGCCATACCTCCCAAGTGACACTGATCAGCTGGACAATCCTAAAATTGAGGAGGTGTCCCACTGTTCCTGGAGGTTAGGGGTACAGTTTAATACAATGGTGGAACAATGAGGAGATGGATCCTTGCTTCACTATTCCGTATAGGTAAAACTTGAAGGAACTGCAAAATACTTCCGATCACATGACCTAAGAATATCACATCACGTGGAGGTGTTGGCAGGTTTTTAAACACTGCTAGGACCAATACAGATCTATTCAATAACACAGGAGCAGGAAGCAGGTATAGGAAAGGCCAATGTGATGAATTTAAGGGGGCATCATACTGTGCGAGGGAACTGTGGGGGCATCATAATGTTTGAGGGAATTGTGGGAGCATCATACTGTGCGAGGGAACTGTGGGGGCATCACAATGTGCAAGGAAATTGTGGGGGCATCATAATGTGCAATGGATTTGCGGAGGCATCATACTGTGCAAGGGAATTGTTGGGGCATCATATTGTGTGAGGGAACTGTGGGGGTATCATACTGTGCAAGGGAACTGTCGAGGCATCATACTGTGCGAGGGAACTGTGTAGGCATCACAATGTGTGAGGGAACTGTGGGGGCATCGTACTGTGCACAGGAACTGTGGGGGTATCATACTGTGCAAGGGAATTGTGGGGGCATCATACTGTGTAAGCGAACTGTGGGGGCATCATACTGTGTGAGGGAACTGTGGGGGCATCATACCCTGTGGGTGTAGGAGGGACGTTTGGCAGCATCATCCTTTGCTGGGAGACTATGTAGGCATGATAATGTGCGTGAGGGGTGTACTGTGGTGGGCATCATTCTGTGTATGGTGGCTGGAGGCATCATATGGTGAGGGGAGCATGTAAAGTGGGAGCATCATACTGTGTGTGGAAGGAAATGTATAGTGGAGGCATCATACTAGGTGTGGTAGGGTGGGATGTACTGTATGTAGCTTCATGCTTAATTTTGGGCATCATACTATGTGTGTGAGGAGTGCACTGTCATGGGCATCATTCTTTGTATGGTGGAATGGGGGCATCATACTGTGAGGGAATGTATTATGGGGGCATCATATTATGAAAAAGGGAATGCACTCTGGGCATCATACTGTGTGAAAAATAAATATGTAAGGCAATTTTTTCCACAATAGCACACTGTGCATAAGACCTAATGGGCCATATAAAAGAGTTTGCAAAGCAGTCTGTGGAGCAGTATGTTCAACCATAATTCTAGGGTGGCCTAGAGGAGCTTGGGAATATTTTATTTAAAGTACCTCTCCAAATTTTTTGTTTCTTCAGCGCTGGAGTGGCACTTTAAATGTAACCAAACTGCCCCCGGTATTATACTCACCTACTGCCCTCTTCATCCTTTTCCAGTGGCGCCATCATGTGCCCGTAGCTTGTAACTGTCTGGAAGTCAGAAGTTGCATCACAAATGCTCAATGTAACGCTGTGAGAGCCAGAATGAGGCTCTCATAAAGGTACATTAAGTGTTTGTGACGTAAACTTGTGACCTCCAGAGCGCTGCATGAAACACTGGTGCTGTCAGCAAGTCTCAAATCAACAAGAGGAGTGATGCTGGAAACAGATGAAGATGGTGGCAGGTTAGTGTAAGACAAGGAGCAGAGTACTTACATTTAAAAAGCACCACTCCAGGGCTGAAATAAAAACAAAATGATGGAGTTGCTTTTAATTCTGAAATGGTAAAATTTGACAGAGAAAAACATCTGTAAGCCTTCATAAAACCAAAAACTAAGGTTCTCTTACCTATGTAGATTTTCTGTCTAGCAACAAATGATGATAATGGAACTCTGTTAGCTCTGTTTACTTGGAGCAATAATCCACTGTATGTGACATACACAAAGTTACATTTGAGTATGTGATATTAAGACCCCTTTCACATCAGCGGCTTGCTGATGTTTCCGGCCGATCTGGCAGATGGCGCCGGCTGGGTCTGCCCTAACGGCCGACTTGCGGCGCCGAACCAGCAAGCACCATTCATTCTCTGGGGCTTGCGGTCAGGCAGATACGACACTTGTGGCACAGAGAAAAAAACGCTGCCAGCTGTGTTTTTTTGACCCGCCGCAATGGCGGATTTGGTGGATTGCGGCAAAAAACGCATTTGCCGCAAGGCCCATAGAGAATGAATGGGTGCTTGCTGCAGGTGTACCGGAAGTCGGCCATTGGAGGCAGATGTGGTAAGGGCCACTTTACACACACCAACTTATCTGTCCAACTTCTGAACAACTTACTGCTTGCAGTGAAATCATGGACACATTGCTCCATTTTGTGGCTGTGTACAAATGGAGCAATGTGTCCATCATTTCACTGCAACCAGTAAGTTGTTCAGAAGTTGGACAGATAAGTCGGTGTGTGTAAAGTGGCCATAAATCTGCCGGATCTGTCGCATTCAGCGAAAAACCGCTGATGTGAAAGCAGCCATAATTACAAAAACAGATGGTGAGAAATGACCGTTTGTACAAATGTTCATCAGCCTGATCAACAGCCAGTGTGAATTCAGACAAGCCTATCAGATCAGTCAAGTCTAATTGTGGCCCTGATTAACTATCAAGTGCCAGTTAGGTCCATGTGCCAGTTTGTGTAGCGGGTGGAGGCAGGAGCTGCCTCCGATTACATGCAATATTCTGGTCCATAAAACAGACCAGCAGTTTTTATTTCCCAAATCACTTGTGTTCACTGGCACAGAGGCTAATATCAGTCATTGCACACACTGCCGGACCTGAATGTTGATTTGTGACAAATATTTGTAGCATCATTTAGATATTAGCGAAACGTCGACCTGCTGGTCACACAACAAAAGTATGTTCGAATTGCAAGACGTTTTTATCCTGTGAGTATCATAAAAGCATTCTTAGGTATACCAAGTTTTGCAAAGCTTCACTACTGAAAGGATGTGTGCCCCGTCTGTCTTGTGCTGTAATAAGTGAGATGGGAGGTACCTGAAAATAGATGGTGGCTGCAGCGTGGATTAATGAAGAACTGGGCACCTATTTTGACCTTCAACTTAAAATGTATGAATGAGGCCATACGAGTCCCATATACTGACTAATATAGGACTACTAGAAATAGGCCCAATGCTATTGCATCGGGAGTGCGGTGAAATGAACATCTGTGTATCCTTCGTGGTGCTAATAGGAGCAGTGGACATGTGTCACACCATTAGCGCTTTTCCTTCCGCATTTGGGTATTGTATTTGTTGCATAATTTGACTTCTTTTACACCTGTGCACTGTCTTTTCCTAGTTGTGTTCTGTATTTTCATATATGGTGTTGTGTTTCTTGAGCAATGTTCACTATGTGGTGTCTCCTCTGTTTGTTGTGTGTGTTTACACTACATAGTCTCTTGGAAGCTGTTGTGACTGTAATTGGATGTGGGACATTGTTTTGTGCAGTTTGATGTGTGTCTAATTGTCCGTTTCCAAAGTGGAGCAAAAAAACAGAAAGGAAGTGAAAGAATACAATGTATTAACATGTCAAAAATAATGGCAATGCGCCATACTTTTACATAATAATAACAGAAAGACAATCCATAGAAATGTTATTATATTCTATTTTATGTATTAGATAGATATAACTATGATACTTGAAATTTAATTCAGGCGCTGCTTCGCTGATTGGGTCGCCTGATTGGCTGAGCGGCGCGGGATTCAAATCTCCCGCCAAGGTGCGAGCCGCTTCGCTGATTGGTCGCCGCGATCTGTGGTAACCAATCAGCGAAGCACTATTTAAATCACGCGCCAAGAGCGCTTATTGGTCACCGCAGTCGGCGGCGACCAGTCAGCACTGTTCGCACATGACGCACTTTGGTGATGGATTTGAATCCTGGCCGCCATATCGGAACTTGCGTGTTCCAATTTGGAGGTCAGGGCACTTGCGCTGTGAGCAGTCGGGAGATGAGTGGCTCGCGCTGCTCATCTCACGGCTGCGTCCTCACTGACCTCCGTGCAGTGGGTGATGAGTCACGGCTACCGTCAGAGATCAGCGGTGGTAGCGGTGGCGGTTGTGTCACTTCCACTTCTGTCGCCTGTGTTGCTATCCCACAATGGTGCCGCTGTGCATTGTGGGTTAGCGACATAAGCGCCGGAATTCTGTGACACATATTATTGTTGATTATATATTAGATGAAGATAAGCTCCAATTTATGCACATTTAATTATTTTTAAATAATGTTAATAATAATAATATATTTATTCACTAATATAGTGCTATTAACTCCACTGCGCTTTACATACCTCAGTAACACTGTCCCCATTGGGGCTCACAATGTAAATATCCTATCAGTATGTCTTTGGAGTGTGGGAGGAAACCAGATGCATCCTTGCAGATGTCATCCTTGGTGGAAATTGTTGATATCGTTCTTGTGGTTTAAAACTGCTACAAATCCTTAGAGGTTGTGAGGGACTCTGCCATCTGGCATCATGGTGCCCACTCTATCAGACATTACCATACAGGGTATTCATACTCTTCTGAGATGGGGCTTCTCTGGGAAACAACTTCATTAATAGTCAGCATTAAAAAAGTCTATAATAACCGGCCATTCCTCTCTGGATACTGCATTAAAGAAGTCTATTAGCCCGGCCATTCCTCTCTGGATACCGCATTAAAGAAGTCCAATAACCCGGCCATTCCTCGTCTGGATAACTGCATTAAAAGTAAGTCTATTAGCCCGGCCATTTCTCTTCTGGATTACTGGCATTAAAGAAGTCTATTAGCCCGGCCATTCCTCTCTGGATACCTGTGGGGAGGAGCGCACTAGTTAGGGTTGAAAACCACCCGTAAATTTCCTGGTACTGTCTATAAAAATACTTTTTTTTCTAGTAATATAAAACAGATGAGTCTGTAATTTTTTAGAATGGTTGTACTAGAGAAGGTCATTGTGATTTTACAGCCCACAGTGACTGTTACTCATAATAGTTTATTGAGCGATAGATGCATCGCCTATTACCGTTATAATACATTATTATTTTTTGATATCTAGGGAAAAATAAAAATTCAGGTGGGCACCGTGAGGCATCAGAACTGCGTCATTTGCTGTCCGTGCAGAAGATGGCAGCACCTGAAGACGTGTACAATAGGGTCACTTATTGGGAGCTACAAATGATATGTCAGATGAACGCATGCCCCCTCCCCATTTCCTCTTCCAGTGGTTCCCTCATCCTCTTCCAGATGCCAGTGCTGGCTGCAGGGTCCTCTCTGTTATGGAGGAGGCGGGGTGCTGGAGTATATTTTGTTATTCATGCTTATACCTCTCTCATCTCGCATTCTGCACCTGCCTGAACATGAAGCTGTGTAACCACAGCAACCAGGCAGCTGGGACCGGGGAGGGGGGATAGCAGAGGGGGTGGAAGAAAGATGGCATTCACCCCTTAGTTGCCAACAACACAGAGGAAAGCTTTGACCTCTGGAAAAGGAGGGGTTAACACGGAGTAAAGAGAGGGATGCTCATATGGGAATGTTCTATACATCTAGGGAGGAAGTGGTTAACATGGCGTGACGTCAGAAGAATATTATATAGAAAAAGGGCTTTAGAAGGGAGCTGTGTTATTTCTGCCAACCATAATGAAATACTGTACTGCACATGTGTATTATGTGTCATCGTCAATAAAGGTCATTTATGGATAATAAAAAACATATGTGTCATTATTTCAGTCATACTAGTACATAATGTGGGAATTCCATCATCCAGATTACTGGCTGAGCCACGCCTGGATTACTAGATTTAGTCCCACTCCTTCAAGGTGCTCACGGCCTGGAAAGAGGTGTGACATGGACAGGTGCTACCTTCATGTGGAAGGGATCACCTCAGATCATTATTCTGATTCATACTGTTTGTATTTTTTTTTATGTGTGAAACCCTATTCTGTCCGTAGCCTTGAGGATCATGTCATTACCTGCCTGTAGACTATATGCATACATTTATCATTGTCTTGGCTGGGGCAGTAATGGATTCTTTCATAATGTTCTGTTATTTTAAAACCCTATTCACATACGGTGGTTAACAACCACTTGACTTACAGGCCATATCCTATTCATTTCAGGATATTTGCAGTTTTGCAATATGGGGGAACTGGTAGAGAGGAAACTATCATAATGGGCAGGGCCGGCTCCAGGTTTTTGTGGGCCCCGGGCGAAACAGTATCAGTGGGCCCCTTTAGCACAAACCATGATACATTAATATAATATAGAAGCTGCAGGCTGTGTATATATAATATAGAGGCTCGTGGGTGGGCTCTATATATAATATAGAGGCTGTTCAGGGCTGTATATATAATATGGAGACTGCCGGGCTGTACATATAATATAGAGACTGCGGGTTGTATATATTATTTGGAGGCTGTGCTGGCCTGTATGTAGTATTTGGAGGCTGTGCCAGGTTGTATATATGATTTGGAAGCTGTGGCAGCCCAGCAGCAGCAGCCTCCAAATAATATATACAGCCCAGCACAGCCTCCATATTATATATACAGCACAGCCTCCAAATAATATATATATAGCCCATCGCAGCCTCCATATTATATATACAGGACAGCAGCAGCCTCCATATACCCAAGCACAGTCTCCATATACCTCTGCAGCAGCCTCCATGTACCACAGCAGCAGCCTCCATATACCCCAGCAGCAGCCTCCATATGCCGCAATATATAGTCAGCACAGCCTCCATATACACCCAGGACAGCCTCTATATACCCCAGCCAAGCCTCTATATACCCCAGCATAGCGCCTCTATATACCCCAGCCCAGCGCCTCTGTATACCCCAGCACACAGCCTCTGTATACCCCAGCACACAGCCTCTGTATACCCCAGCACAGCGCCTCTGTATACCCCAGCACAGCGCCTCTGTATACCCCAGCACAGCGCCTCGGTATACCCCAGCACAGCGCCTCGGTATACCCCAGCACAGCGCCTCGGTTCCAAGCTATACCCCAGCACACAGCCTCTGTATATCCCCAGCACACAGCCTCTGTATACCCCAGCACACAGCCTCTGTATACCCCAGCACACAGCCTCTGTATACCCCAGCACACAGCCTCTGTATCCGCACCAGCCCTGTAGCACACAGCCTCTGTATACCCCAGCACACAGCCTCTGTATACCCCAGCACACAGCCTCTGTATACCCCAGCAACACAGCCTCTGTATACCCCAGCACACAGCCTCTGTATACCCCAGCAACACAGCCTCTGTATACCCCAGCAACACAGCCTCTGTATACCCAGCAACACAGCCTCTGTATACCCAGCAACAGCCTCTGTATACCCCAGCACACAGCCTCTGTATACCCCAGCACACAGCCTCTGTATACCCCAGCACAGCGCCTCTGTATACCCCAGCACAGCGCTCTGTATACCCCAGCACAGCGCCTCGTATACCCCAGCACAGCGCCTCGTATACCCCAGCACAGCGCCTCGGTATACCCCAGCACACGCCTCGGTATACCCAGCACACAGCCTCTGTATACCCCAGCACACAGCCTCTGTATACCCCAGCACACAGCCTCTGTATACCCCAGCACACAGCCTCTGTATACCCCAGCACACAGCCTCTGTATACCCCAGCACACAGCCTCTGTATACCCAGCACACAGCCTCTGTATACCCCAGCACACAGCTCTGTATACCCAGCACACAGCCTCTGTATACCCCAGCACACAGCCTCTGTATACCCAGCAACACAGCCTCTGTATACCCCAGCAACACAGCCTCTGTATACCCCAGCAACACAGCCTCTGTATACCCCAGCAACACAGCCTCTGTATACCAGCAACACAGCCTCTGTATCCCGCACACAGCCTCTGTATACCCAGCACACAGCCTCTGTATACCCCTGCACACAGCCTCTATATACCCCAGCAGACAGCCTCTGTATACCCCAGCACACAACTCTATATACTCCAGCACACAGCCTCTATGGTACATATAATCCCCATCCTGCTGCACATTGTAAAAAAAACTGATCATACTCACCTTCCATCCGCTCCCTGGGGCTGTGTCCTCCTCAGATTCTTCCCCACCACATCCTTATAACAGAAGGCTCCGGGACTGTGGAGCTTCCTCCTTTTTGCTGGCTACAGCAGTATGATGAGGGCAAAGTGATGACTCATCATGCTGTAGTCAGAGGAGGAAGCTCCACAGTCCCAGGAGCCAGCACATGGCTAATCTGCATCGCATGCAAATTAGCCATGTGCACTGGCATCTCCGCTGAGCACTCAGCTGCTTGCTGAGGCTGGTTGTTCTCATGGTTGTCTGTACCTAATGGGCCCCTGGCTGTCAGGGCTGCCTGTCCCTGACGCCAGTAGGCCCCCCCAGCAGTTCAGGGCCCCAGCACTTGCCCAGGTATGCCGGTTGCTGACGCCGGCCCTGATAATGGGAACACAAATTAGAAACATTGTGCTTCTTTGCCAAGCTTCAGCTATTAATTGGGGCATGCTGTTTTGTAGGACTCCTTCGGCAGGCCTATTACTTTTATCAGACATTTACTTACATCTCTTTTTTTTCTAGTGCTGTAAAAAAACAAACCAAAAAAAATGGTTTTCATGAGTTTGTTAGATCCAATTTATATCCAATTTGCTACATGTCCATCTTTACTATCAATGTGTCCATATTATCTTGTATTCAAAATACACTGCTCAAAAAAAATAAAGGGAACACTTAGGCTGGGTTCACATTGCGGCGTCATCCGGTCCGGGGCTGTCAGGGGTGACAGCCTGGACCGGAGTTTTGCTCCATAGGAGACTATCGGGCTGAATGGAGCTGGATGGAGCCGGGTGGCAGTTATCTGCATTCCGTCTGCTATCTCGCCAGATGTATCCTGGAGAAGTGGGAGGTTTCTGCCGAATCCAAAAACGTTGCATGCAGATAACTGCCACTCGGCTCCATCCAGCTCCGTTCAGCCCGATAGTCTCCTCTGGAGCAAAACTCCGGTCCAGGCTGTCACCCCTGACAGCCCCGGACCGGATGACGCCGCAATGTGAACCCAGCCTTACATGTGTGTTATGTAACTCCAAGTCAATCACCAGTTATGACGCAATACTGATTGTGAATCAATTGCAAATGGAACAG
This sequence comes from Allobates femoralis, assembly GCA_033576535.1. Lineage (NCBI taxonomy): Eukaryota > Metazoa > Chordata > Amphibia > Anura > Aromobatidae > Allobates > Allobates femoralis. The sequence continues at coordinate 649,169,682 of JARQOC010000003.1, forward strand.
ACAACAGGTAGAAATGATAGGAAATTAGCAAGACACACCTATAGAGGAATGGCTCTGCAGGTGGTGACCACAGACCATTTCTCTATTCTCATCCTTTTCGGATGATGTTTTGGTCACTTTTACATATTGTCATTGCTCTCACCCCTAGAGGTAGCATGAGGCGATGTCTACCACCCACAGAAGTTACTCAGATAGTGCAGATTCAGGATGGCACATCAATGCAAGCTGTGGCGAGAAGGGTAGCGCTGTCTGTCAGCAGTGTCCAGAGCATGGAGCAGATACCAGGAAATAGGCCAGTAGACCAGGAGACATGGAGGGGGCCGTAGGAGGTCAGCAACACAGCAGCAGGACCGCTACCTCCTCCTTTGTGCAAGGAGGAACAGGAGAAGCAGTTCCGGATGCCTGCAAAATGATATGTCACAGCTTAGACAAGCAGGGACAATGAAGAAAGAAGGTGCATCAGTGAACACTTCCCTCTTTCATCATTATATCAGCCCAGTGGGTGTGATGATGTCACTATATTATGCCTGCTGCACTGAGATGTGCAGCACATCAGAGTACTCACTGCAGAAACGGGAGCAGCGTGAATGAGGAGAGTTATTTTTCTTTTTAATTTTTTTAAATCAATGCTTACAAAGGCCATCATACTGTTTTGGGGGGCAGGAGTGCATTACACTATATGGAAAGCAATATATGACCCATTATACTATATGGAGGATGATGTATGGCACATTATATTGTATGGAGGACTATGTAGGGTTCATTATACTGTATGGAGGGCTATGTGGTGCACTGTTTGGATCACCATACTTTGCCAGGCTGTTACAGTAGGGTTATCAGACTGTGCATGGGGAACATAGTGTGTAGGGAATCACAGTATTATACTTTGTACAGGGGCAATTTTTTTCAACATACTTCATGAAGGCAATTAAGGAATCTAGCGGCCTCAATAGGAGGAAAATTATTTTGTAGGGGGTGCATAGTTGCGAGATATACTCTTCTGTGACCCAGCCAATTTTTTTTTTTAAGGGGGGACCCCAATTAGAACTCCTGCTATGGGGGGTCTCATGATTTCTATGTACGGCCCTGTTTGTAAGCCAGATCCATGAGAGGGTAAAATTTTTTTAGAAGTGTTGAACCTGTTCCAATTATACTTTTCCTCTGATTGTTCCACTTTAGAATACAATATACTGAGATAAAAAAACTCACCAAATACTCCACATGTGGAAGTGGCCTCAAAATATACAAACACCAGCTATCTATAATCAATACAGACCCCTGAAGAGACTAGACAAGACAACTAAACAACATCAACAACCACACACCCCAAAAGTATATAACCTAACTAAGAGAGTCTAGATTGGACTCTTAAACCACAAATACTTACATACGTTCATCATCTCATTTGATTCCCTCCTCAGCAAAGTCTTGCTGCTCTGTCCTCTCTTGAGAACCTTCATACATATAGTTATGTAACCATACCTTTGTTGGTCCTTCAACAATACCATCTTCGGCACACCTTTGTGCCTTCATGGGTCATTGAAAAGCAGCAAAACCCTAACGAATCTGTGATTTGCACAGCTAACACCAAAACAAAACTAGAATGTGCATAAAATCTTAGTTATATTTCTGTATAAAATTATGTTCTGTATTGCTTTGGGGCACTACCATCTTAGTTGGTTATCTACCTTTCATCCCAGCCTTATTTTATCTGGAATACAGTTAAATGAGTAAACTATTTTTTGAAAATAGAGTAGGACAGTTCCTTAATGTGCGACTCTTAAAGGGGTTGTCCAGGCTTTTTCTAAAATCTGTGTGTATATCTAGGCTGCAAAATGCTAACAGTTGGTAAGTTACACCCTGTTGGCATTTTACATGGTTACCTAGATATCCAGCATCTGTGGAGGACTAGAGACATGTTGTTTTGGAGGCTGTCTGTAACGTCACAACTGGATGTTTACACCCAGTGTCCAGCAAGCCATCCCCAGTCTACAACATGCCCGCCCCAGACTCCAACAGGCCCACCCTAGTCTCCAATAGGACCACCCCTATTCACCTATGTAGACGCTGATTGAACTGCATTGCACTGACTGAGCAGTCATCTCCTTCTCTATGCATCAATGTGCCAAGGCTGCCCCTCTGTGAAGGAGGTGACTGCTCTGTGTCAGTGCTGCAGTGTGTGCGCGGTTCATCTCCTTCACAGAAGGGCGGCTTTGGCACATTGATGCAGAGAGAATCGCTTCAGTGACAGCCCGGGCATGGTGACTGAGATGAACCATCCACAGCAACGTAAAAACAACTTGCTGTTCATATCTTCAGTCTTTCGACTTGCAGACGTCTGAGAGTGCCCGTAGCCTTCAGGTAGTAGTTAAAACCTTCATACACAAGACTAAAGTTAGCTACATCTACCAATATCAAAAGGTTGCGAGGACCGTATAATGTGTGTGGGGGCTCTAACTTGATGATTGATCAAGTGAAATAAGGATCCAGCATGTCTGATTACAGGCTGTAGATCCTTTTGTCCTCTAAGTGATAAACTGCTGCCTTGAGATGTCTTGTAGCAGCTCCAATAGAAAATACAAGAACACTTGGAAGAATGCGTGCTTCTGTACTGTATATGGGAGTGTCGAGCAAGATGACTGCCAGCTGGGTGATCGGACAGCCATCTATAGTATTTGGGGGTTTTAGTCAATAATTGTTTGGCTGACATTCAGCTGTATTTTTAGTCCAGCACACTTTCCCTATAATGTTTTAGGATCAAGTATGTTAAGTTAAATATTACAACATCAACATGACTACACACCAGAAGCCCCGACAATACAATAATACATCACCAGGACCTCTATCAGTACATCACCAGAATCACTGACAATACAGTAATACATCACTAGACACTGTCAGTACATCACCAGAACAGTACGTCCCCTGATTAAATGTGTATACAGATTGTCATTTCTAAGGGTAAAAGACTCCTTTAAAATATCATCAATCTTAGCAATACATTTTCCTGCATCTTCCAAGACTACCCTCTTGTCTGGTCTTCTCGAGCACATACCAAGGCAGTGTGATTGTAATGTTTCTTAAGTAAGCCCTATCCTGTAACTCTGAATAAATTATTGCCCGCACTGTTCTTCCTGCACAAATGACCCCACACTGTCTCACTTATGGTATATGATCTTCACATTATATTCCCCTATAAGATATTCCAATTACACTGTCCCTATTTAAATTTGATGTCCGCAACACCACCTCATAAATGAAAACCACCACACTGTTCCCCCCCATAATGAATTATACCCACCATACCTTTCTCACTTATGAACTATGATCTCCATTCCATGCAGCCCCCTCTCTTCACTGTCCACTTCATATTACCCTTTATCCTGTGCATTCTACATACTGAGCCCTCAAAGTCTTTTTATTGAGCGTTCCCCATGCTACCTCTTTTCCACAGAGTCCCACCTTCATAATACCTAGCCCCCCATGCTACCCCATCTCCATAACGTACCACTCCCATGTTACTTCTCTATACCGTGCCCCCCTCAGTCTACCCATTCTCCATACCATGCCTTCCAATGTAACCCTTCAACATACTGTGCCCTTCATGTTCCATGCTGCTGATCCCCCGATGTCCCATGCTGCTTATACTCCCCATATGTCCCAGTCTACTCATCACCCACCATATGACCCATACTGTTCATCCTCCCTCCCATATGTTCCATGCTGATCATACTCTACCCATATGTCCCATGCAGCTCATCATTTCACTCATGTCCCATGTTGCTCATCCTCCCTCCATTTGTTCCATGCAGTTCATTTTCCTCCCCATCCCCCTCATGTCCCATGTTGCTCATCCTCCCCCATATGTCCCATGCAGCTTATCCTTCCCTATCCCCCATCCATGTTGCATGCAGTTTATCCCCCATCCATTTTCTTTGTATTTTCACCCCCAATTCCCCTTCCATGTTCCATGCAGCTTCTCTCCCATCCCCCTTGCATGTTCCATACAGTTAGCTACTCCCCATTTCACTTCCATGTTCCATGCAGATTTTCCCCCCAATCCACCTCCATGTTCCATGCAGCTTATCCCTTTAATTTTGCACTTTGCACCCTTTTCCATGCCGCACCTTCCCCTCCTTCCAGGCTGCTTCTTCATCTCTATCTTCAGCTGTTCAGCGCTTACCTGGCTCCACGTTCCTAGCATCAGTGAGATCTTGCTCTTCTCCTCCTGTGAGATCTGAAGAGATGCCAGCAGCGTGATGACAAAACATCATCACACTGCTTACCTCTGCAGTGTGAGTACATGGCAGAACTTTGGGGCAGGGAGCTGATTGGGGCTCCACTGACCCTGGAAGTTCTGAAGTGCTAACAGATTAATTTGTAATCATGTCTTAAAGGCACGATAGGAAATGAATGCTGCGGCCCCCTTCCTCCTTCAAAAACATGCTAGAATTGATACAGAATTCTTTTCTTAAACAGTTTTGTAGTGCTGACTATAGGTACCGTTACACGGTACGATATTGTGAACGACATTGCTGAAACATCATGGGTTTGGAGTCGTTCAAATGACATTGTTAGTACGTCGCTGCGTGTGACACCGAGATACGACTACGATAAATCGTTGGATCGTTGATCGCAGATTTGAGTACATGTTCTCAAATCAGGCGATCGTCGTTCAGCCAACCTGCTGCATCGTTGTGTGTGACACCGCGATAACGATGTCGTTAACGACTTCACCTATTCACAACAGTGAACAAGTATCATTCGCTGGGTTGTGCGAACGATACCTGCTCGCCGCATCGTTGGTCTGTCGTTCACGATATCTTTACGTGTGACATCTCACTAACGTCTCTAAACTATGTCCTAACGGCTGCGCTCCTGTGAAATCGTTGGTGAGATCGTTACAACATTGAAGCATGTAACGGTAGCTTATGTAATATCTTTGATCCTATATTATCTAACATTCTTTCTGCAGGGTACAGATGTGTTCCACTAAGGGCAAAAATTGGATGCTGTTCACTCACTGTCTGTATAGTAGCATTATCCCAGTTACACCCACCTGGCTTAGACATAAAGGCAATTACAGATGTGGAGGAAATAAGCACGGTCTTTGTAGATTCATGGAGAGGACTGATGTGTTTGCAGACCTGATTTCTGGTAAAAAAAAAAAAAAGACAAAATTAAAACATACATGAACTGCAACACATCACATGTGGTTTATATGACCACATGCAGTGCTTGTCAAAGATATTACATTGGCTGCACTACAAGACTGTTTAAGAAATGAATGAGTGAGCATATTTTCGCTGCAACTCTGGATTCATCGGTAGGCAGACGGAATGTGTCAGGTCTAACCAAACACTTCATAAGGGAACATGCGGGAAATGTAGGCTCACTAACAATTAAGTGTATAGAGAGAATATTTAAGCCCAAATGTGGCGGGACTGGGAGCGTCAGGGTTCTTTGCCGGGAAGCCTTCTAGATCCTAGCTCTGAGTGCACATTTCGCAGAAGGTCTGAACTACAGGAATGATTTGTGTTATTCCTATTGAATCAAAAGATTTTATTTGGTAGAAATATTTCATGGATAATACATGTTTAGAATTGGCTAGGCTTGGTGCTCTATTATATATGCATATAGGGATAGTTGATAATTTACACAATTTCTGGTCTGCGAGACTTTATGATTGGATTCTGATGAGCCAGGTATGCCTGAAACATGGTACCTAATAATCTGTGTATTATGTAATGTGGTTGTTTCCCAAGCACACAGAGGAATCTCTAAGTATGATAAAAGACGCCATAAAAGAAATCAAAGTGTACATTAGAATAGCGATCTACATACAGACATATGCAACGTATGGGTTGCTTAGAATATGGTTTTCCATCAGGCTGCATGTAGCTGATCTTTTTATTTTAATACTTAGTATAATTATATCTCTACGTCATTTTAGGTTATCTTAAATAAGTTAAAGTAATCAAAATAATAATGGAGAACAAAATGTATTGTTCTATTAGAAAATTGTTTTTTAGATATATAAATTTATTGAAAAATATTAGAATCTGTGAGTCCTCAGTGGTTCACACAAACCCATAAAAATGGGCAGGACAAAATTAGTTGGCACTTCAACTTAATATTTGGTTGCACACCCTTTGGAATAAATAGCTGCAATCAATCACTTCCTATAATCATCAACAAGCTTCTTACACATTTAAGGGGCACTTAAACGCGCACCTTAACATAACGGTGGCACTTGCGACACTTGTGGCAAGCCCCATGCATTGTCTATGGGGCTTGCAGTAAGTGTGCGGCAGACGCAGCAAGTGCGGTTTCGTCAGATGCGGCCGCGAAAAAAAATGCTGCTGACCACAGTTTTTTTCGCAGTCACATCTGCCGAAACCGCACTTGCCACGTCTGTCGCACACTTACCACAAGCCCCATAGACAATGCATGGCTTGCCGCAGTGTGCCGCAAGTGCAGCGTTAGACAGCACTTGCGGCAATATGGTTTTAGTCCAATTGCCGATCCGGCAAACGCAAGTATGAAAGCACCCTAACTGGAGTTTGGACTACTTTTCTTTTGAAACTGCTCAGGTCTCATACTTGAAGGGTGCATTCTCGCAAAAGCACTAAATTGTGACCCAAAGTCTTTTAGTAATCTTCAGATTTCATGATGCCTTGCATACAGTCATCGCATTCAGTGCCAAAGGCAGCAAAACAACATCAAAATATCTTTGGACCTCCTGCTCTCTTACCATAGCGTTTAATTTCATTCAACTGTCAACAGATAGTTTGCACTGACACTGATGCACCCTGAGCCTGCAAGACAGCTTGATTTTCTTTGGAACTTTATTGGGCTGCTTATCCAACATCCAGACTATCCTACATTTTAACTTTTTATCAATTTTTCTCTGCCATCCACATCCAGGGAGAATAGCTACAGTGCCATGGGTTGTAAACATCTTAATTATGTTGCACACTGTGGACAAAGGAGCATCAAGACCTTGAGACAGGACCGGCGTCAGCACCTGGCACACCCGTGTAAGTGCCGGGGCCCGACTGCATGAAGGGGGCCCACCGGGCCCCTAAGGGCTAGGGTCGCACTTGCGTTGTGACCCTAGCCTGATGCAAGTATTGTCCACTGCACCGCAGAGCATTTAATGCTATGCAGTGCCAGACAACAAAGCCCATAGAAACCCGCTGTTTACATTGCCAACCAGTGGTTGGCAATGTAAACAGCGTGTTTCTATGGGCTCCAGCGCATAGCATTAAACGCTGTGCGCTGCAGCGGACAATACTTGCGTCAGGCTAGGGTCACAACGCAAGTGCGACTCTAGCCTCAGGGGCCCCTGAGCACTGCCCCCACAGCCAGGGCCATATCCAGGGGGCAGCGGGGGGATCATTTGTAGGGAGGGCGCACTCAGCCTCCTGCAGCGCCGGAGGTCTCCCTCCTCCCACCAGTGGGAGTCAACAGATCAGCACACTCTGTGCTTGACAGGACTTGTGATGATATCAATGGAGGGGAGGAGTCAGGATCATCTCCTCAGTCTATGCAGGACTGTGATGTACTGGCCATCATGATGCTGGATTAGGTGAAGTTTATGTGTGGGGTCAGGATGGATTGACAGTGTGAATGTAGCAGAGCAGAGTGGGTGCTAGGTGTATGGAGCGGAGCCGAGTGGGTACTAGGTGTATGGAGCCTAGCCAAGTGTGTACTAGGTGTACGGAGTGGAGCCGAGTGTGTAAGAGGTGTACGGAGTGGAGCCGAGTGTGTAAGAGGTGTACGGAGCGGAGCCGAGTGTGTACGAAGTGTACGGAGCGGAGCCGAGTGTGTACGAGGTGTACGGAGCGGAGCCGAGTGTGTACGAGGTGTACGGAGCGGAGCGGAGTGTGTACGAGGTGTACGGAGCGGAGCGGAGTGTGTACGAGGTGTACGGAGCGGAGCGGAGTGTGTACGAGGTGTACGGAGCGGAGCGGAGTGTGTACGAGGTGTACGGAGCGGAGCGGAGTGTGTACGAGGTGTACGGAGCGGAGCGGAGTGTGTACGAGGTGTACGGAGCGGAGCGGAGTGTGTACGAGGTGTACGGAGCGGAGCGGAGTGTGTACGAGGTGTACGGAGCGGAGCCGAGTGTGTACGAGGTGTACGGAGCGGAGCCGAGTGTGTACGAGGTGTACGGAGCGGAGCCGAGTGTGTACGAGGTGTACGGAGGGGAGCCGAGCGTGTACGAGGTGTACGGAGGGGAGCCGAGCGTGTACTAGGTGTACGGAGCGGAGCCGCGCGTGTACGAGGTGTACGGAGCGGAGCCGCGCGTGTACGAGGTGTACGGAGCGGAGCCGCGCGTGTACGAGGTGTACGGAGCGGAGCCGAGTGCTTTCAAGGTGTCCGGAGCAGTACCCGGTGCGTACGAGGTATTTGTACCAGTGGTAGCCCCCTGCAGATTCCGCTCCTGTAGTCCCAGCCGCCTTTGCCAGCAGCATTCTTCTCCAGAGTCTCTTCTGCCGCTGTCTGCATTCTGCAGCTCAGCATGGCGGGGCACGATGTTGTCATCACTGAGCGCCACTGTGCTGATATGTGCAGAGCGGCAGAGCAAATGTTGAGGAGACTGGAACAGCGAGAAGAGAGGTGAGGAGAAAGAGAGATCCGGACGGCCAGACACTCCGCTTGGCTGCGGTGCCACCCATATGGCAGTGCGGTTCCATTGAGCTGCTTGCATTACTTGTGCACTTCAGGATTCTTGCTTATATACCAAGCATCCTCAGACGCACAAAAATGCAACATGTTGCGTTTGCAGGGTACTTTTAAAAAGCGCAAGGGAACGCAAACACATTTTAGCCCACTCCTAACATGCATGTAATATAATCACTGTCAGAAACAGTGGTTTCAGCAGTCACTGTTCCTGTAAGTGTAAAAATCGCATATGGATGATTGGTCACTTGGTCACATCACGTCTATTCAGATCACGGGGGGGTAGGGGGGAAGACAGGGGGGGGTCGCCAAACTGATCTCTTGCCCTGGGTGCCAGAAAACATAGACACACCTCTGCCCACAGCAGCAGCCACTGATCTCAGACAGCCTGTCATGTAGTGAGATCTGCAGCTGCTCTGTTTCCTGTATCTCCGCACACACAGGAAATAGAGCTGCAGCAGCTGCAGCTCACGCTACAGTACAGGCTGAGAGCCTGAGAGATCAGCGGCTGCAGCTAAGGTTAGAAGGGAAGAGGGGGAGGCAGCGCTAAGGGGCCCCTGAGGGTCCCCCCGCTGTAGGAGCAGTGCTCAGGGGCCCCCTGGTATTGGGGCAGTGTTCTCAAGGGCCCCCTGGTTTGGGGGCAGTGCTCAGGGGCGCCCTGGTGTTGGGGGAAGAGCTCAGGGCCCCCCCCCCCAGTGTAGGAGCAGCGCTCAGGGGCCCCGGGTGTGGGGACAGTGCTCAGGGGCCCCCCGGTGTTGGGGAAAGTGCTCAGGGACCCCCCGGTGTGGGGGCAGTGCTCAGGGGCCCCCGAGGGTGAGGTGTGGAGGCAGCGCAGGGCTCCTGAGGGTGGGGTGTTGGGCAGCACTCAGGGGGCCCTGTCAGGGGCAAATTAGACCAGGAAGAGACAGTGTGCAGGGATGTAGACAGTATGCAGGGGGGGAGACAGGCACAGGGAGGAGACACAACGTACAGGGGAGGGGACCGGTTGCAGGGTGAAGATAGCAAGCAGGTGGAGACAGGTGCAGTGGAGGGACACAGTGTGCAGGGGGAGACAGGAGCATAGGGCGAGATAGGTGCGCAGGGGGGACACAGCGCACAGGATAGGGACAGGCACAGGGGGAGACAGGTGTAGGGGAGAGACACAGCGCACAGGGAGGGGAACAAGTACAGGTAAGAGACAGGCTCAAGGGAGAGACAGAGACAGCGCACAGGAGTGAGAGACTGCACAGAGGGAGTAGAGACTGCACAAGGGGAGAGGTGTATGTTTATACGTAAAATCATCCTTAAAACCCATCCTGCGAGATAATATAGGTGAATCTAATGGAAATGTAGAGTCTCTGTGGGTGGAGATAAGGGGAGGGGGAAAAAAATAATAAATTACTGATAGGGGTTTGTTATAAGTCCCCAACAATAATGGAAGTGGAGGAGAATATCCTCATAAAGCAAATAGATTAAGCAGCGACTCAGGGAGAAGTCATTATTATGGGGGACTTCAACTACCCTGAAATACATTGGGGATCAGAAACCTGCAATTCCAGCAAGGGTAATAAGTTTTTGAAAACTATGAGAGACAATTACCTTTCACAACTGGTTCAGGACCCAACAAGAAGGGGGGCACTGCTGGACCTAATATTAACCAACAGGCCAGACCGCATATCAAATATACGGGTTGGAGGTCACTTGGGTAATAGTGATCATAACTTAATAAGCTTTCAAGTATCCTTTACTAAGACGTGTATTAGAGGGGCCACAAGGACACTAAACTTCAGGAAGGCAAATTTCCAACGGTTGAGAGATGATCTTAGTGCAATAAACTGGGACGATGTCCTGAGACATAAAAGTACACAACACAAATGGGAGATGTTTATTAGCATCCTGAATAGGACCTGTGCACAATATATACCCTATGGGAATAAGCATGCTAGAAATAGGAGGAAACCACTATGGCTAAATAAAGCGGTAAGAAGTGCAATATGTGACAAAAAGAAAGCATTTAGGGAATTAAAGCAAGTAGGTAGTGATGAAGCATTAAATAAATACAGAAAATTAAATAACATTTGTAAAAAGCAAATCAAGGCAGCAAAGATTGAGACAGAGAGACTCATTGCCAGAGAAAGTAAAAAGAATCCCAAAATATTTTTTAACTACATAAATAGTAAGAAACTAAAAAATGATGGTGTTGGCCCCTTTAAAAATAGTCTGGGTGAAATGGTGGATGAGGATGAGGAAAAAGCCAATATGCTAAATGACTTTTTTTCAACAGTATTTACACAAGAAAATCCCATGACAGACAATATGATCAGGGATAACAAAAAGTCTCAATTAAATGTCACCTGCTTAACCCAAGAGGAAGTACGGCATCGTCTAAAAATCACTAAAATTGACAAATCACCGGGCCCGGATGGGATACACCCCAGAGTGCTGCAGGAATTAAGTACTGTCATAGATAGACCATTATTTTTAATATTTAAAGATTCCATAAAAACAGGGTCTGTACCACAGGACTGGCGTATAGCAAATGTGGTGCCAATATTCAAAAAGGGGACAAAAACTGAACTTGGAAATTATAGGTCAGTAAGCTTAACCTCTACTGTGGGTAAAATCCTAGAGGGTTTTCTAAGAGATGCTATACTGGAGTATCTGAACAAAAATAACCTCATGACCCATTATCAACATGGTTTTACGAGGGACCGTTCCTGTCAAACTAATCTAATAAGCTTCTATGAAGAAGTAAGTTCTGGACTGGACCAAGGAAATGCAGTGGATGTGGTGTATATGGACTTTTCGAAAGCTTTTGATACGGTGCCACACAAAAGGTTGATACATAAAATGAGGGCAATGGGGATAGGGGAAAATATGTGTAAGTGGGTTAAGAACTGGCTTAGTGATAGGAAACAAAGGGTGGTTATTAATGGAACACACTCAGAATGGGTCGCAGTTAACAGTGGGGTACCACAGGGGTCAGTGTTGGGCCCGCTTCTATTTAATATATTTATTAATGACCTTGTAGGGGGCATACGGAGTAGAATCTCAATATTTGCAGATGACACTAAACTCTGCAGGGTAATCAATACAGAGGAGGACAATTTTATATTACAGGAGGATTTATGTAAACTAGAAGCTTGGGCTGCTAAATGGCAAATGCGATTTAATGGGGATAAATGTAAAGTCATGCACTTGGGCAGAGGAAACAAAAGGTATAATTATGTGCTTAATTGTAAAACACTGGGCAAAACTGTCACTGAAAAAGACCTGGGTGTATGGGTAGATGACAAACTCACATTTAGTGGCCAGTGTCAGGCAGCTGCTGCAAAGGCAAATAAAATAATGGGATGCATTAAAAGAGGCATAGATGCTCATGAGGAGAACATAATTTTACCTCTATACAAGTCACTAGTGCGACCACACTTAGAATACTGTGTACAATTCTGGTCTCCGGTGTATAAGAAAGACATAGCTGAACTAGAGCGGGTCCAGAAGAGCGACAAAAGTCATTAGAGGACTAAGCGGTCTGCAATACCAAGACAGATTATTAAACTTGGGGTTATTTAGCTTGGAAAAACGAAGGCTTAGGGGTGATCTTATAATAATGTATAAATATATGAGGGGGCAGTACAGAGACCTTTCTAATGATCTCTTTACTCTTAGGCCTGAGACTGGGACAAGGGGGCATCCTCTACGTCTGGAGGGAAGAAGGTTTAATCATAATCACAGACGCGGATTCTTTACTGTAAGAGCAGTGAGACTATGGAACTCTCTGCCACATGATGTTGTAATGAGTGACTCACTACTAACATTTAAGAAGGGCCTGGATGCCTTTCTTGAAAACTATAATATTACCAGTTATATATACTAGATTCTTTGATAGGGCGTTGATCCAGGGAATTAGTCTGATTGCCATATCTGGAGTCAGGAAGGAATTGTTTCCCCCAATGTGGAGCTAGTGTTGCCACATGGGTTTTTTTTTGCCTTCCTCTGGATCAACATGTTAGGCTATGGGTTGAACTAGATGGACTTAAAGTCTTCCTTCAACCTTAAAAACTATGTTACTATGTTACTATGTTACTATATGGACAGAGAGGAGAGAGACAGTGCTCAGGATGGGAGAGACAGCATTTGGGGGGGAGAGACAGCATGGTAGGGATTACGTTTGTGAGGGATATATATGTATATACACCTATATCACACAAAACGACAGCAGCACTCCAAATCAGATCTTCAAATGCCTTTAATCTGGCCTACAGGGCGACCTGCGACGTTTCAGCCACCAAGTGGCTTTTGTCTAGCAACTAGTCTCAGCCCTCTTGCCTCTTTTTAAACCCACACCAATTACATAATAAATGCACTTCAATTACATTCATTGTACAGTTTACACATTATACATTCAATATGTGGATCCTCCAATACCTAACAACCAACCATATAGTAGTGATCTATGTTATTATACAGCTATGCCATTATACAGTGAATCCAAGTTGCTTATTACAATAGTATCTATTGTTTAACCTTAATTGATTGATTCCTCCTCCCAGGTGGTGTGATGACAGTCTCCATTGCAGCCCCCTATGAGTATTGTCGCCCCTGACATGCTTACACCATGCTCCACGCCGTCCGGGGCCATCGCGCCGGAAATGACGTAGTTCTGCCTGCGCCCCGCTTCTCTGTTACCCCTGGCACCCCCTGATTATGCTTAAGGTGTAGTAATACAATAAATATGTATATTATAAGACGTTCTGGCACCGTTGTTATAGGTGCAGAATAGAGCAGCATTTGGTTTGAAGTCCGGAGGCTGCAAGATCGCGTTGTGACATACCGCGCATGCGCGAACTCTAGTAAGATGGCGCCCGCAGCATTTCCTGTGCTCTATGGTAACAGAGAAGCGGGGCGCAGGCAGAACTACGTCATTTCCAGCGCGACGGCCCCGGACAGCGTGGAGCATGGTGTAAGCATGTCAGGGGCGACAATACTCATAGGGGGCTGCAATGGAGACTGTCATCACACCACCTGGGAGGAGGAATCAATCAATTAAGGTTAAACAATAGATACTATTGTAATAAGCAACTTGGATTCACTGTATAATGGCATAGCTGTATAATAACATAGATCACTACTATATGGTTGGTTGTTGGGTATTGGAGGATCCACATATTGAATGTATAATGTGTAAACTGTACAATGAATGTAATTGAAGTGCATTTATTATGTAATTGGTGTGGGTTCAAAAAGAGGCAAGAGGGCTGAGACTAGTTGCTAGACAAAAGCCACTTGGTGGCTGAAACGTCGCAGGTCGCCCTGTAGGCCGGATTAAAGGCATTTGAAGATCTGATTTGGAGTGCTGCTGTCGTTTTGTGTGATATATTTTAGCAAGGATTGGATTGCTTGACAGATTTGCACCCAGTTTTTTGGTGCTGCTCAAAGTTTTCTATCACTGTATATACACCTACATGCAACAATATGTACTAAAGGGGGCCCACTCAGACTTTTTCGCCCGGGGCCCACAGAAACCTGGAGCCGGCCCTGCCTTGAGATTGTTGATATTTGTCAACAATTTTGGTCCGTTAAACAGTTTTCTTCTACTATTTCTGTACTCAGTGCTTAGTATGGCATATACAGACAATGCAAGGATTAAGTTAACTTGTCACTCCTTTTTATCTGGTTTCAGGTGTGATTTTCATATTGCCCACACCTGTCACTTGCCATAGGTGGGTTTGAACAAGCACAATATGCTTAAAAGAAAGTTGTTTACCCACAATTTTGGAAAGGTGCCAACATTTTGGACCAGCCCAAATTTGGAATTTTGTGTGAAACTATATCCAATTTGCCTTTTTTTCATTTTTTTTGTGTTGTTCCAGTATATACAAAGGAGATAAACATATGTATAGTGCTCTGCAAATTAATTGGGACAAAGCAAAAAAAGACATATTTTTGAATATTTAATAATAAAATGTTATAATGCACTGTTACATACTAATTTTCCTTTAGCAGATATGAGATTTCCAATGTGTTTTGGCATTGATTCTACCAAGTTTTTGCATAAATTCTTCAATTCTTCATCATGGAACCACACTTGTATGGCACTGTTTATCATGCGTTCTTTGGTTGTACAGTCCATTTTGCCAAGACGTCTCTTCACAATGCTCCACAAATTTTCTTTAGGATTTAAGTCTGGTGAATTGCCAGGCAAGTCCAACACTTTTACTTCATTTTCTTCCAGGAATTTCTTCACACACTTGGAATTGTGGCATGGAGCCAAATCTTGTTGGAATGTCCCTTCAAATTTACGCATGAATGGCACAATAAAACATTTTAAACCGTCTATGTATTTGGATGAATTCATCATACCATCAACAGGAAATAAGCTACCTGTACCATCAGCTGTAAAAAAAAAAAGCCCCAAAACATCTGTTTTTGAGGGTGTTTTACAGTTTGTTGAATATGATCAGCTCGCAATGGTTCATTTTTGCTTCTTCTAACAACACTTGCTCTGTACCCTTGAACAAAAAGATGGGTTTCATCACTGAAAATTACCTTTTTCCACTGGCTAGTTGTGCAAGATTTACCGTATATACTCGTGTATAAGCCGACCCGTGTATAAGCCGACCCCCCTACTTTTGCCCCCAAAAACTGGGAAAACTTATTGACTCGCGTATAAGCTGAGGGTGGACTCCAGCACAGGTATACAACCCCCAGCAGTAAGGTATACAGGCCCCCCCAGTGGAATACAGCAGGCCCCAGCAGTATGGTATACAGCAGGCCCCAGCAGTATGGTATACAGCAGGCCCCAGCAGTATGGTATACAGCAGGCCCCCAGGAATATACAGCAGGCCCCAGCAGTGGGGTATACAGCAGGCCCCAGCAGTGGGGTATACAGCAGGCCCCCAGGGGTATACAGCAGGCCACAGTGGCACTCGCCCCCCAATCATGTGAAGTGCCCCCCACACTTTGCAGAGCCCCCCCGCTGCATTATCTTACCATCCAGGGTCTTCTTCACCGTGGGTCCTCCAGTCCATCCTCGCGCGCTGTGTTCCCGGTCTCATGTGACCCAGCGGTCGCAGTGAAATGACGTCATCGCGCCGGGTCACGTGAGACCTGAACACAGCGCGCGATGATGACTGCAGGACCTGCGGTGCAGAAGACCCTGGATGGTAAGATAATGCAGCGGGGGGGGCTCTGCAAAGTGTGGGGGGCTCTTCACATGATGGGGGGGCTAGTGCCACTGGGGGGCTGCCTGTATACACTGGGGGGCTATATGCACGGCTCCCCCTGCCGCTGTGATGGGCGGGGGGAGCCGTGCATATCTAATGAGCGGCCCCACGTGACGGGCCGCTCAGTCAGCAGCCTCCCCCCGCCTAATCCAGCCTCCCCACCATAGGATTACCGTATTGACCTGTGTACAAGCCGAGAGGGTGACTTTTCAGCACAATTTTTGGGCTGAAAAACTCGGCTTATACACGAGTATATACGGTATATTTTTTTCCCATGCGAGTCATTTTGCCTTCATTGGAGATGTCAGAAGTTGATCTTTACAAGCTTTGTTGCCCTCTGACCAAGTTCCAGAAGCCTGCACCATACAGTCGAATCACTAATATCAATACCTCAAGTATCTTTAGAGGTCTTTACTTGTTTTTCTTGCATTAATTTGACTATTGCTGATAAGTGTTTTATCAGTTCTTGGTGTCGTTTTCCTTTTTCTTCCACATTTCCCTTTCCGTTTTGGAGAAAACGATCCAGTTTCATTGTATGTGTGAATTATTCTTGAAACGGTAGAGTTTCCAATACCAACGGTGGAAGCGATTTCTCTTACAGTCAGACTTGTATGTTGATTAAGAGTAATAATTCTAGATCTCTTCTGTGCAGTAACATCCATTTTTACAGGCACAAATCACACTGAGAGAAAAAGTACACTAAAGCACTCCTCACAGAAACAAGCTCTCAACTGAAGCTGAGGGGGCAGCTAGCTGCTATTTTCTGACTTATACCAGTCAAACCACATTTTGTTACTCAAGGTTGTACACTCACACCTGTTCAAAGCAGTTAATACTGGTTTGAATCAATGACTGGTAACAAACTTATGATTTTACTTAAAAAATGCTTTGTCCCAATTAATTTGCACAGCATTGTATAACTAAACATGTAATTACAAAAATTAGCTAGAAAAAATCTTTACTTTTTGTGGGCGGAGCAGGCGGATTACCAGATGCACCTAATCCATTAAGCGGTGAAGAATCAGAACAGTGTTCTTCAGCAAGCGCGTCACTACAAATGCTGTAAGTTTCTTGAACACTATAAAATATGTTTTAAGGTATGTGGAAGACAGTCAATTTGGATCTCCCAAATGTGCCTAAATAGCAAAACACCAACAAAAATCAATTCTCTGAGGCTTCAGATGTCAAAGTTGTTCCTGTACACAAAAAGAGGTACCAGTGCCACCAGTGATATTTATGTAAGAATAAGATACAAAGCTTCTCCCTTCCTATGCAATGTTAAATACTGAGAGCACAGGGATGGCATCTGCCTGCCTTCCGTGTATGTATTTTTTACAGACCCATATGAGTAAAATGTATACAGTATATACTCGTGTATAAGCCGAGTTTTTCAGCACAAAAAATGTGCTGAAAAGTCCCCCCCTTTGCTTATACATGAGTCATATACGGTATATAGCGCCCCCCCCATCAGTGGTATACAGGGCCCCCCCTTGCTGCCGCACACCTGTAAAGTAATAGATCATTATACTTATCCCTGTTGCTGTCGCCGCCGCCGCTCTGCACTGCGCTCCTCTGGGTCTTCATGCTTCTTCCTGCTTCCTCCTCCGGCAGGCGCAGGCAATGACGTCATTGTCTGTGCGCCGGAGGAAGAAGCATGAAGACCCGGAGGAGCGCGGTGCAGAGCGGCGGCGGCGACAGCAACAGGGATAAGTATAATGATCTATTACTTTACAGGTGTGCGGCAGCAAGGGGGGGGCCCTGTATGCCCTGTATACCACTGATGGGGGGGCTGTGTACCGCTGGGGCTGCTGTAATACTGCTGGGGCCTGTATATACTGCTGGGACCTGTATATACCACTGGGGAGGCTGCTGTATACTACCACTGGGAGGCCTGTATACCACACTGCTGGGGTCTGTATACCTGTGCTGGGGTCCACCCTCGGCTTATACACGAGTCAATAGATTTTCCCAGGTTTTGGGGGCAAAAGTAGGGGGGTCGGCTTATAGATGGGTTGGCTTATACACGAGTATATACGGTACATATTTTTTCACAGACCCATATTTGTCCTTTTCATCTGTGCTGCCAAAAAAAAACCCTGACATGTCTCCGTATGATTTCCACAAACCCATAGTCCCTGAAAAAACTCAGACTTGTGATCAACTCCATAACTATAATTGGTATGTATTATATCCGTGAAAAACATGGAAAGAACATGGACATGCAACATGTGTGTCAGAATGGATATGACCCTGCACAAATGTATAACAATCCACAGCTTTGATGAAGCCGGACTTGCTGCAATCAACTGATCAATATGCTGGATTCAATCTAAAAAGAGTTGACTGGATGATAAAAAAAAAATCTGGTATGTTAATCAACAGCAATCTTCCTAACTCTCCAAGAGTAGTGGAGCACCATATCTCGTTGACGAGACCGAGCAGGTGTATAAGACTAATGAACCCTAAAATACATATCTGCTGGCTGAATGATCATGACTTTGCAATAAACAGGAGTTTTCAACTCTGATGCGTGCTCCTATTCATTATGAGAGACATCTCCGGCAGCGTCTTATCTCTTAAAAAATAAAAGACCAGCAGACCAGAATTGGACATGCCAGATCGTTTTCTCACCAACATCAATATCAAGAGAGTATGGGGCTTTCAAATTAGATTCTTGGCCACTCCCATTGATATCAGCAGGTTTGGCCAACGTTAGTCCAATATGTATTGGTATGTATTGGGCCTTCTTTTTATCTTACCCTATGATAGTTGGGAGCCTTGTTACGATTTTGAATTGGAGCCCCCAAGCTTAGAGTTATATCAGTGCGAGTCTCGTCACAAAATGCACATATAAAGGTCTATGTACCATAAAGTACTTGGAAGAGACAATGTCTGTTATGTTTCCAGCTCTTCATAAATTATTTCTCATGCCAGCCTTAGTGGAGGGCAGCTGACACCACCTTCACAACCTTCCTCCCTTACTGCTGCTTTTACCGCTATATGCTGCAGGCTTATTTGGTGAGTCAGACCCTGCATATTACTGACATCATCTTAGATGAGGTCAGGAGTTCAAGAAAGACACAGGGGTGGTGGAGACTGTATAAGGGATATACGGGTGTGCTCACTTATGGCCTCTGTATTGTTCCTTTTCTGTTTCACTGGAAAAAGACAAAATTTACTTGCGCTTATCACTGGATTTCTATTATACATGCAATGTGCACAGATAATTGAAACTGAGAAATTATATTGTTTTCTTATACTTAATTCAAGTTTAACCCTTTTATAATCCAGAACCTGCCATTAAAATAAAAAAAAAATAAAAAAAATTGTATATTATAAATGAGTGTGGATATCACCTGTCCATGACTGGTCGTGTTTAGATATGCAATTATATGGATCTAAGAAACCTGATGAACAAGTCTGGCGAGATGATGCTGAAGGGTGGGATATTATTACCATGAACAGCAATAACCTGCCTAGTAAATACTGCCTAGTACTTACAAACTGTACTCCCCATTTTGTCACATTATGACTATTTTTAAGTTAAAAGGGAAGTCTGGTAAAAACAAATCATCTCCAATCCACAGGAGAGGTGATAAATTGTTCATCGGTTGGGGTTCGACTACCTGGACCCTTGCAGATTGATTCAATGGGTAAACTTTTATACCTATTAAAATAGAGACGTATGTATGGTCTACTCTCATTTATTCCCTACAGGGCTGACAAGCGAAGCGCTGGGCTCAGCTTTTTCTGGCTGCCCCAAAGAGAATGATTGGTTGATGGTTAGGTGTTTGGCCTACTGTTTCATTGGATAGAAGGGATAAAATATCATTATTGGGGATGAAATTTCCCTGATATGGCAATTAGTGCACGTCCCAGTAGAGGGACACCCGCCGATCAGCAATTTATCACTTATCCAACAGATAGAAGATTGTTTGCTTGATTTCACTGGACAACACCTTTGTATCTTGGAGCCCTCATTCCTTGACATAGGCAGCAAGAATAAAAAGAGATGTAACAACTCAAATTCATTAACCTCACATTTTTTTATGTTAGTATTATTTTGGAATTAATGCATGCACATGCTATTGCATCTCAATGAATTAGAATATTACCAAAAACTTAATTTATTTCAGTAATTCAATTCAATTCAAAAGGTGAAACACACATATTATATAGAGTCATTACAAACAGAGATCTATTTCAAGTGTTTATGTTCTGTTAATGTTGATGATTATGACTTACAGCCAATGAAAGCCCAAAGGTCATTATTTCAGAAAATTAAAGTAGGGAGGATGAAGGGTTACAAACCAACTGTCATATTCTATGAGACATTATATGTGAATATTATATTGATTAGTCAACGTGTTTCAGGGCTCCCAGAAACATGGCAATATGACATTAATTTTGTATGATATTCTAATTCATTGAGATGCACTAGTACATTGGGCATCATGGTGCTGTGGTGCTCCTTCAAACAAGCAGTGTGAGCTATCTCAACAAGCAACCCATGTTTCAGCACATTAGAATGCCTATAGGGGTTTGGCACTTTTAAACAAAAAGGAAGTAAATGCTGCTTATAACAGTTTAAAAGGTGACCACGCACATTAGATTGTTGTAGACTGAACATTAGTTTGGCCATCAGCTATCTCTCCAAATCCCCCTTTTTTGGCAAAGCATTTACATGAAAAAATAGCCCCTCGAAACTCCACCCCGACATCTCTAATATGTCATGGTCATATGATACGGCACCATTACCTCCGCCAACAAATGTTGTCCCACTCCCCCAGGGAGTAAATTAAGTCTGCTTGGCACAGCTTTATCCTGACACCACTGGTGTACATGGGCACAGGAGCATGGGTAGTGAGAGAGGGTGATTCATGCAACCTCTGGGGCAACAGCACACTCGCGCACAACTCTGACATTCTGGCAGACCCTCTAGCTCTTTGAAAGAGTCCAGCTAGCTCACTTTAGCTGCCACCCCTTCCTCATTTGATTTGATAGAAGCCTGGTTCGTTAACAGGATAATATTGAGCCAGGAACTAGCTGAGCGTGTAATATTAATCAGAGGACATGGACGTGGGAATTTGGGGCTCAAGATATTAAATACAACCCAGGATTAAAATTATGCATTTAATCCCTGTAAGGGCACACTAGATAACAACAGTATTTACACAATGGATTTACAGATATTACAGTCTGATATGCAAATAAAGGTAGCAGTTACAAAAGGCATATGCAGACACATGAAAGTTGATTACAAGTTCCGATGTTAGGCCTTCGTTGCTGGCTCAGAACATGGAAGGAGCTGTGGAGCCAGGGGTATTCTTTGTTACTTCTAGCACATGACAGGACATGACCTCCCAATAGAAAGAACATGGTTGCTTGATGGCACTCACAGATAACCTCTTGGTCGGTTACTCCCTTTCCCACTCCCTGGATGGTTCTAATTCGCTCCCCGGTGCTTGGGCTGAAAATTTAAAAAATCTATGATGGGTCATAACTTTTTACCGGAAGGTCCTTGGGAGAGGGTTCTGGTGCCATTGGATCCAGCTTGGTCTACTCTTCATTTGGAGGTCAAACAAGACTTTCCTACCTGGCTTCTATTACCCAATCTCCCTATCTCCCCACCTCAAAGTGCTAGGAAGAATCAGGACCCAGTTGTGTGTACAGCTTGTCCCCGCAGTTCTGGGAATATAATTCATGTAGGGCTCAGATATACGTTAATTTCATAATACTGTATGATATTACGGTGCCTAACCGTCTGGTGCTTGTTTTGTTTGAGGCTCAGGAGCTCAGCAAGGAGGGTTCCATCTTGTCCAGTTATTTAATTAACTTTGTCACCTCATCATCTGTCTGTGGATGAGGTATCCTATTTCTACTTTGAATGATCCTGTTACTAGAGGGTTGGAGAATTGATGAAGGTATGGGTAAAGAGGTATCTAGGGATTTATGATTTTCTTGACAGTTTTTCATATTGCTTTAAGTTTCCGGTTTTGACGCTTTGATGTCTTCCTTGGTCTACCAGTATGTTTCCCTTTAACAACCTTCCCATGTTGTTTGTATTTGGACCAGATTTTAGACATAGCTGACTGTGAACAACCAACATCTTTTGTAACGAGTATGGGCATATACATAGTGGGGGCACACTGTCAAATATCTAATCCTACATACAGGAATTTTAATATTAGTGAAAAATATTTTTAAAGAAAAAAATGACAAAGAAGGTAATATTGTTGCGCCACTCTGTAATTGTCATCGGGGGCAAGTTATTTGAATGGGAACCTCACCTCTGCTTGTTGTGCTGTCTGCACAACAAGAGTTAGTGCATTGATGTTTATCTCCCTGTGTCCTCGGCTAATAAGCGGCTGTGGATAATGAAGATTTTGCTGCGTCCTTAATCCCAGCACCTCACATGTGGGTAGTCACGTGGTGGGTCCGTGGGCGTGTTCAGGACGTCATCCAAGGTCCTATTGCCCGGAGCTGCTCCATACCTCACTCCGCATAGTGGAGGAACGAATGTATTTCAAAAGAGTAATAGGTATTTGTGTGAGCGCTGGGGAATCAACCGGCACCAAGGCTATTATGAATAGTTACCTCTTGGCTTTATTTGTACAATAAAAAGGCAGGGTCCTTTAGGCCACAACGCGTTTAAAGAAAAAAAGTAAATTAAGAAAAATCCAGGGTCCTTCCAATATTTCTTTTTTCAGCTTTTCATCCACAATGTCGATTTCTATAATGTAAACAGACAGTTCCACCTCTGGTTGCCATGACCGCGACAGCGCTGTGGCTTCAATTGTGCATACGCATCGCAGTTTCCGGAGCGCTGGGAGTACTGTACAAGCGGGGAGCGTAGGAGGGGACACACTGCCTCTATTAATTAAGATATTAAGGTAAAGCTGTGACCACGGGCCCTCCAATTAAGAGCTATTCATTTTTTATGATTGTATACTAATAATTAATAATAATAATTTGATTTATATAGTGCCAACATATTACGCAGCACTTTACAATTCGGAGGGGAAATGTACAAACAATATGAGACAATACAGAGTAACAAAAATTCAAAAACCATGAGGAGTGAGGATCCTGCTCGCAAGCTTACAATCTATGAGGAAATAGGGGAGGCACAAAAGGTAACAGTAACAAATTATGTCATATGTGGTCCAGCCATCAATATAATAATTAGGGGATTAACGTAACGCTGCATGAAGCGGTCATCTGTCTGGATATGTACAAGCACAGATAAAGTGCTATATTATGCATGGGGGACAGACAGTCTGCAGGTGCAGACAGATGACACAGGAGGCCAGATTTGGAAAAGGGAAGATAGGAATAGTTAGACAAGTGAGGTGAGGTGATAGGCCAGTCTAAAGAGATGTGTTTTTAAGGCTCACTTAAAACTATTGGTATTGGAATTAATTGAATTGGTTTTGGTAACCCGTTCCAGAGAATTGGTGCAGCTCGTGAAAAGTCCTGGAGACGGGAGTGGGAGGTTCGGATTGTAGCTGATGTCAGTCTTAGGTCTCTTGCGGAGCAGAGGGCATGTGTAGGGTGATACACAGAGATGAGAGAGGAGATGTAGGGCGGAGCAGAACTGTGGAGGGCTTTGTGGGTGAGAGTGATAATTTTATATTGTAGTCTATAGCGGATTGGCAACCAGTGCAATGACTGCCCCTGGATAGAGGCATCGGTAAAGCGGTTGGAGAGGAATATGATCCTGGCTGCTGCATTGAGGATGGATTGGAGAGGAGATAGGTTTAGTAAGAGGGAGACTGATCAATAGAAAATTGCAGTAATCCAGGCGAGAATGAATAAGGGCAACAGTTAGAGTTTTTGCAGAGTCAACAGTAAGAAAAGGTTGAATTCTAGAGATGTTTTTGAGGTGTAGGTGACATGAGCGAGCGAGAGACCAGATTTGGGGAGAGAAGGGGAAATCCAAGTCAAATATAACCCCAAGACAACAGTCGTACTGCTGAGGAGTAATAGTAGAACCACATACAGAAATGGCAATATTAGGTTTCGGAAGATTAGGAGAGGGAGGAAACACGAGAAGTTCAGTTTTTGACAGATTCAATTTAAGGTAGAGAGAAGACATGATGTTATAGACAGCAGACAGACAATCACTGGTATTTTGTAAAAATGTGGAGGTGATGTCAGGAGAAGAGGTGTATAACTGGGTGTCGTCAGCATAGAGATGGTACTGAAAACCAAATCTACTAATGGTTTGTCCAATGGGGGCAGTGTATAGAAGAAGAGAAGGGGACCTAGGACTGAACCCCGAGGATCCCCAACCGTGAGGGGAAGAGGAGAGGAAGAGGAGCCGGCAAAAGATACAGAGTAGGAGCGGTCAGAGAGGTAGGAGGAGAACCAGCAGAGAGTGGTGTCCTTAACCCCAATAGAGCAGAGCATAGAGAGGAGGAGATGGTGATCCACAGTATCGAATGCAGCGAAGAGATCCAGGAGAATCAACAGGGAGTAGTGGCCATTAGATTAAGCTATTAGTTAATCGTTAGAGACTTTAGTGAGGGAAGTTTCAGTTGAATGTAAGGAGCGGAAGCCGGATTGTAGAGGGTCAAGAAGAGAATTGTCGGAGAGATAGCGGATCATACGGGAGTGACCAAGCTTTCCAGGAGTTAAGAGATGAAGGGAAGATTAGAGACAGGTCTGTAGTTAGCAGCAGAGTTCTTGTCAAGGGATTTTTTTTAATAATGGATGTATGCTGGCATGTTTGAAGGAGGAGGGAAAATACCAGATGAGAGGGAAAGATTAAATATTTTAGTTAGGTGAGATGTGACAGCTGTAAAAAGGGATGGAAGGAGATGTGAGGGTTGCTGGTGCAGGTAGTAGGGCGAGAGGATGCAAGAAGCCGGGTGACTTCTTCCTCTTGAAGCTCATCAAGAGAATGCCGGGTGACTTCTTCCTCTTGAAGATCATCAAGAGAATGCCAAGAGTGTGCAAAGCAATAATCAAAGCAAAAGGAGGCTACTTTGAAGAAACCTAGAATATAAGACATATTTTCAGCTGTTTCACACATTTTTGTTAAGTATATAATTCCACATGTGTTAATTCACAGTTTTGATGCGTTCAGTGTGAATTTACTATTTTCATAGTCATGAAAATACAGTAAACTCTTTGAATGAGAAGGTGTATCCAAAGTTTTGGTCTGTACTGTATGTATGTATATGTGTATATATATAATATATACTGCCCACTTCTCCTGTCCTGTATACTGAGTGTAATCCTCGATATCTGTATTATTCTGTATATATACACTGCACAGTACCAGGTGAGGGGCATGAAAATGTAAAAGCAAGATTCACTCATCAGGGCTGATGGTTATTATAGTATGTGGGCTGCTGGGGTTTGCGTGACAGGGCTGCTTTTAGGGAATTACCTAGATGGGGCAAACAAAGGCGCAATAGGGTCTTATCTTCAATTGAAAATTGGCAAAAATGGTGATATTTACTGCTCACCTTGTTGGGTTGTATTACACAAAACCGGTATATGCGCCTGTACAGCTGCTGCTGGATCCACACTTCCACGGTGCAATGGTGAAAACAGGCTTCAGAAAGGACAATGTGTCTTGGTCCGAGCTGGTGCATTCAAACAAAGGTCCACGAAGTGATATGCAACTGTGTTTTTTTATCTCACTCTACGCATTTCGAAGCTGTCCCTGCCCCTTCCTCAGGAATACACCATGTATGATGTGTTCCTGAGGAAGGAGCAGGGACAGCTCCGAAACCCGTCGAGTGAGATAATAAACACCGTTGCATATCACTTCGTGGACCTTTGAATGCACCAGCGTGGACCATGACACTGTCCTTTCTGAAGCGCTTGCTCTTAGGTTCCAGTCTGACCCTGATGTCCACACACAAGTTATGCAATGTTCATACCTCATTCAACAGCCTCTTATTACAGTGGATGAAATGAGTACCCTGCCACTTAGTAAAAATAATTTCAGTTGATTCAACTGATAGCCTATAAAAAGGTGTCTCATTACCAAGATGCCACAAAAACATCTCATGATGGGTAAAACCAGAGAGTTGTCTCAAGATCTTCGCAACCATATTGTTTTAAAACATACGGATTGCATTAGTTACAGAAGAATTTCTAAACTACTGAAGATTCATGGGAACACTGTTGGAGGAATAATCTGGAAATGGAATGAACATCATTTCACCGTAAACTGGCCACAAGCAGGTACTCCTTGTAAGGATTCAGAGAAGTGAAAAGAATTATCGGAAAATTTCTCGAAGAGCCAAAGATCACATGTGTGATCTTTCTGTGTACAGAAAAACCTGGAATCAGCAAGTGCAATTGTTTCAGAGAAAACAGGATGGTGAAGATGAAATGAGAATGGATATATCAGCAAGACAATGATCCCAAACACAGTCAAGGAAACTCTCAATTGGTTTCAGAGAAAGAAATTAAAGCTGCTAGAATGGTCCAGCCACCTGGGGCTGTTACTTGTCCGAAGGGTTAGGAAACCCTGGTTTAAATCCTGCCATCATCGTAAAGGGATTTTCTGCTTTTGGAAAACCTCTGTCTCCCGGCTGTAATTTGTTTATTAACCCTCACTGTATAAACCAGCGCCAAATCTCTGCTGAGCATCCCAATGTACTTTATTGTCCGCAAATGCTGATGTCATGTGGCGCCCCACTGGTCGGTACACCACGGAAGAGTACTGCACCCAGACCAGAGTGTGTAGTATCCCTGTGACCAGGGACCATCACCACACGCATCCACACACCTTAGCTCAGGTGACCAATAGGATAATCTGTTGCTAGGGAACTGGTCCCGGTGGGAGGAGCTTAGGTGGTAAAGTGGAGAGCGGGAAAGTTAGTAAGGAGGAGTTGGAGAAGGTCGATAAAGGGGAACCCTGCGGGTAGTGCAGTGGAGGGCACCTCAGGAGAGGTGGCCCGGGAACCGAAGGGGATCCTAGGGTGTTAGCTAACACCCGAATCCATGCCGGTATGTCTACTGGATGGAGGGATCCAGTCCGACATTGGAGGACTGGCTCCGAGGCGGTGAGGATGTTTATCCCTGAGCCACAGAAACCAGACAGCACGCACCTCTTCAGAGGTTGCGACAACCCCAGCATAATTCCTTTAAGCCCCCGTGTAGGATCGTGGAGGCCCGAAGAGCAATAGACTCCAGGAAGGTGCCCAGTGGAAAAGACTCCAAGAGGAGGCCCAGAGGTGACGAATCCACACCGGAGGCTCCAAGGGCGTTAAACTCTGTAAGGATCAGTGGGGACCGGCGATGGGCTCTGTGCGTGGGAACGTAGATCAGATGAAAGGCAAAGCAGGCACATCACAGAGGGTCTCCTGTGAAAC
This sequence comes from Allobates femoralis, assembly GCA_033576535.1. NCBI lineage: Eukaryota > Metazoa > Chordata > Amphibia > Anura > Aromobatidae > Allobates > Allobates femoralis. The sequence goes on from JARQOC010000003.1 coordinate 649,196,911, forward strand.
ATCCTAATCCTCTGGTGACTACCCAGGCCAGCCGTACCCGTGAGCTGTGTGTGTAAAGAACTGTTTTGCTGCCCGAGTCACCAGTAAAACCCGGTTCAGAGGCTAAGACCGTGTGGTGTGATTATTGCTTGCGCCGAAGGAGCCATACTACTGCTGACCGAGACTGTCAGCCTGCAGCTCCACCTGATGAGCCGCCTCCCTATGTGAATTCTCTATTCTCCTATTACTGCCCCGGGGATCCCGTTCTATCTACGGGGATAGCTGCTTAATCACCATCCCTGGAGGTCTGCAGCAGCGCCAGTATCATTACCGGACACTGTGGGTGGCGTCACAAAGACTTTTTATTTTTTATTTCTCCCCTTTTTCAGTGACCACCAGGGCCACGGGTCTGGGCACAGGCCGCCCGTGACTACCCCTTTAATTAACACCCGGGACCGGGTGCCCCACGGCCTTGGGGTGGGTCAGTCACATTGACAGCACTGCAGCCCAAAACAGAGCTTGCTGACTCTACACCCAAGTTGATAGCAGCCATCAAAGCCACTGAGCTCACTGACTGGCTGCAGAGATATTATCATGACATTAGCCAAAAACAAGGAGGTGATATTGAGTCAGCGCTCAGGCAGAGACCAGGACACTGCTATAGCAAAATTACCTTTAGGCTTTATTAGGTCTGTATGGGAATCCAGTCTCCACAACGAGTTTCAACGCAACAGGCGTCTTTATCAAGTCACTTGATAAAGACGCCTGTTGCGTTGAAACTCGTTGTGGAGACTGGATTCCCATACAGACCTAATAAAGCCTAAAGGTAATTTTGCTATAGCAGTGTCCTGGTCTCTGCCTGAGCGCTGACTCAATATCACCTCCTTGTTTTTGGCTACACACTTCTTCCCTTTGGGAAGCGTGATACGCTGCAGCTCGGCACCCAGGACCTCGCAGACGTACACTGACACCCTCCTACAGCGGTCACGTGCACCGGACACCGGCGGTTCACGTGGACCACATCGAGCTCCGAGCCAGCGTGAGCACCAGCGGCTCTGTCTACAGCTCTTCAACCTGTTGTGCGGTCGGCACAACAGGACTAGGTGAGCAGGGGACATCGTCACCCACCCCTTCTTTAACTACACAGTTTGGCGCAACTTTTCTCTTTTTGTTTTTTCTATATTATCATGACATTGGCACTGCTGCCAATACCGGACAATGGGAGCTGCAACAATGATTTTGCTCTTTACCTGGTTAGGAGGGAGTAAAGTATTTAAGAATGAACAAAAACCTGCTTCTGGTGGAGAGGGGTTTATGTAAAACCAGCTTTTTTTTTTTTTTTTTTTTTTTTAGCTAATGTTAATAAGAAAGTACTTTTTAATTTTCTTACACTATGCAAGTCTCAAGGTGAAGTTAATCAATACAATGGTTTGTAAATTCTGAAGCTGGCATAATCTACTGACGAAATTGTGATCAAGGGAGTAGCTCTATTGAGAAAAAAGGTAGGATCTATACAACTTAAATACCATGCTACGGTTACCAAGGGAATATGGGTGAGGTGTTAGTTGTTCCTCTTCATGCACCCCCTCCCCCATTATAAGGGCATTGCAAGGTGTGCTCAGACTAAAGACTACACCATAACGAAAGAACAGTTTCCCACGTCTCCTCAGCCTCTCCCCATTCACCTGGCAGTGATGTCACTGTCTTTGCCAGCACACCCATAAATATCCACTAATCTGAAAAAAAATAAATAAAAGGCATAAATATATATTAATATTAGCATTGAAGGGTTAGATTGGTCATTGTCTTACAATAGTATTTGTAATTCAAAACCAAAAATGGGTGCAAAAGACAGGAAGGGTGGAAACCTTTCTAATATACTTTTTGTCCATTAACATCTCAGGCTACGTTTGCAGAATTCTGAGTGGGAATGCCGCTGCGCTTTTTTACCTGTGCGTACTCACCTCGCCATGCTTCCTCTGTGACAGCCGGCGGAGTTCTCTCATCCCCAGAGGCTGCAGCGAGCACTGCCTCTAGGGCCCTGTGCAGCCTGCCATGTGACAAGGTGATGTCGCTCGGTCACATGGTGCTATCCATGGTGCTCCACAGGTCCTGCAGTATCGGTATGAGGGGAGATTACTGGACGAGTGTGGCGAGGTGAGTAAGGCTACGTCCACAAACAACGTTTTTTGCGGATCCATTTTTGGTGAAAACTGCACCCTTCTGTGTGTGAACACCGTTGCGCCTTTCGCCTGCGCTTACTCACTTCACTGCGCTCCCCCAGTGACCACAGGCGATGTCATATCATCCCCGGAGGCCGCAGTGTTGCTCCCTCTAGGACCCTCAGTCACATGGCGCTGTCCAAGGTCCTCTCGCAGGTCCTGCGGCATCAGTATGAAGGGAGATCATCGGGGAAGCGCGGTGAGGTGAGTAAAAAGTGTAGCAAAGTGGGCATGTGACTTCTTTTTATGGACCCAACTTTTTAGCCCAAACGCGGGTCTGTAAAAAGCGCAGAGTCTGAATGCAAAATAGTGAAATGCATTGACTTGGCTGGGGCAGACAGCATCAATGTGTTTCACTGCATTCCACTGCAAATAGCGGATCAATACAAAGCAGACTCGAATGGTGCAATAGCACACCGTGTGAACGTAGCCTCACTTCTAGTTTTGACTTCAAAATATTAACCTAAGTACACCCGTGTGAAAGGGGCCAGAGATCAATCAACTCTACACCCTATAAAGTTTACACAATGTGATGCAAACCGCTGTTAAAATGTGTGTAAGATTTCTATTACATATATCTCTCCATGGATGTGTAGATGGATAAGTGATGTCAAGTAATTTAGTAATTCATCACTAGATGGCATAAACACTCAGATGCTGTCAGTTTACTAATGTAAACAAATGATGGGAGAATTGGGGGCAAAAGAAGACACTTGATCTCCAATTCATTCTCTTGTAGGTGAAAGACTCTAGGTGCACCTATTGTGTTCTGGTAGCATAATATAAAGAAATGTACAAAAATTGTGACTGCACTTGTGATGGTTAGGTATAGGTGATGAATGCACGCTACAAAAAATTTTAACTAATTAAATAATTTGTGTATAGTTATACTAAGCAGTTGATATAAAAACTAAACACACCTCTTAAAATGGCAGGTTTTTGTCATGTAAAAAAAAAAATCATACTAGAAAATAAAATAATTTCACAACTTTTCCATCTATGATCTGTACAGTTGTTGAAAAAAATTTTTTTTTCCACGTTCAAAGAACTAAAATATTGTAGTTGCGTAAATATGCACCCTCTTAAAGTACTGAAGAACAAAAGGGTAATAATGATGTTTTGAACTTTTGACTTTCAGGCTCAATATCTCACCATCTCAATATCTCACCATCCACTACAGCATTGAGCGCGAGACTACCTTCATAATAATATAATCCAAATATAATCCAAATTTTTATGATTTTGTTAGTATTTTCTAAATCCACCTTTGGATGCCCCAACCCTTCTCGGCATGCTCCAAACCTGTCTAGAGTGAAATCTGTTTCCAGGTCTCTTCTACACGATGCAATGTTGGTGCATATTGGTTGACTCAGTTGGGTATGTATACAGATTTTTCTTCAACTCTACCCACAAGTGTTTGATTTGGTTGAGGTCTGGAGACTGTAGGGGGGACAATTGATCACTTCTTCCTCACTGTCATTTAACCAATTCTTTGCCTATCTCAGATTATGCTTTGGGTTGTTGTCCTGCTGGCACATTATGTTGTACCTTTCATACCAACAGTACTGGAGTCCATGAAGTAACTCGTCTTGTAGGATACTCTCACATAGCTCAGCATTGAGACCACCTCTGGTCCAGTATCCAACACTCCAACATTCATGTTCAGGCTTCCTCCACTGAACTTGAAAGTTCCTTCAATTTCTCGATCCATTAGCCTCTTTTTCCATTGTTTCTTCAAAACACATTTACACCCATCAGAGCCTAGTCTATTGAGTTATCTATTTGACCTAAATCACCAGTTTTTTCTACTGTCCAATTTTCATACTTTTTTGCAAACTCGAGCAGATACTTCTTATAATGATATTGAAGTTAAAATGTCATCACTTTTTTCTGGGCAACCATTCAAGACTTGTGTAACATGAATTGCACAGTGCTTGCACAGATGTCTGTGATCTACAGTGGTACGGAAAGTATTCAGACCCCTTTAAAATTTTTCACTCTTTGTTTCATTGCAGCCATTTGGAAAATTCAAAAAAGTTAATTTTTTTCTAACTAATGTACACTCTGCACCTCATCTTGACTGAAAAAAAACCCCCAGAAATGTAGAGATTCTTGCAAATTTATTAAAAAAGCAAAATTGACATGACATATATGGTCATAAGTATTCAGACCCTTTGCTCAGACAAACATATTTAAGTCACATGCTGTCCATTTCCTTGTGATCCTCCTTGAGATGGTTTTACTCCTTCATTGATGTCCAGCTGTGTTTAATTAAACTGATAGGACTTGATTTAGAAAGGCACACACCTGTCTATATAAGACCTCACAGCTCACAGTGCTTGTCAGACCAAATGGGAATTATGAAGTCAAAGGAAATTCCTAAGGAGCTCAGAGACAGAACTGTGGCAAAGCACAGATCTGGTCTGACCCGCCCCAGGGCCATGGGGTACCCAGTCCCGGGCGTTGTAGTTCACAGGGGATGTCAGGGGACCTGTTGCCCGGTCCCTGGTGGTCGCTGAAAAGAGTCAGTAAAAATAAAATGAAGGGGTTTCGTGATGCCACCTACGGTTCCAGTAATGTTACCGGCGCTGCGGGACAGACTTCCGGGGTGATGGTGGAGCAGCATGATGGTTTCTCTCCCCGTAGGTGGAGCAGTAGTGGATGTTGGGAGTTGAGGGACAGTCTTTGATTTACACAGGGACGCAGCTACACCAGGCCTTGTCACTTGTTCTCCTCAGGCTGCGGTCGGCGGCTCCTCAGGTGGAGTTAGTAAAAGATGCTACACAGTCTATTTAGTCTGTACAAGTTTACTGGCAAACCGTCAATTACACAGTCTTTTCGGGTCTGCCTGGCCTGGGTAGTCGCTGGAAATTAGGATGCCGCACTTGGGTCCCTCAGTGGAATGCCTACTGTTCCTGTCTGGTCCCTTCCTGCGCTCGTCTGTCTCCCTCAGAGCTCCCACATGCAGAGCCTGAAGCAGCTCCCACGGATCCTCTCTCTCTGAGCGACTCCTCTCCGAGTCCTCGGGACCCTATACGGTGCCTGGGTGAGCCAGGTGTCAGCCACGACTTCCTAAAGAAGCGCGGGCCTCCGGTGTAGCGGCTTGGAGGTGAACGCTCTCGGAGCCAGTCCTCCATTCTGGGACTGAACCCCTCCGGTCGGTATTCATACCGGGTCTGGATTCGGGTGCACCTCAATACCTGGTGCCCCTAGGGTCCCTTTCTGTCCTGACAGCTTCTCTGCCGTCTTCTACTCCTCACTCCCCAACGGAGCTCTCCTACTCACTAACTAACTCTCCTCCCACCCACACACATCTCTACCCTATCACTCCTCCCATGGGACTGAGTACTCCCTATAGCAGGTCCCCTACTTAGGGTGTGTGTAAATGTGTATCATTAGGGTCCTTTATGCAGCATCCCAATTCCTCAGCCACAGGAATACTGCACACTCTTTTATGGGTGCAATACCCCCTCTGTGGCGTCCTGACCAGTAGGGCACCACATGGTCAAGGTTACAAAAGAATTGCTGCAGTTCTCAAGGTTTCTAAGAGCACATTAGCCTCCATAATCCTTAAATGGAAGAAGTTTGGGACCACCGGAAGTCTTCCTAGACCTGGTCGTCCAGCCAAACTGAGCAGTCATGGGAGAAGAGCCTTGTTGAGAGAAGTAAAGAAGAACCCCAAGATGACTGTGGCTGAGTTCCAGAGATGCAGTAGGGAGATGGGAGAAAGTTCCACAAAGTCAACTATCACTGCAGCTCTCCACCAGTTGGGCCTTTATGGCCATGTGGCCCAACGGATGCCTCTCCTCAGTGCAAGACATATAAAAGCCAGAATAGAGTTTGCAAAAATACGTGAAGGATTCCCAGACTATGAGAAATAAGATTCTCTGGTCTGATGAGATGAAGATAGAACTTTTTGTTCATAATTCTAAGTGGTATGTGTGAAGAAAACTAGGCACTGCTCATCACCTGCCCAATACAATCCCAACAGTGAAACATGGTGGTGGCAGCATTATGCTATGGGGGTGTTTTTCAGCTGCAGGGACAGGATGACTGGTTGCAATTGAAGGAAACATGAATGCGGCCAAGTACAGAGATATCTTGGATGAAAACCTCTTCCAGAGTGCTCTGGACCTCAGACTTGGCTGCAGGTTTACCTTCCAACAAGACAATGACCCTAAGCACGCAGCTAAAATAACAATGGAGCAGCTTCAGACTATTTTTGACTGCCCCAGCCAGAGCCCTGACCTAAACCCAATTAAGCATCTCTGGAGAGACCTGAAAATGATTGTCCACCAACGTTCACCATCCAACCTGATGGAACTGGAGAGGATCTGCAAGGAAGAATGGCAGAGCATCCCCAAATCCAAGTGTGAAAAACCTGTTGCATCATTCCCAAGAACACTCTTAGCTGTACTATCTCAAAAGGGTGCTTCTACTCAATACTGAGCAAAGGGTCTGAATACTTATGATCATACGATATTTCAGGTTTTCTTTTTTAATAAATTTGCTAAAATGTCTAAATTTGTTTTTTCAGTCAAGATGTGGTGCAGAGTGTACTTTAATGAGAAAAAATGTACTTTTTTTTTAATTTACGAAATCGCTGCAATGAAACCGTGAAAAATTTAAAGGGGTCTGAATACTTTCCGTACCCATTATAACTATTATGAAGTATAAGCCACCTTCACTGCTGTATTTGGCGAGACAGAACTGATAGATCTTTTGATGAGCCGACTTGTTGACACCAATATTTTGCCTGGATGCTTTTTTTTTTGCTTCTTGGCTTTTGAATGGTTGGACGGACTTTATTCCGTATGCTTTAAACTATCATGGCACTCACATGATGTGGTTTGGAAATTTTCTTAGCTGAGAGACCGCTATCAATGAACTCGATGATGTCTTTTCTTGGGAAATCTTCTTCATGGTTGCTTGATTTAAACCAGTGACACTGTGCACGAGAATCAACCTAATGACACAGCTATTAGGTATTGTGAGAACAGGTTGTAAATTGTAGTATACAGGAAGAAAACAAATTTCAAACTCCAGAAGAAAAGCAGTAAAAATGCAGTGATGACAAGAATCAGCATGACAAATCATATGTTAAATAGTTGCAAGTCAAATTTATGTGATATAGCCAAGGTGATTGTCCATAAAATAAAGGTAGTTGCACGCTCAAAGCTGTAGTGGATGGTGAGATATTGGTGCCTGAAAGTCAAATGTTCAAAACATTGTTACCCTTTTGTCAGTATACTTTGTTGAAGTATACTTTGATTTTATGACTAATTTTACGGTAGATAGGTCACTTGCTTTGCTCCCTCTTCTATGCAGCAGTGCTTTAAATCTGTCTGATGGCAAGTGTATCTGCTGTGTACACCTGTCTTTAGGTCAGCCCTGAGATTTTCAATTGGACTTAGGTTTGGTCTCTGGTTAGGCAATCATAAAAAATTGATATTCTTGGGACAAAGATATTCTTTTGTTGATTTGGAAGTATGCTTTGATTCACTTTAGTGCTGAAATTACTCTTCCACCTCAGTTTTTCAGTGGAAGGTTTTGATTAAAAGTTTACTATTACTTGCAAATGTTCATCATTCCCTTCACCTTGTGTAAAGCTATAGTTTAAGATGCTGAAAAACAGACAAAAAGCTAATGCTACCACAACTATACTTCATTTATGAGTATGGTGTTCTTTTGGTGATGCAGAGTTCGCTTTCCAACAAACATTTTGGAATCATGGCCAAAATGTTCAACCTTGGTCTCATCAGATCATAACACTTTTTCTCACCTGCTTCTGGCAGGCTTGATGTAGGTTTTGGCAAAACATAGCAAGGCTTGGATGTTCATATTCGAAAGAAAACTCACAAGCCAGACATGTGAATAATATTAGACATTGTTATCGATGCAGTGCTCAACCTGTACTTGGCAGAAATCCTCACAGCTCCTCGCATGCTCAACTTTCCTGCCACCTCTCATCTAACACTCTCCTTGACAATCTACAATCTGGTTTCCAGCCCCACCACTCCACCGAAACTGCCCTAACCAAAATTACCAACGACTTACTCACAGCCAAAGCTAACAGACAATTGTCCATCCTCCTCCTTCTTGACCTGTCCTGTGCCTCTGACACAGTCAACCACTCCCTCCTACTGCAGATTCTTCCCTTGGCATCAAAGACCTTGCCCTGTCCTGGGTTACCTCATACCTTTCCAACTGCACATTTAGCGTTTCCCACTCCCACACTACCTCCACATCCCACTCGCTCTGTTGGAGTCTCACAAGGCTCTGTCCTGGGGCCCCTACTTTTCGTTGTAAGCTGCATACAAACCATGGCTTCTGTAAAATGCAAGAAAATGACAGAAAAATCCTACTATAACAGAAACTTTATACAGGATTAATTATATTCACTGTAAACCATAACAGATATATTGAGTACTCTTTAACATGAGTTTAAGGGTGCGCTCACGCTGGCGTACAGCCAGCACATAAGATGGGCGAGTTCTATACAATGTTTTACCATATAGAACTCAGCCAAATGTTAGACTATGGGGCAGTGGCATTCGATTATATTTTTTTCCTCATACCGATTCAGCATAAGAAAAAACAAAAAAATTGCAGAATGCTGCTAATGGCAGTGTATCTCCGCTCACCTCCTCCGCCCCCAAAACAAGCAAGTGTGAACCGAGTGTCATTAGTCAATAGCATTCAATTGCATCTCAGTGGATACTTTACACCAAAGGACTCCAACATACGGCTCACAAGAGGCATCGGAGGCCGCTTTATGCGACTCCCAGGAATAGCAGACTCCTTGGTGATCGCGGTTGGGTCTAGGGTGATAACGTCCACAGTTTACTTCAGATGCATGTTTGCAGTCACTGCCAGGATCAAGCTCTGCTCAGCTATACCTATGGCAACTGCTGAACAATCAGAGGTCAGCAGCTGACATCAAATGCTGGCCTCTGATTGAGCAGTGGCTGACACTGGTGTAGCTGTGAAGAGCTTGGTCCTACCCACGCACGTACAATCATCAAGGCCGTGATCACCAAGGGGTCTGCTGTGCCTGCAGGCTGCATGTGCAGGACACAGAGGGAACGGAGGAAAGCTGAGAATCATGTGTGTGAGATGAAAAACAGCACAATAGAGACACAAGATGGGGCATTACTACAAGAAGGGAACCAGGAAGGGGCATTACTACAAGATGGGGAGCAACATTTGGACCAGCATTGGATACATTACTACAAGTAGGGGAGCAAATGGTGCATTTTTACAAGACGGGGACCAGAATAGGGCATTACTACAAGATGGAGAGCAAGATATGGACCAGGATTGGATACATTACCACAAGAAGGGGAGCAAAACGGGGCATTACTACAAGAAAGGGACCAGGATAGGGCATTACTACAAGATGGGGAGCAAGATATGGACCAGGATTGGATACATGACTACAAGAAGGGGAGCAAAACGGGGCATTACTACAAGAAAGGGACCAGGATAGGGCATTACTACAAGATGGGGAGCAAGATATGGACCAGGATTGGATACATTACCACAAGAAGGGGAGCAAAACGGGGCATTACTACAAGAAAGGGACCAGGATAGGCATTACTACAAGATGGGGAGGAAGATATGGAGCAGGATTAGATACATGGCTACAAGAAGGGGAGCAAAATGGGGCAGCACTACAACATATTGGCCAAAATTACTATATTGTAAGACAATGAGCAAAAAAGTTTCAAAAGTAGTGATCAAAAGCCATATTAAAAGTATAAATGGAATCACTAAAAATGTCACTTTGTCCTGCAAGCAATACGCCCCCCCCCAAAAAAAATTCAATTTTATTCTATGTATGGCCACATGCCGAGTAGAGTTTGAGACCCCTGCTGTACACTAATGTGAGCGCACCCCAACTGTGATTGACTAATCCTTAATACAACAACATCCCCAATTATACAAGAGAGTGTTCACACTCATACAAATACGTTATTTTAGTTTTATTTTGATTTCCCCCTTCAAAATTATTTCAGATAGTTTCTCGATGGCTTTATACAAATTATTGTGATACTAATTTCGGAACTGTTTCCACCTTTTAATATTCTTGTGTGACTTTTAACATGAGAAAAACCTGGCATTTTAACAGGGGTGTGTAGACTTTATATCCGCTATACATGGACATTAGTTCTGATCTCACTGCAGAGCTGTGAGATCATGAGAGAAAGTTGTAAGTCATGACATGTCTCACACTGGTAACAGTCCCTTTCATTTAAACCAGGCCTTGGAGGCTGGTTCTCTGGGAGATCTCGGTCTATGCCTTGGACCTTGACAGCTCATTTACATACAAGTAAATTGTGAATTCCTCTGGAATAAGACATGGGATTTGAGATATAAAGGTATTATTTTATTTAGCATTCTGTGACCTGTATGCCCATATAGATGGCTTAGGAGTGTTAAACCTACGGCCAGATTCCCTTTAAATAAGGTGTATTTACACTAGCCAATCCCTTGAAATGCACGTTTCCCAATAATCAGTCACTATGAACAGGCTGCTAATCACAAAATAAACCAATAAATGATCTAAACGTGCATTCATTGTTAATCTTACTGTGAGCATGACCAGTAGGATCTTCCTGTCCAAACAGACTATTAAAAGGGGTTGTCCCACAACAAAGTACTTTCAATAGACTATTGAAACTGGACTAATAATAAATTCCATAATCTGATGCATTTTAAACAATTTTTCTATGTACTGTGCAAAAGCTATATCTGATCATGCAGAATTATGGCTCCTAGGAAGGAGAGGAATAACAAGCGATTATACAGATGACATAGCAGTACATAGTTTACAACTGCTGCTTTCTGTGATGTAAAACATTTCCATGCCTTTTTTATTACATGAGTGAGAGTTTATGCCGCATCTCCAGCCCTCTGAGCTCATCATAAATCATGTCAGAGAGCTGGAGCCGTGGCAGAAACAACTTGTGTAATAAAATAGACAGAAAAATGTCTTACCTCACAGAATCAGCTGTGATCCCATGCTGTAATATCTGTATAATCTTGTTTCATTCTCTGGCCATGTACCGACCTTGTTCCTACATGGTCACACACAGCAATTAAACAGTGCATAGCAGTGGCACACTTATAAAGATAATATCCGCACAATAACTTTTTTTTTCTCTTTTTAATAATCAGTTTTGGAACTTATTTTTATTCCAGCCTCTATTGATTCAAATCTACTTTGTTAATAAGACAAACGACAATTGATCAGAAAAATGTAGATGATCAGCGATTCCTTAAAGGTACACTGTCACCAGGTTTTTGCCATCCCATCTGACAGCAGCATAATGTAGAGATAGAGACCCTGATTCCAGTGATGTGTCACTTACTGAGTTACTTCCTGTCATTTTGATAAAATACTGTTGCTTTCTCTGCTGCAGATTTGGCAGCTCCTAAATACCGTAGGACTGGAATACTTGATTAGTCCTCTAATGATAAAATCAGTTAAATCAGCTGGAGATTATCAAAACTACTCTGAGCAGCCCTTTAAGTGACACATCACTGGAATCAGGCTCTGTCTCTATATTATGCTGCTCTCAGATGACATGGCAAAAACCTGGTGACAGAGTCCCTTTAACGGCCGCCCTTGTCTAGTGTAAACCAACTCTACACAACTCAATTACATTCTGTTTTTATACTTTTCTTCCTACAGGATATAACAAATAATATTAAGTCCATAAATAGCATTCTCAAAACAAAACTAGAGTGTATATCACTGGCCATCACACTTGTGTGTCAGTGATACTGCAATTACACCATGTAATATTGAACAAATGAGAAAAAAGGAGTATGGTGCAAAAAAACATATAAACTTTATCATTATATAAAAATTGTCAAAGACAGTACAGTACATTCCATACCCAGAGTGAGGTGTAGTGGAGGACTGGCAACTTACTACACCTCACTATGGATATGTAATGTAATGTGACCTTCAGCAGGTTACATTCATTTGCACAGTCCTGGCATGATGAACTGTATTTGGACTTGGCAATATATCGTGTCATACTCTCTTGTTCTTTTGGGCAGAATATCAGACACTTTCAGAATAAATCTTTAATGGTACCTTTACACACCGCTACTGAAAGGTAGAAACCACCAGGTATCGCACGTGCACGCGGGCATTTTAACGGTTCCTAATGGTACCTGATACCGCAATTACACGCTGCCACAAGGTGCTCCACAGAAGGTATTTGTGGTCCCGGAAGTGCCGACGGGTGCCGCAGGTTGCCTTCTGTGGAGCACCTTCCTGATATACACGCCGCTACCACAAGGGAATCTGGCTTACATATTGTGCGCCGTAACTACATAGGCGTGACAGAGTTGTGTATTACGCGGCGTTCGTACGGTGATTGGACAATGCAATAACATCATGATTGGCCAGCCAGCGCAGGGAGGCTGCCTAATACATGACGCTATAGCAAATGTGTAGTGACTGGTCAGATCGTTAAATATGCCGCCCTGTGCAGGGACAGCCAATGGGTACACAGTAGTCCCCACCAATGATAGCTGATGGGGCGTGGTATACATGACGCTGTGACACTACTATTTCATGAAAGTGTAAATGAATGAGTGGCACTAGAAACAAGAGGATCAATGGATATAATGCATATGCGAATTGCAGAAACTACCCTGTGCTACATATGATAAACTGGAGATCTTAGTTTCAGTAGCGGCCACTAAAGATTAAGGCTGGCATCCACTTCAAGGAGCCTCACTGCCAGGTCCTGACACTATGCCCTAGTGAAATTGTGAGTAGTGAGTGGGTTTATATGCCCATGGATGTAATTAAAAACAATGTACAGGTGTGTGTTAGGCTCTCACAATGGTGTCCATGTGTGGCTACCAGACTAAGGGAGGGGGGAAAAGGGAAAAATTATATAGTGGGAGCTCAGTCAAAAATTAACCTACGCTTGTGGTGATGCCAGTCATACTCTGAGTCACATATTGTTAATTTTTGACTGAGCTCCCACTATATAATTTTTCCCTTTTCCCCCCTCCCTTAGTCTGGTTGCCACACATGGACACCATTGTGAGAGCCTAACACACACCTGTACATTGTTTTTAATTACATCCATGGGCATATAAACCCACTGTGCACTACTCACAATTTCACTAGGGCATGTGTCAGGACCGGACAGTGGAGGCTCCTTGAAGTGGATGCCAGGCTTAATCTTTAGTGGCCGCTACTGAAACTAAGATCTCCAGTTTATCATATTTAGCACAGGGCAGTTTCTTCAATTCGCATATGCATTATATCCATTGATCCTCTTGTTTCTAGTGCCACTCATTCATTTACACTTTCATGAAATAGTAGTGTCGTGGCAGATATCCATTTCTGTAAGTATATTATTTTCTGCCTGCACCTACGCTTGTGGTGATGCCAGTTATACTCTGATTCACATACATGACGCTGTAGCACACCCCAGGTAACTCAAATACCGTACCTGTGCCCCGATTACACGCCGCTACCATAGGGTTTATAACTGCTTGTTTTACAGCACGACTGAAAGACAGGTATCCAAAGAGACAGGACGGTGCTACCTGAATTATACGCTGCAACCCCGCGGTGTTTTGAAGGTAAAAGGTACAATTGTCTCCGACACCTGGTGGTTTCTACCTTTCGGTAGCGGCATGTAAAGGTACCATTATATATGCACTGGCATTTGAGTGAGATAGTTTGTGGTACACAAGGAAATTATATATACCTACTGGTCCTTTCTTACTGAATATTATGCCCATATTCCAAAACGTATCTGGTATATTTTGTGACATGTAAAGGCGTAATGTGACACTAGTCGCTTTGCTCTACAATAATAATAATAATATATCTAAAATATTAATGTATATAAAATCATATCTGGATGAGTCTTTGAATTAGATAACATCTATCACACTCTTTGTCTGTTTTTATCGTCTTTTTTTTGCGTTTGTACTGTACGGTCTGACAACTGTTATATACTAATAAAGTTTATACTGTACGTCTTTATATTATAACCTCGTAGATACAGCAGATATCACACATAGCTGGTATAACATGTTTTTTTCTGGTGGTAGAAAAGGCTTTTCATAGTTGTTGCACATCTTACACAGGAAGTTCTGCAGCATCTTCACCCAAATTCTTACATAAAACGAAAAAGTAAAGTCTAACAATGTGTCACAAAGTGGCATTCTGCAGGAAAAGGAAGAAAGCTTTAAAAGGTTTTTTTTTTTTTTGCAAATGGAGGCTGTGCTAAAGTTATATAACTTTTGGAGCTTTCTGGCCATTTTCACCCAGATCTGACACATGCAGAGGTGTAACTACAATAGGTGCAGGGGTTGCGATCGCACCCAGGCCCTGCAGACTAGGGGCGCCCCAAAAGTCGCTCTGGCCTACAGAAAAAGACTAATACTATTAAAGATTTGCAATAATTGGGGGCCCCTGGGCCTGACGTTACGGCACTGGACATATGCCTCCTCATGATGAAGAGCATTTGACTCCAGCTCATCTCATCATCAAGACTGGCATGAATAATGCCGGTCTTGATGTATCGGGATCGCTACACCGCTTTTCAAATTAATATGCAAAGTGTCATAAATATTTAATTTTTTTGTTTTTCAAATAAACTCATGGATGGTAGTGTGTGTCAGTGCTGGATGACTGACCTCAATCTCAAACACAAGAGCTAGTTTCCCTTTAATTGGGCTTACATGGCAGACTACCTAAGAAGGATGTTTCACATTATTAAGAAGGCCACAGGTTTCAAGCATTATAGGACTAAAACGGATATTTCTGCTCCCAAAAAGCATCAAATAGTACAATGCCTTGGACAAGGTATGAGGACATTAGATATTTCATAAAAACTTAAAGGGAACCTGTCAGGTTGATTATGCCCCCCACCCAGTTATCACTGTCTGTACCTGCAGCTTCATAATCCTATTCTAATCATCCCTGTCTGAGGTAATACTGTAATGTTAAAGGTGAAAAAAAGCATTTGTACACTTACATTTACTTATGTAAATGAGGCAGTGTGTAGTCACCCTGGAGGATGTAGTCACTCAGGCAGGTTAATAGTTAACATTTCTATACAGAAGATGCTGCGGGACCTGTGTGATGTCACGATCATGTGACTATAATATGCAGAGCAAAATCTCCCTAGCACATGATTTTGCTTGCTTAGCTCCGTCCACTATGGTCACATGATCGTTACATCATAAAGGTCCTTTATACAGAGAATTTTTCAGTGAGTTAACTATTAACCTGCCAGAGAGACTACATCATCCAAGGTGTAGTCACTGCCTCATTCACATAAGAAAATGTTAAGGTTCCGTCACACGCGGCAGTATTGCTTGCAATTTCACTGGCAATTTGCTGGTTGCAGTGAAATCATGGAGACATTGTTCTATTTTGTTGCCATGTACAAATGGAACAATGTGTCCATGATTTCACTGCAACCAGCAAATTGCCAGTGAAATTGCTAGCAAAATTGCCGCGTGTGACGGTACATTAAGTGTACAAATGCTCTTTTATCACCTTTAACATTACACTGAGCTCAGACATGGATGATTAGAATAGTACTATGAAGCTGCAGGTGCAGATAGTGATAGCTGGAAGTGGGGTCATATACTACCTGACAGGTTCCCTTTCTAGGAATTTCACTGGCAACTTACTGGTTGCAGTGAAATCATGGACACATTGTTCTATCGTGTGGCTGTGTACAAATGGAATAATGTCTCCATGATTTCACTGCAACCAGTAAGTTGCCAGTGAAATTCCTAGAAAAGTTGCCGCGTGTAAAGGTACCTTAAGAGTGAACATTATACTGTGAAGACATTTGTGGCTAATTCACATCACAGATGGTTTGTGTAGATAAAAGCATTATGAGGAAGGTTTTTGCCAGACAAATTCATGGGATTAAGACTGCTGCTTTTTAATGATATTTTGGCAGCTGCTAACAGGTATTTGGAAAGTCCAGCAGTTTAAGAGGCTTGCAGTTATGAATAAACCTCTAAACAGTGCTCACAAACAGAAATTATTGTACTGGACTGAGACATACAAGACGACTCATTAAGACAGTCTTTACTGATTAGTGCTGTGCAGCACTGGATCATCAAGATAGATGGAGGAGTGGATGATTGGTGAATAACTATCATGTCCAAACTAGGTTGCAACATCAACGAAGAGGTGGTTGAGTCATATTTTAGCTGGAATCTTGGGGAAGAGGATAGGTGCACTTTTATGGTACCTGGAGGTGTGAAAATGACCACAGCAAAGTATATAGTTTCTCACGTACCACTTTCTTCCATGGTACAAAAGAGCCATGCCATCCACAGCAAAATCATCTTCATGCATGATATTAGAGATTTCGGATTAAAATACATTTTCATTTTCGACCCCCTTGCAGTGGGAGCACTTCTATTCACAGCCATGGAGAAAAATTAAAAAGGTGCAACATTACATAAATTGGTACGGCTACCGCTTATTATGCGGGTTTATTTGGTCAGGCACCCATAAATCAGGAAAGGGTGTCAAATTATAAAAAAAATAAAGACAGCCGAATTAAAAATGAATGTTCCTATAGTTACCAATAAAGCAGTCACCTACAATTAGGATTTTATATCCAATTTTAGCATAGTCATGTATCACCTTCCTTTTCCTCAAAGTACTTTAGCCAGCATTTGATAAATTAGAATATGAGAGAAAATATCCAGTCCACACTCCTCACAACTTTTCCAGTAGAAAGCATTACTCGGTAGATGCATCTGTGATATCAGGTCCCAGAATCATTGTGCGAACAGTAATGTATTCAGCTTACACAGTTTCAGTGCATGTGTCATGTACCATGTGAATAGCTTCTTGGTTTGTACAGGTTGCGCTACCCCTCTAACCTATCACTACCTGTCCCTGCACCTTCCTATCTGATCACTAACCATCCCTGGCTGCGCTAAAGGGGCCTTACAATGAGGGAGAAAAATAATATATACTTAGTCTCCACTTGGAGACTGGAAAGGTGTGCTCTGGGCTCCATTCTCCCCTCCTCGCTTTGTGTCTGCACGGCCCGCTGGGCGTCCTCATTCCCCTTGGGCTGTGCCACCTCCTATTCTAAGTGCCCACCTCTTGTGATCATGTGATGCCAGGGCCAGAACGTCATATCCAGCCTGGTGCATTTGGGGGTTGATCACGTGGTATTGGCCAGCTTAGATATGCGCACTACGCATGCATCGGATCCCGGCCTGTACCACGTGATCAGCACCACAATGAACTGGGCCAAATACGACGTTCCAGCCTGGGCATCACATGATCAGAAGAGGCATGCATTTCAAATAGGATGTGGCACAGCCCAAGGGTAATGAGGACGCCCAGTGGGCCGTGAAGACACAAAGCGAGGAGGGGAGAATGGAGCCCAGAGCACACCTTTCCAGTCTCCAACTGGAGACTAAGTATATTTTATTTTTCTCCTTTATTATAGGGCCCCTTTAGCTCAGAGAGGGATCAGATAGGAAGGTGCAGGGACAGGTGGTGATAGGTTAGTGAGGTAGCACGACCTGATAAGTTCCCTTTAAAAATCAGGGTTTTTCAGCTTTGAATATGATCAAAAACAGAATAAAAAAAAAGCTTTGCATTTCAGTCTCCAGCCAACTGGCAGTAATACAAACTTTAAGCAGACAGACTATTGCACTTGTAAATTCTTATTCTCTGTAGTTATCAAGCCTCCAGCACATTACTGTAAAACCTTATGCCCCTTACACATAAGCTTTGCTTTTATATACAAGGTCGTCCAATTTTTACCACCTCTGAACTGTATAGAATACTGAAGGGAAACAGATAGAAATCTTTTGCATAATCCTATAAGATGTTATTCCCATTCATCTGGTACATCTGTTGTTGAGCTGGCCTGGTCCCAGTGCCAAACCAGAAATGGCTGCTAGCATCGTTTTATGATTGCAGAATGTTGGCATCAGTTGTATCTGGCTCAGGCATAATTACCCCGACATAACTGATACGTAGAAACAGCCTAAATGCACTGTAAACAAGAATTATATTGTCCATGATCCGAATATTGAAAGGTTCAACCAAAAGTCTCATATATATGTACATCCCTGAAAACTGATGGTTGACGGAGATGTTGATTGGTATGTCCGATGTACTGTTGATCACTACATTCACCTTGATATAAGCCATTACCACATAAGACTGGTGACGGTCTTCTTAAATAAAACACAGAAGCGCTCGACTGAACAAGCCTTCATGTGCATGGGAAAGCTGGCAGAGATGGTTGTCTGCTGAACAAGTGCTCCTGTGCATGGAAGAGCAAGCAGAGATGGGCGTCTGCCGAACAAGCCATTCCATGCGTGGGAGAGCTGGCCGAGAAAGCAGTCTACTGCCCAAGCGCTCCTGTGCATGGGAGAGCTGGTTGTCTTCCGCACAAGTGCTCCTTGGCTATGGGAGATCTGAACAATGGACTGAAGCATCCCTCAACAGCCATATGAGGTGTATGGCTGGTGTAAGACTTTCATGGAAAGTAGCCTATACCAGGCAAAAACTGAGCTGTAGGCAGCACATTTTCAGGTTTCTTCACCCTCAATACTACAGATGACATCAGTGGGTGAACAAGATGCCTTAGCCACAGCTCGGGGAGTAAAATATTGCCTTTCTGAAATGGAAAAGTATTAATTAGAGGACATAACTGACTTCTAAGATTAGTAAATTTGCAAAATGCTTTTATAAAATCAAAACACTTTGCAATTTGTTATTCTCTAAAAATCCTGAATACTCTTATTTTCTATTCGTTTCCACTCTAAATCTATAATGCTTACAAAGGTCTTTCATGTTGCGCTCCCTCCCAACCAGCTTCAGTTCCACTGCACTTCCAATGAAGCAGAGACAGAGCAGCTTCATAGTAGCTTCGGCGTGCTCCCAGCTCAGGCCAGCAGTGCTATGATTTTGCTGGCCTGACCTGTCAGCCTAAAAGCACCCACCCTCCAACAAATCAGAAACTCAGGAGCAGTGTGTTTACAAAGCCAAACTGGATTGACGCTGTCATGTTGCCATTTTGAGCTTTTTCAGGACACTATATGACGTTCTTTTGGTATATCAAAACATTGAGAATATATTTTACACACACACTATAGATCACTCAGGCCATAAATTATTGAAATTTCCATTATGTATGATAAACTCATTGTATTTCGCACCCTTCATGCCTTCAGGAGTTGTTTACTCTCTGGGAATAAAAAAAAAATAGAGCAAAGTTTGCACAGTGCTAATTTATTTAACTATTCTCTAGGGGCTAAATGGAGAGATATCTGCGCTAAAAATTTCGTACAATGTTCTTATAAAGTATCAGTCCCAAGCTCAGATTCTTTGGCTCAAATTGTGTGCTTTATAGATACAATTGATAAATATTAGGCCTATACTGCATTTAAGAGATTATCTACTATTTGAACAATGCCATCTTAATTCTTTATTTCCACATATAAAATAACAATAGCTTATATTCACTTCTGGCTCAAGGGCCTGGTTATCTGGTTAATCATTGTCATGCCACGTGCTGCTGCTCTCAAGACTTCTATGACTTTCTTTGGACGTGAGATTCTGAAGTAAAGTGGCCATTGATTGGCTTCAGGGCTCAAATGGCATGATAGAAACAAAGAGAATTTTGTTTACGTACCGTAAATTCTTTTTTCTTTAATCATCAATGGGAGACCCAGACAATGGGGTTTAGGGCTCCGCCCTCCGGAGGTCACACTAGGTACTACAAGTTTGTAGACACCGCCTCCTCCGCTTATAAACCCCCACCGTAGGAAACATCCTCAGTTTAGTCCATAAGCTGCGAGGAGAAAAATGAACCACACCCGAAACATCGGGAAGAATACCGTGCACAGACGGTTTGAACAATCCGGAAAAAACACTGTCTCAACAGAGAACAGATCAAATGCAAACATGCAACGGAACAACTGGGTGGGTGCTGGGTCTCCCATTGATGATTAAAGAAAAAAGAATTTACGGTACGTAAACAAAATTCTCTTTTTTCTGGTCATCATAATGGGAGACCCAGACAATGGGGATGTCCTAAAGCAATACCCCAGGGCGGGAAGAGTTCCTCAACAAGACGGATAATACACGGTCCCCCTTAAAGGTGGGCAACCGCCGCCTGGAGGACCCGCCTGCCCAAACTTGCGTCCGCAGAGGCATGGGCATGCACCATATAGTGCTTTGAGAAAGTGTGCAGGCTGGACCAGGTGGCCGCCTGACACACCTGTAGAGCAGATGCTTGATGTCGCAAGGCCCATGAGGCACCTACAGCTCTAGTAGAGTGTGCCTTCAAACCCACCGGGAGAGGCAAACCAGAAGACCGGTATGCCTCCTGAATGGGAGCCTTGATCCATCTGGCCAAGGTCGACTTCGAAGCCGCGGACCCCTTACAGCGACCCATCGTGAGGACAAATAAAGAATCCGAACTCCTAAAGGAGGCGGTCCTGGACACATAAATGCGTACAGCTCTCACGAGATCCAAAGTATGGAGGTCGCGCTCAACCTGATGAACGGGAGCGGGGCAAAATGATGGGAGAACAATCTCCTGGTTTAGGTGGAAAGTTGAAACCACCTTCGGCAAGAATTCAGGCCGCGGGCGCAACACCACCTTGTCTTGGTGAACCACCAGAAAGGGTGACTTGCACGAAAGTGCAGCCAATTCTGAGACCCTTCTCAGGGACGTAATTGCCACCAGAAAAACCACCTTCTGGGACAGACGAGAGAGAGAGATGTCTCTCAGTGGCTCAAACGGCGGTTTCTGCAATGCCGCCAGGACCATGTTGAGGTCCCAAGGGTCCAGAGGTCGTCTGTAAGGCGGAACCACCCGAGACACCCCCTGCAGAAATTGACGAACCTTCGGGAGGAGCGCCAAGCGCCTGTCAAACAGCACTGAAAGTGCTGATACTTGACCTTTCAGAGAGCCAAGGGATAATCCCAACTCCAAACCCGACTGTAGGAAGGCCAACAATGTCGGGGTGGACAGGGGCCACGGTGAGCGTCCACCAGAGGCACACCAGGAGAAAAAGGTTTTCCACGTTCTGTGGTATATCTTCCTGGAGACAGGTTTCCTTGCCCGATTCATCGTGGCAACCACCGTAGGAGAGAAGCCCCTGGATGTCAGCAGCCAGGCCTCAAGAGCCATGCAGTCAATCTGAGGGCCCTGGAATTGAGGTGGAAGAATGGCCCTTGCGCGAGTAGATCTGCGCGTTCTGGAAGAGCCCACCGGTGTCCGCCTGACAGTTGCCAGAGGTCCGGGTACCAGGACCTCCGGAGCCAATCTGGAGCCACTAGAATGGCTACTCTGCATTCTGTCCTGATTTTCCACAGAACCCTGGGAATCAGAGCGAGAGGCGGGAACACATATGGCAGCTGGAAGCTGGACCAACTCAGGATCAGGGCATCCGCCCCCAGAGACTGAGGATCCCACGATCGTGCCATGTATTGGGGTACCTGATGATTCAGCCGTGAGGCCATCAGATCCACGTCCGGAGTGCCCCATTTGCTGCAGATGTCCCGGAAGACGTCTGGATGCAGGGACCACTCTCCGGCGTCCATCCCCTGTCGGCTCAGGTAGTCGGCCTCCCAGTTCTCGACCCCTGGGATGTGAACTGCGGAGATCAGGCAGCCGTTTTCCTCCACCCAGGCTAGAATGCGGTGGACTTCGGCGAGGGCCTGAGCACTTCTGGTCCCTCCCTGATGATTTATGTAGGCGACGGCCGTCGCATTGTCGGACTGAACCCGAATGGGTTGTCCTGACAGGAATTTCTGAAACGCCAGGAGCGCCAGATAGACCGCCTTGATCTCCAGCACGTTGATCTGTAATGCCGACTCCGCCTGGGTCCAGAGGCCTTGAGCCCTGTGGTGTAAGAACACCGCGCCCCAGCCCTTCAGACTGGCGTCGGTGGTCACCACTAACCATGACGGTTTTAGAAAGGACCGGCCCCGTGACAGATGATGTGGCTGGAGCCACCACTGTAGGGAGTCCCTGGTCGATTGTGACAGCGTCACCAGCCGATTCAGAGAAATCGTCCTTTTGTCCCATCGGCGAAGAATCTCCAACTGGAGAGGACGGAGGCGAAACTGTGCGAAAGGCACCGCCTCTATCGCCGCTACCATGCGTCCCACCAGCTTCATCAACTCCCGTAGGGAAGATTGTGGTGACAGGAGAACATTCTGCACTCCTGATTGGATCGCAAGCTGTTTGGCTTGAGGTAGGGACACCAGGGCTGAGTCCGTGTGGAAGTCCATGCCCAGATATGTCAAAGACTGGGTCGGAACCAGGGTCGACTTTGGAATGTTGAGAAGCCACCCGAACTGTTCCAGAGACTTCATGGTCACCTCCAGGCTCACCCGACAAAGGTCTTCCGATGGCGCCCTGACCAGCAGGTCGTCCAAATAGGGAATGACGGCGTGTCCCTGCACATGCAGGAGAGCCATCATTGAGGCCATCACCTTTGTGAACACTCGCGGTGCCGAGGCTAGCCCGAATGGCAGTGCCACAAATTGGAAGTGTTCTTCCCCCACTGCGAATCTCAACCAGCGCTGATGAGCTGGTGCAATGGGCACGTGAAGGTAGGCGTCTCGGATATCTATGGACGCCAGGAAGTCTCCCTGTGACACAGCCGCGATCACGGAGCGCAGGGATTCCATACGAAACTTCCGAACCAACACGTGGCGGTTGAACAACTTGAGGTCCAGAACCGGACGAAAGGAGCCGTCCTTCTTTGGGACAATAAAGAGGTTGGAGTAAAAACCCCTGAACCTCTCTCCCGTGGGTACTGGGACCACCACTCCGTCTCTGCGGAGTCCCTCCAACACCAGATGAAAAGCCTGAGCTTTGTCTAGGGATGGAACAGACCGATGGAATCGGTGTGCTGGCTGTGACGTCAGCTCTATCCTGTAGCCTTTTGAGACTACGTCTCGGACCCACTGGTCTTGGACGTGGAGAAGCCATCTGTCCTGGAAAAGAGACAGGCGGCCCCCCACCTGTGGGGAGACAGGATGAAGGAGCGAGTCATGCCGAAGCGGGTTTAGGGGTGGCAGCTGCAGCCCCTGCCGGCTTCTTTTGGCGACTTTTGTTGCGCCACTGAGTGGAGGGCTTGCCTCCACGGTCCGTGCGAGCGGACGCCGCTGATGACTGCGAGCTGGGGCGAAAGGACCACTGTTTTGGGTTCCTTTTCACGGTATACCGTGGCTTAGGCTTATTCTGCGGTATCTTAGACTCAGCAGAATCCTTTATCAGCTTGTCCAGCTCGGTGCCGAAGAGCCTGTCACCAGAGAACGGAAGATTTTGCAAAATCTTCTTAGACGTGGCATCTGAGTCCCAAAGACGCAGCCACAACAACCTGCGGATCGCTATAGCATTGGCCGAAGCCACAGCCGAGCGAGTGGCAGTTTCCAAAGTTGCCGTCCTGGCGTAATCCGCATAAGCCCTTGCCCTGTCGGAGAGTGCCAGGACCTCTGGGCTGGCCCTAGCTAGATCAGAGATACCATCCAAGCAGGAGGTAATCGCTTGTAGGGTCCAGACCGCGGCAAAATTAGGGGCAAATGAAGACCCCACAGCCTCATAGGAAGACTTGGCGAGTTGCTCGACCTGTCTATCAGTAGCATCCTTCAATGAGGAGCTATCAGAGGCAGAAAACAAGGAGCGTGCAGCAATCCTAGTCATGGAAGCGTCCACCTTAGGGGACTGTGACCATTCCAGAAGCACCTCCTGAGGAAAGGAAAGCGAAGGTCCTTAGGTTTACGGACATAACGCCGCCCAGGATGTAACCTGGGTGCTCTAATCACCCTTCCAAAATTAGTGTGGTCCATAAAGGATCCACTTGGTCTCGCCTCCGGCCGCAGCCATTGATAGACCTCCTTGGGGTGAACAGTCACCTCCTCAGGAGGAGTGACCAGACGTAATGTCTCATTGATGGAGGACACCAGATCCTCCACCCCATCTGGAGGTTCAGAGACAGACCCGAGAGTAGAACCCCCATCATCTTCCTCACCATCAGAGGAACGCTCCTCCTCAGAGAGAGCTTGGAGCTCCGGAGAGGCCTCACGAGCTCGCTTAGGGGTCTCACAGAAGAAGTAAGAGCCACCCGGGGGTAACTGGGAGGAGTAGCTGGGTTTTCCAGCCTCCTATGAAGTGCCTCCAGGGATTGCGACATGGAGGACATCTGGGACAGCAGAGATTCATTTATCTTATTCTGCGCTTCCCATGTCCCTGGGATCACCCGAACCTCAGGGTACAGACCCGCAGATTCTGATCCAACAGTAACTGTCCGGGTCTCTGGGCGTCCGCAATTATTGCAGGACCCCTCCACCAGTGAACCGTTGCATGTAGCGCAGGTAATGGTGCCATCTGCCGTCTTAGCAGCATGCTTCCTTACTGAGGACATCGCCACAGTAGGGGGAAATAAGCCAAGTTGTAACAAACAAACCGGAGATCCCGGTGGCTTACCGACCGCAATAAGCGGTAGGAGGAAGCGGTGTTCGTGCGTGACCTCCGCGAGTTCCGGTCTCCCCTGGAAAGTGCAGACACACGCTGCAGCCAGATCCCAGCCGGAAGAGAGGGAGAAGATGGCCGCCGACAGTAAAGTCATAGGCGTGGCCAGGAACACGCGGGAGAACACAAAACACGCCCATCGGTGATGTCACCGTAAGAGCTGCTTCCTCCTCCTCTAGGCAGCCTCAGTAATGGAGGTGCCAGAGCCCGCAGCGCGGGAAAAGAGTGTGTAACAATGCACATACACACACAGACTGCATGCCCAAAACAAACATCAGCAGTCTACAGCCTCAGCCCCTGTGACACACAGGGCGGTCAGCCAGAGTGACCCCAGCACAGGGTACACCGACAGAACCGCGGACCCGAGGGTAACCGCGCGGTCTGAGTGTCATGACACCAAGTGACAGACACCACCCCCAGGCACACAGGAGACACACCAGGTGCCTCAGTGCCGGTCCGGTCTGTAAGCACCTTTAGGGAGGCCTCGGACGGGGGTACAGCACCAGTCCGGAGTGTAAGCACCATTTAGGGAGGCCTCGGACTGGGCTGGCTCCGTCCGGTCTGTAAGCACCATTTAGGGAGGCCTCGGACGGAGCGGAGCTGTGCAAGGCTCCAGGTTCCCCCTCTCCAGAGCCTCCATGGAGGGATGGAAAGGAAGGAGCTCGACAGCGTACCGGGAGAACAGCGAGTGTCCAGGCTAAAAAGCCCTCCGGTACCTCCACCAGCGTGTTCCACAAAGGGTGAGCGGGGAGACTGTCGAGGGTCCCAACCGGGACCATTTACCTTGTCTTCATACGCCATCACGTAAGCTGTGAGAATGCAGTGAAGTGCAAGCAAAGCGTGATCCTCCGAGCACACTAAGTTTAAAACTGAGGATGTTTCCTACGGTGGGGGTTTATAAGCGGAGGAGGCGGTGTCTACAAACTTGTAGTACCTAGTGTGACCTCCGGAGGGCGGAGCCCTAAACCCCATTGTCTGGGTCTCCCATTATGATGACCAGAAAATGGTGCAACAGCACATTGTGAATATAGCAATATTTCATATATTCATTAAACGTAAAAAAAAATGTAAGGTAATCAGCAATTTTTCATCAAAGAGCGCAAAAGCCATCCAACCTCATCAAGTTATACTTTTTAATATGGATGATCCCTAACCAATATCGGTTTTACTTCCATATGTACAGAAAATGCCGAATGTATACAGGGAGTGATAAATGAACCAGGCATAGTTTAAAATTACAACCTTGTGAGTGTTGGATTTAATAGGGTGCTGAGCCCTGGAGAATATGTATTACAACACTGAATACTGGTGCACAAATCCAATAGACAATATACATAAACACATTTTTGTTCTTTGTTCAAATAGCATAATGACACACGAGCCCAGGGAGAACACGTAGGCATCGCTTGAAAGGCAGTGGCGGCAAGTATAGGCTGTTTTACACAGGCGAAAATAGGAATTGAGAAGAGATTGCTAAATTAGTGGACAATTCCTCTAAAGAGGTCCATATTAAACATATGAAGCTGCCTATGAATTTAAGCAATAGATCCTTAGCCAATAAGCAGAAAAGGGGAAATACTACCTGTTTAATCTGTGTATTTCTCCAAATAAATCTGTAGAAAAAACTGGCCGGTTGCCTTGGACAATAGATACAATTTCTTTGCACCAGTTTCATATCTTTTGCCAAGAAAATGTGAGAGCACGAATAGGGCTGACTGATCGTGTACCACTCTTCGGTTTCTTTGCATACTTATCAGTTTTTATTGTAATATAAAACACATATGTTTACCTGTGTGTTTCACAAACTCAGCGATATCTCTACTCCTTCCTGTCCAAGTGTATGGCTGTTAGAGCCGCTTCACACTGCGGCGTGATCCGGTCCGGGTCTGTCTGGGAGGACCCTGACAGCCACAGACCGGATCAACACACAGGACTGGGGGGCTATTATGCCCTCTGATCCGGTGTGCAGCGCACGCAGTTCCTGCTGCTGATAAGTCAGGACCGCGGGCGCCGCGGTCCTGACCTGTCAGCAGCTGCAGCTGCATGCGCTGCACACAGGACCGGAGGGCATAATAGCCCCCCAGTCCTGTGTGCTGATCCGGTCCGCGGTTGTCAGGGTCCTCCCGGACAGACCCGGACCGGATCACGCCGAAGTGTGAAGCGGCCCTAAGACAGCTGACTGCAGCAGCAACCTTCCACATAGGATTGAATTGAAGGACAAAAAGTAACCAAATTCTGTTTTCTTGTTAAGAGGGCAAGCCTTCAGTCACCTGTTGAGGTTGGAACTGATCAGATGAGAATAACCTCCTTCATTCTTGCAGAATTTTTTTCTAGGAGGCCATTTCAGGAGGATGCAGAAAACACAGCATACCAAAACAACCGTAACTATATCAATGGTCTTAATTAGGGTTCAGATTAAGAGCCTAAAAAGGTATGTATGCGTCAGCTGTTATGTATATTTAAAAAGAAATAATTTTTAAAAGACTGGCACACCATGCCAGTAAAGAGTAGAGGGATAAGAGAAATCCTGTGGTTGGACCTGTTGAAGTGCAAAACGACCGTCATCCTGACAAGTGTCCCGTTGTTCCTCCTCTCCCTCTACACTTTACTGGCATGGTGTGCCAGTATTTTATGAATATTTAAATGGAGAACACATTTTTAACCTGGACGACTGCCGCTTTGTACCTTGGGTCATTATTCCTTCCGGTTCTGGGGTTCACAGCTACGCACCTTCAAGGATTCTTTATACAGGCAGTGCAGAATCAAGAAATGGTACATCTTCTTGTAGGATTCTAATTATGGTGGTGCAGTTTCACGCCTCCTGAATCTTAGTGTACAGATTTAGAGCTTATTTTAGGAAGAATTTTACAGGTATTTTTTAAACACAAAATGGTTTAAAAAGAAAAAAGAAAAAAAATGTACACACTAACATCTTAGGACTGTAGTAGCAAATTGCTTTTGGTGCAATTTTTTCTCTATTTTCAAAGTCTATAAAAACACAGTTAAACACCTTCCCATAGTAAAAAGACAAAATTAAATTCAAGCATAAATGCTGTTTTCAATCAAGCTTTTAATGAAAAGATCATAAAATAACAGTTTTTTCATCACTGTACATTAAGACTGAAAGTTTCTCGAATGTTCGGATCACCAGAATCTTCTGTATTATCTTTCGTTTTATCTATATGACACTATAATGCGAGCCCTCTAAAAGAGAGCTCTGACCTGAATAGGAAGTCCATGAGGAGAACGTACCAGCCCAAGGAAACAAAAGGTGGGACTAAGGGAGATAGGCAGTGGCAACAGTGACACCCCTCCTTCCAGTTCTTTTTATTCTTGTCAAGGCTCTAGATATAGGTAGGGCCAGACAATACATTATAAAAAGGCATGCTCATACAGATATGTAAACTAAACACTAGCATTCTCCCTATAATGTTGCTGTGAGCTGGAAGGGGAAAAAAAGCACAGTGGAAGTTACAGGACTTTGTTTATTAACGAGTCTATAACCCAACCCCTGAGAGAAAATTGTGTGATGTGGATATTTTTAAGAGCGATTAGATCTTTTATTTAATTATACTCGCTAATTATTTTAATATGAAGCCAGTGACTCATCCAAAAAACAAGGTGAGCTCTTACACAATAAAAAGGTGCCTCCCTGGCAAGATTCCTGGAAGTCAGACAGGTGGAACCAGCTTCTCTCTCTAAGAATCACGTAAACTTGACACACTAAACTAGTGCCCAGACAGTGTTTGATGCGTTAGCATAGCCAAATGCCGTAACTTGAGGCTTTATAATGTTCAATGGACCAAAAACTAAAGTAAAAAAGTTTACCTTGTACAGCAGAGTAACAAAATCGTCACAATGTCTACTGTTTCATTATACGCAACATTAACAATTTCAGGCGGTCAAGACTACGTGATTTATAAAAAAAATAAAACTAAAAAAACAAAACACAAGAACGACACCCTCACACTGTCCATGTAATGGGGCTGAAAGCAAAAAAAGTTGTCAGTTTCTGAAAATATTCACATATATATAAAGCTTTGGATAATGATTTCATGTTTGAGCATTATGTACCCTGTTTAATGGTCCCTTGCCAAAAATGCATCCATTATGGATTGTTACTACACTAGTAACACACATCAACTGCGACTTGTTAAATTAATTTATAACCAGGAAACAAAAGGGTAGAAAACTATCTGGTATCAACACAAATCTACTAAACACTAATCTGGGTAGTTTGTGTAATAAGCAGTACCAACCACTTGTGTAATACGTATTATATAGGTTTGGTTTTCTGAATATTTGGCATGGCAGTTACATTTTCTATGTGTAAAGAAGGACTCATGGCAAATTGTACCATCAAAATACTACTATTACATTTTCTTACTAGACAGAGCTATAAGCTGGTGATGTATGCTAAAACAGCAAACATATCTGTATTTAAGCAGCCATATTTCTATACTTGAGGATGGGGCGGCAGGGTGTCCTGGTTGCCCAATAGCTTTGTACATAGGGAGGGATATGGGCCGTCTTGATCTCATCCCACCTTCTGCGATTGAAGGACTGAAGAAGTTACTACATTCGGTCAAAACAGAAAAACACAAAATGGGGAATAGGCGGGAACATTTTGCAGAAAAAAAAATACATTTCTTTTTTATATCAAATGAAGCCGGTGACATTGTAACAATAAAAAAATAAAGCATCACAGAAGATATCCAGTACGAAACAGAAGAGCTACAGAAAGTCCTGCTTGGTAATTTATGGCTATTTGTTGAGTCTCTGAGGATATTTAGGCTTAGTCTTTTTTTTTTTTTCTGGTTTTTCTTTTACTGAAATCCTTTAGTCTTTAAGTTGTAGCTCTGCCATAGGGTTTGCCAGCCAACGGCAGCATAAGGATCCTATCCCTGCATGGCAGCCTCTCCTTAGCCCTTTCAGTAGAGCCACTATAAACTGGAGAGAAAAGTAACAGCAAAAGGCAAGGATGAGGAACTCGGTGCCACATTGCTGCTGCCCGCAGGGGTTGGTGGTAGATACATTCAGAACTGCACATACATAGTGAAACAATACGAACACTGCAAAATTCTGCACCATCTTTGATTATTTATTGTAGACCAGACAAAATTAATGGCTCATTAATCCATGAGTAAAATAAAACCTGTCATTTTAAAACAGTTTTTAAAGAATGTTCAATAATTACTCACATTTGAATTGCTTAATTCGCTTAAGCTTGGAATTTAAGAAAGTAGTAATCTATTCAGCATTGGCAACTTAATTAGGATTTGACAAGACAACACACATCTGTTGCACTACAAAAGAATAATCATGCAAGACAAAAACTTAAGATAAAGTGTTTTTTTGGGGCTTTCCATAATATACCTGGTCATCCGCTGAAATCTGTTCAATCAGTGCATTGTGGCCAATGACGATCAGCTAACTCACACATGGTGAAACCAAACACCAGCATGGCAAAAGGTAAATTGCCCACTTATGACTGGTTACTTAATTATAAAGTATTAGCCGATAGTCCGATTTGGTATGAATTCCAGACACGAAAGAATTGAGGTCAGTGTCAACTCATGAAAATGCGGAATTAATTTTGACTGGTCTGTAGTTGAGGTCTGAAACTGTAAAGACTTATGTAAACAATGAGTTAAATATAAATAGTCCATTTGCTTTTTTTTTTTTTTCGTTTTTCCTTTTTTTTTTTTTTTTCTTTTTCTTCTCTTATTTTCTGAGCCCAGTTGGTTTCTTCAAAATGTGCTTTGGTTTAAAAAATAGTTTACGGATTTGGGTACAAGCTTTTTTTCTCTTTTCTTTTTGATGGTTTTAGAATACATCCTTGTTTACGGTTTACATTTCTTAAAAATTGATTCCTGTTACTCCGAAAAAAAAGTTATAATAATAATAATTCATGAACTAAACAAGCATATTCCCACTGCCTGCTATTTATATTGTGAAAATGCTGCATTTCGTTTACCATGTGCAGCACAATTTCATATGCAGAATATAACGCCCAATCCCTCCCGCCCCCTCCACCCAGGTCCCAAAACTCTTAAAATTTGCTTTCATATGAAACTAGTGTTTTGCTTTTATCATAAAATACAGAAAAATGTTTGATACAATACTATGTCATAGAAATGTGGCTGAAAGTTTGTTGCCTGGAGGTAGCCAGTCCCTGAAGTTTGAGAAATATTGTTATTATTAATGTTGTCACAGTTTGGAAATGTATTTTCCTTTAAATTGATTCTCTAGAACACAAACTTACATAGCTAGCTAAAAAGGAAAAGAAAAGTTTGTACAATGCTCAACTATACACAGACTTTGTGTCGATATTAAGTGCTGACAAAAAAAAAAAAAATACATAAAAATGCTTGTCAAAAGCAAAATATTTTAAGAGTCATGATTTCCATTAACACAGGGGTGAAGAATATTGAATGGTTATTTACCTTAATGGGTTTTGCCATTAACACATTGGTTGTTGTCACCAATATAGTAGTGTAGATTATGGAAGGGGCACATATTTTTGGTATTAAAAGAAATAATGATAATATCAAATGGTAAGTTTTTTTCTTATATATAACTTTTCTTTTAGAATGTTTATGAAGACTGGATTGTACAGCCTTTACTAGAAGCAAATTAGTTACATCATTATGCCATCAGCGGATGTGACACATCCAGTGAAAAATAAAGAAGTGATCTTTAGGATTAAGCAATCTTTATCAAGTTTTTGGTGGAATTATTTGGAAGATCTAGATAGATTTTACACATTAATGCCATTAAAATTGACTAATACAATAATAATTAATAAGCTGGGCCCCCCCACACAAAAAAATAAATGATAAACTATAATAGTCTTCCCCATACGGCTAGAAATGTGTTTTAGAAAAATTATTCCAGGTCTGTCTTGTGTTCCCTTATTCCGCGGAGGAATATGTGTAAAATACTATGTTTTACTAGTGTACGTGTCTTCCTGCTTACCAACGAGTTAGCGTATCAATTACTGAGGTTAACAATGTTTGTGCTCATAACTTATTGCTTCTTAACCAATATCAGAGCCACTCTCCCATACAATAAAGACTGTCTATATGGCACAGAGGTCTTTCTGAAAATATATTGTACAAAATGGTTAAAGGGGTACCCAGGAGATAAAAAAAAAACACAAAAACAATTCTTCTAATGTCCCTGCCTTCATAAACTATAAAGATGAGATCCCTAGTGCAGTTCTATTATCCTCACAATACCTGTAATTCATTGTGACACAGGAGCTGCTCTTACTGTTCCCCATCCCCTCTAGGGGGGACTGCTCCATACTGTTAGTAACAGCATGACAAGTGCTGTTTCTCTGCAGTCCAAGAACAAGGGACAGAAGCATTTACTATTAGGAGGCCGGCTGCTACTAATAGCAGGGAACAGGACTCCTGATGTGTAAAGTAAATGTCCCAGAGGGGAGGGGGAGCAGAAAGAGCAGCTCCTGTGTCACAATGAATTACAGGTATTGTGAGGATAATAGAACTGTATTGTGCGTCTCATCTTTAGCTAATGATTGTAAAGCCAGTAAAAATATATATATCCCCAGAGTACCCCTTTAAGAACTGCAATATAGTATACCTATAAATTTTACATGTATATTTCCTCCTATCAGTGCAGACAATAGGTAAGGGTCCTAGTCCTGTGACCCCCCCAATCATCAAAAAATACTATAAATTGTGCAGCTTACCAGGCATAAGCATTCAGGTATTTTCTGAGTACACGCACAAAGTGCTGTTCCGGTCAGTGTACAGGCTCATAGAGGTTTTTTTTTTTTTTTTTTGAGTGGTTGGTGGGGGTTACATGGCAGACTCCCACCAATTGTCTGCACAAGACTAAACGATAGGTATAATTAGAGGAGTTTGGGCTGAAAACTCTATGGGGTTTACTAGACTTATTGTACAAATTTATTGTACAAATATAGGATATCAAATTAAAAGCAGTCTGAAAAGATTGTAATCTAGCATATGGTAGATGTCAAAAGCTAGAAACATTGGTAGAACTTAAATTATAATCATTAATGTTAAGAAGAATATTATAGCTAAATAGGTGAAGTGAGCACTAATGTCTGTAGCTCCGTACAGGTACAGAGTTCATTTTAAATAAACAGCAAGTACTCTCAGCATAAATCCAAAGCCAGAAAATGATGTGAAAGCTATACATATCCGATAGATCCCATCCAGCCAATTTTTACCATTGCTAGCACAAAGCAGGCAAGCTACCCCACCTGATATAGAATACTTTACTGCAAGAAAAATCAGGGAAAACAATGCATAAATCCACAGTTGAATATCATAAAAGCTCATCAATTTATATCTAAAGAACGCTATAACTTATCTTTTTTTGGCATTTTTGTTACTCTTCCTATTGCCAAATTTCATAAGCTTTATTTAACCCTCAGGACTATATTTCAAATAATTGCAGAACGAAAATATTATGACTGATACATTTCATTAGTTTAATATTTTTTGGTCTTAAATAATGTAAACTTTAAAAACTATGCCACTGTGATGGGGAGAAGGGTCAATTCATGGTTTTGGGTCATTCTATACTGTTACGTGCTAATGTCAAATTTTAACTGCATCAACATTAATTGAGATTACTTAATACTTTGGTCAATTAAAAGTATAACTGATTTTTTTTTTGCCTGCAAAAACACATAATAGAATTTGAAAATGACTCATTCTGAAGAAGACAGGTTACCAAATGCGGTACATCCTGCACCAGAACCCGCTGCAGTGCATGTTTTAATGACGTACCATAAGTTAGATGGGACTTTTAGAATAAAAGTGTCTTTTCCTTATGAAATAGACAGAGTGCCTTGTGCATGACCCCAATTTAGGAAATTTCAAAAGTTGAGAGTCAGAAGTGAGAACTATCCACCTCCTTAGCTCTATATTAAATAGTATTGACAATTACAGTACATATAAAAAAAAAAAAAATACTTATGGCTGATCACAAACCTCTCTTCCCCCATGAAAAACTGCTGGAGATGTCCTGTAATTGTTAACTGTATCCATATTGAAAGTCATAGCACTAAGAATACCTCTAACCACCTGCTAGTGTGAAAGGGAGCAGTTGTACGACTTGCAGAAAGGGCTTTATAAATGTTTTGGCTTAATTAAGATTGGATTTCTTTGGGTTTTTGGTTTTTTTTTTTGGATCAGATATTATCTTAATACAGTGAATGTTGTAGCATATTCCTGACAGTCTCATGTTTTCATGCTTCCCATTTAATTTAAATGTTCTAACTTTATACATTTACTTACATGAAAAAGAAAAAAAAAAAAAAACTATGCAAAAGCTTCTTAGTAAAAGCATCTCACTTATCAAGAGTTCAAGAGGTAGCAAAAGTGACCAGTCCATAGCATCCTTCATCTTACATGTCTCTACACACACAGCCACGCACGCACACAAAAACACACAGGAGTACCTAACAGGTGACAAGTCACCATGAACAGCAATAGGGTAAGAAGACTCCTTCCTGCCAGACCGGCCTGTAGTGCTAATCTGTCTGTAAGAAGAGACTTTCTTACCCAGTTTTTTTTTTTTTTTTTTGGAGGCAGCATGTGTGGTGAAGATATACATAACTTACAACCAGCCAACACTGAGTCATGTAAGCAGGACATTATGCACTGTAACAAAGCACTAGGAGGCCCTGTGAAGGACAGAATGAAAAATGATGCTTCAGTTTCTGAGCTTACAATACATAGAGAAGCCCGATAATGTAAAAAAAAAAGTGAGTAGTGAAAAACAAGAATACTAACCCACCACCCCAAATAATATCCCTAAACTTCCAGTTCAAAAATTCACAGATTCAAATGTAAATCGAACAAGTCTCCCAAAGCCCACCACTGCTCTGAGACGAGTACCTTTTTATGGACAGGAAGGGGGTGGTGGAAAACAGAGAAACTCCCTCCCACTGGCTTACATAGGTGCAACTGGTGGGCAAAATGTTAAGTTTCCAGTCTGTGGTAAAAAGGGCATTCAGAAAGAGGAAATATACTAAGGAACATGCAAAGAATTCACAGCCAAAAAGATACCAAGTGCCCCAGAAAGTGCCAGCCTGCCTCTATCAAATCTCTAGAATGGTGTTTTAGAGGAGCAACTTGACTTGAGCCTATCATCCAGAAGCCCACAGTGGTAACCAGGAGAGGGAGTTGTGAGGTTTCCTTGGTTTTCATTCATGGATACGATTAGGAAGCCAGCACATCTTAAGGCTGGACAGATGTAAGCAGGGCCATGATGTAGAAAGGTGTGGACAATTCAGGATGCTAAAAACATGCCTTCAGAAAATGCCTCCTACCCCAACACACCTTCAAACCCAAATGTAAGCTTGACTGCGTTACCAAGTTGTCACCTTGCAAAACAGAGCATGGTAATTCTGCTAGCTATATGCTAACAATTGACAGCCTTTATTTATTTTTTGTTAGCAATAGGGTCACTGAAGTCTTTGTGTAGGTCCTGAGGATGCAAGGGAGAGAAGCAGAGGCAGAACGTATCTTGCTTCCACTGTACCATAACTTGAAATGTTGTCATCACTCTTTACATCTTAAAGCTTGGATGAGGCATTACATCCCTGTCTACGATGATACAACCTAACTGGAAAACAGGTACCCTTAAAGCAGCAAGTCATCAGGAAGGTAAATTGGTTAATTTGTGTGCAGAGGTGAAGCACATTCTTAGGGTATCAAGTGAGTCTTTGGTTTATGAGGGGGAGGTATGCATACGCAGGTGACTGATCAGATTGCGCTGCTGGGTGAATTTTCCCCCGCAGA
Source organism: Allobates femoralis (assembly GCA_033576535.1). Taxonomy (NCBI): domain Eukaryota; kingdom Metazoa; phylum Chordata; class Amphibia; order Anura; family Aromobatidae; genus Allobates; species Allobates femoralis. Next base: position 649,232,470 of record JARQOC010000003.1, read on the forward strand.
GTTGACATTCATAGGGTTTTTCCCCTGAGTGGACACGCATATGTTCGGTCAGTCGATATTGCCTTGTAAAGCGCATTCCACACTCTTCACAAGCAAAAGGTTTGAGGCCCAAATGGCTCCTCATATGGCGGGTCATGGTTCCTCTTTGTGTGAACATCTTGCCACAGATGTTGCAGGGGAAGGGACGGGTCAGCCAGTGCGTTTTCTCATGTTGTCGGAGGGTGGCTGGATCCTTGTAGCTCCTCTCACACACTGAGCACTTAAATGGCCGTGATTCATTTGGAAATGTTGTATTGGGAGTGGACAGGTCCTCTGCTTCCTCTTTACAGTAGGAATCCTCCTCTTTGATATATAGCTCCTCTTCAGTATGCATTTCCACGTGAGCATTTAGTTCCTCAGAATTAGGAAACCCCTTTCCACAGGGAATAACACATACAAGTTGTCGCCAAATGGCACAGTATCAAATCCATCCTGTCGGTAAACATAGTTGGCACTGGGATGGTCAATTTCATTCTCACTATGCCCACTTTCCTCACTGATATCTTTACCATTTTCCACCTCGTCTGTACAATGGAAACTCTGTTCAGAAGCATAACCTCCACTAGAGATTCTTTCCTTTGACATAGGCCCAACAATAACTCCATTCGGCATAGTCTCTAACGCTTCTGGAGAATTATCTCTCTCTTTCCTGTCCCACTCCATTTTACGTGTTGAATGGCAAAGGCTATTTTTTGGCCCGGATTCAGAGTGGTTCTCTTCCAATTCCATTGGTTCATTTTCTCTTTTTTGGGGGGCGGATTCTTCGTATGAGGCACAGTTGGCTAAAGATGCTGAGGCAGATTGTGGTGAGCCTAAATGACTGTCTGGTAGTACATTCTCTTCATGTGCAGGTAGGGACGGGCTTTTCTTAGATAGGTCAAGGCCTAGCTCATGGTCACTCCCATTAGTGCTATTATTGAGGCTGCTGTTGCTCCCTGTACCTAGACTTAAAGGGTGGCTATTTTCCTGTTTAGGATTCGTAATAAACATATCATCTTCTTGGACTGGTGTTTTGGACAATTCATTTGAGTTGGAAACCTTGTTAATATCTAACGACCCAGAGAATCGCATATGAGCAAGTGGTGGAGCGGACAGCCTGTGATTCCTTCCTACACGGCCTATACTCGGCACTCCAAGCTTTCCGATAAATGGTTTTCCAGAACGCTTAAGTTTCTTCCTGCAAAGACTTGCCAAGTCATGGAGTTGGAGGTAGCTTGCTGCAGTTAGGAGAGCACTGAAGTTCTGCTCTCCTGGCTGGTCGGATGTCAAAAGTTTACCGGTGTAAATAAAGTCCAAAATCTGCCGGAAAACAGCTGGGTTAACCATATCTGTATCCAAATTGATCAAATTGTCATGTAGGACAAGAGATTTAAAGTACATGCTGCTGGCAGCAAGAATGTTCTTGTGAGCTCGGAATAAAGCATTTTCCACTACGATGATGACGTCACATAAGAAACCTTTGGCTCGTTGCTGATTCAGCTGAAGCAGCAGTTGTTTGGCATGGTTTGGCAGATCCATTTCCACCTCTTCATTCAGTATGCTCTGCCTAGTCAAAATAAAAGAATAAATATATTAGGAAAAACATCACAGAAATATATAATGTACGGTATATAATTAAGAAAGTGGAGAATAAATAATCTCCTTCATAAATGATGTACTATTATGTGGTAGATCCTAACGTTAATTTCATACTGAGCAATTTCCAGTTTAATAAACTAAAGCATCATACAATTCCTTATAAAAATGCTTTGGTAAGTGCACATGAAATGTTTTGGTGTAATTTGGCAGCCAATGATCTCACAGGAAACGTAATGGATGAATACAGTACTAATCTAGTTAGCAGTTGACCAGAAGGAAAGATAAAGTTGCATATGGCAACATAAAATTACTTCTAAATGTACATTATGGCAAATGCATAGGCAAATTGAAGGCTACAGTAGAGATACGTTTTTTTTTTTAATTTTTTTTACAAATACTGCACACACAAAAATATAAAAAACTGCAACAAGTAACCGGATACCTATAGAGTTAAATCCTGTTAACATTGGTTATATTCGAATTTTACAATGGAAGCACACACAGGTTAGGGATACTGTAAATTTAGCCATAGCATATAGATGTAACAATCCACTTCACACACTGTCCATTTAAAGCACTAACAGAAACATAATGTTCCTTATTTCCTTATACCATTAGCAAGAGATATACGGTAAATGAGAGATTATATTTTTGACTTTGGATCATTGTCTCGTTATTACATATGCGCCCAGGTTCAATCAGATGCAAGAACAGAATGACAATTGTGCCACGAGCTTCCTGTTTGCATATACTGTGTTTTGAAAAAGTCAACCTTGATCGTACGTTTCAATGTGTTCTGCATTACGAGCAATGTGTAAGCCTAAGCAAAAAGAAACCTTGCTCTTTGTATTGCAAAATGAAGAGGAAGAGGCAGTACACACAAGCCAGGAATGTACGAAGGGTGCTCATGGTGCTGCAAAAACTATACAGAGTCAAGCAAAGTTCAGCTGACAAGGTTTGCAGTCAATTTAAACCATATGCAAAGGCTTGCCTGGGGGGCCCAGCCAGAGAAAAACAAAAAAAGTGAGGAGGAGAGAGAAGGAGAAAGACAGGAAACATGGGAAGCCCAGGAAAGTGGCAACAACATGCATCATAGTCCAATAGAAGATGAAAAACGTATTTGTGTAAGAGACGTCAGAAATAAATGGCAAAAAAAAAATAAAAGGGAAGAAAAAAAGAACACTCAAGCAAAAGCAAATTCACATGGGACAGAAATAACCAGTTTTTCTAATGTAAATCTAGTTCAGGCATGAAAATAGTTTGAACCAACTATGTGGATTTATGGGAAATGTGTGCTGCCTGCAAAACAGTTATTGTAAAACAACAATTTGGATGGTTTACCCATCAATGGAAGGCAATAAAAGTCAGATATCAAAATAGTGCAGGAAAATTGCACACAAAATACATACAACACGACCAATATAAATCAGGGACAACACAAAAAACAAAACAACAACACACTAAAGTGTTATCCAATGTGGATACACGGTTAAACGTCTTTGGAGTAGGTGGGGGACTATGAAAATGTAGTTCTAGGTCTACAAAGAGGCCATTCATCTAATAATCATCTTCTGAATAGAAAAGCAGTAAAAATAGAGAAAGTATTTTGGGGCAGTTGTCCACAATAACCAATATCCTCTTAAAAATGTGAACTGGAAGCCCATTGCTTACAGGAAACAACTTTTTCATTAATTTTGCTAACTCTTGAAGCTCTTTACAGATTTTAGTGTGTTGACAGCATAGTTCACCAGACCCCTAGAGAGACCACTGGGAGATGTGCCCAAAGCCAAAATAATGTGCATATGATAAAGCATATGGAATACTTTAGTGATGCTCCTGTCCAGGAAATAAAATTCAGATAGTCTGCACTTCTGCCCATTGTTTCCTCATCTTCCAAAGTAAAGCCCCCCTCACACTAAACAAGATCTCTAGCGAGATCGCTGCCGAGTCACACATTTGGTGACGCAACAGCGACCTCAGCAGCGATCTTGCTATGTGTGACAATTAGCAGCGATCAGGCCCCTGCTGTGAGATCGCTGATCGTCACAAACCGTTCTGGACCATTTTTTGATCGTCGGGCTCCCCGCTGGGCAGCATGCATCGCTGTGTTTGACAGGGACAACGACGAACGTCACTCAATACTACAGGTCTGAGAAACAGGGTCCCATTGACCTTCCGTATCATTGTTGCGTTGCTGGTGAGATCTGACTGTTTGACATCTCACCAGCGATCCCGAAAGCGACGCACCAACGATCCCGGCAGGTCAGATCGCTGTCGGGATCGCTGGTGCGTCACCAAGTGTGACGGTACCCTAACTCTTAAGTGCAGCAGGAACAAAACTTAAGCTGCATTGTGTACCTATCAAAAAATAGAGGCCAATAAGCAGTGTCTGCCGTATGCTCAATAGTTGCAATATTCCCCATTCAATCTTCCTCCCATTTTGATTTTGTGTGCTGAACGACTAGTCCTTCTTACTCATTTGCAGATTTAGAGACATTATATTTTAAAAATATTAATGTCATCTCTATGTGAAGAATGGGATGAAAAGGAAAAAAAAAAAGCGAGAAGTCTTCTGATACAGTGCTATAGGAGAATGGAAAAAAAATCCACACCACTACCCTTTCTCTACTTACCCTCACCCCCCTCTATAATGCAGCTGGCACAGGCGGGCACTGCTTTGCAAGGAGACTGGACAAAGGAGACCACACAGATTCTGGAAAATGTGTGTGCACGCAAAAGTACAGGCTGCCAGGCCCAGCAGGAGACTGAGGACTGATCCTATAGCAAGACAGGAGGGGCTGGGGGACTCTGAGGTACTGTACCACAGTTCATTAAAGACATCTCTAAGATGGAGATAAAAGTACAGAATCTGTTTATTCATAACTCCGCCAAATACTAGAAATCAATAATTGATGAAAATACACCGCAGAAAAGTTTCACATCTTTAGAGTCCTGCAAAAAACCATACCTAGACCAATCTCTCCATATTTCATAAAAGACCAAAAACAGCTGCTAAAAGAACAAAGGAAGGCTGCGGGGTGATCCAGACACTGTTCTGGCCAAAAGTTTGGAGACTAACACAAATTTTGGTTTTCACAAAGGTTTTCTGCTTCAGTGTTCTTGGCTCTTGTAGGTAAATGTTTCTCTGGTTACTCAAGTGCAATAATCGGCATTTCATAAGTTTTTATACTTTTGACAAATACATCATGTTCACATAAAGCCGCAATAGTTACATTTTAGTCTTTTATTTTTCAAGACTTGTGGCATGCAGGGTATCTGATCTGTGCTAAATCCTGACTGATGCAAGTGATTTGTAGTTGGGCCAAAAATAGTGGTGTGAATATACCCAATTTGTGGTCGAGTTCTGTCCTTGAAAAAAATATAACTTATATCACACGGATGACACTTTGAATAAGTTTATTCAATAACGCTGACCATTTTTTTGGTTTTGTTCAGACCAATTGTTCACATGATGAAAAAAAAAAAAAAAAAACACTCAGCACTAGTCTCTCTTCCGGTACCGTCACACCTTACAACATCGCTGCGATGTCTGAAGCGATGCCACGGGTGCGTGCTCGCTTCAGACATCGCAGCCTAGCTGTCACACGGCAAGATGTTACAGGTGACGGCGTTCCGATGTTGGCGCAGTGATTGCTCGCTGGGCTGGGATCAACTCAGCGAGCGATCAGCTGCAATGCAGCGAATAGGCGGGATCGCCATGACATCGCTATTGCGGCGTCACGCCGAACGATACCGCAGGTTGTTTGAGTTGACGTTGACAGGTTTTCCTGCATGCAGGAAAACCTGTCAACTCTGACTTGAACAACCCATCGTTGTTGAATCGTATGTTTACACGCAACGTCATTTCAACATCGTTCCGGACGTCACTTTTGAACGACGTCGGAAACATGTTGAAAGGTGTAACGGGGCCTTTAGATTTTGGATTGGATTCACCTATGAAGTTTTTAAAGCAAACCTGTCACCAGGTTTTTCTCCTATAAACTGGCCACTGCCAGTAAGTTCTTATATACAGCATTCTAGAATTCTGTGCAAGTCCCCACACCGATCTGCAGAACATTAGACAAAAAAAAAAAAAACTTTTAATATACCAACCTGCGGGGGGGTCCAGTCCGGTCGGTCGGTGCCGTTGTTGTAGAACTTAATGCAATGCCTCCTCTTTTCTTGTGATTGCCATCCTCCTCCTCTGCCTCCATTGCACTCTTCTCTCTGCCTTCAAAGTGCTGTAACGCGCAGGTTTGAAGACTGGTCAAAGAACATCCACGCATGCACAGTACAGCAGGGAGAGAGAAGCGAGTTTGCGCTATAGCGCAATGGAGGTCAATGTGTGAATGAAATATGACACGTCATCCACAAAAGAAGAGAAGGATCACGGAGATTACAAGAAGAGAGGAGGCGCCTGACCAAGACCAGCCACGTAAACAAGTACCGTATTATAAAAAGCTATTTTTTAAAGTTTTACAAATCAGCCTGGTGACTTATACATGCATTCTAGAATGCATTATAAGGGGTTATTGGTGATGACCGCAGCTTATATGAGAAAAACCTGGTGGCAGGTTCACTAAGGGCACAAAAAATAAAAAAATGGATCCCATATGGATTAACCATATAGCATTCAATTTTCACAAATATTTAGCAATTCTTTAACATAGGATTCGGCCTTGTGAACGATAACTGCTCGTGTATAAAAATTGATGCCATACAGATGACAGAATACAGTAGTCCCTTTTTTCTGGATGTTTTTGGGTGTCAACTAGCTTTTTATGACTGACCACTAAGTTATTTGACTCGCATAGCATCATTATTTCTATAGAGCTTTATAGACATTGTGATCCTATGTCGCGGACATAGATATAATCAAATTCTCTATCAATAAGTCTATGGAGGAAACCTGGAGGAAAGCCATGCAAACATGTGGAGAACATACCAACTTACAGATGTTGTTCTTGAGATGTAATCAATGATTCCCAGTGCTGTAAGTAACAGTGCTAATGACTGAGCTACCAGGTCCTCAATAGAACTGAGATCAGGGGAGTTTCCTGACCATAGACCCAAAAATTCAAGCCACGTTAGGTTTTTTGCCTTGTGACATGGTGCTCCATTATGCTATAAAATGCATTGTTCATCACTAAATTTTTCCTAAAGGTTGTTTAGATACTATACTTTTGTCCATGTACTAAGGCCCCCTTCACATCACGTTTTTGTGGATCGTTTTGAAACGGATAGCCAGGGATCCGTTTTGGCCTCCCATGTATCTCTATGGGAACGGATTGGTCCTTAATTGCCATTCATTTGTGTAATTTTTGTGAGGGATCAGTTTGTGGCTAATTTTTGTTTTTCAGTCCCCAGAATTGGAGACTGCTCCAATTTTGGGTTGCCTTCAAAAGGCGGACACAAAAGGACAGAAACTGGTCCATCGCGGCCAACGTCAAATAACATGTGGGTCTATGGAGAAGGATCAGTTTCTGTTTGCTTGTGTCCATTGTGCTGTACTGAGTATGCTCTGAAGCAAGCACAGCTCATCCTTCCTCTAGTAAGGCCGGTTCGCTCTCTCCCTAGAATTGCAATTCACGCAAATGGACTCCGCCAATATCTGGTAACTGATGGATCTGTAAAAAAAAAAAAAGGATTCGGGAGCATCAGTGCCTTCTGTTTCCGCACATCTGTTCCTGCCCGTGTGGTCCTTCAAATTAAAGGATCCACACGGACAGGCAAAAAATGCAGTGTGAAGGGGGCTAGGGCAAAATTGTCATTAGGCCCACTCCCTTGGATAAAAAGCAACCACACATCAGGGTGGCACAGTGGGTCAGTGGTTAGTACTGCAGTCTTGCAGCGCTGGTGTCCTGAGTTCAAATCCCACCAAGGACAACATCTGAAAGTAGTTTTTGTATGTTCTCCCTGTGTTTGTGTGGGTTTCTTCTCACACTCCAAATACATACTGATGGGGACCCCAGACTGTAAGCTCTACTGGGGACAAAATTGCTGATGTATGTAAAGCGCTCTGGAATTAATAGCACTATATAAGTGACAAAATATTATTACATAAATATCTCGTCTGGACAATCAGTCATCCAGATGTCTCAGTCTGAAGTGGCGGCATTACATAGAATAAACCTTACCCCAGTCCTCTTCACTCCAATCCCTGTACATCCTACAAAATGTCAGTCTGTCCTTAATATTTTTCTTGGAGAGAAGTGGCTTTTCTGCTGCCACCTAGACACTAGGTTAACCAACAAGCCTTTGCCTCACGGTAAGTGCAGATGTACTGACACCTGTCTGACACCATCCCTGTGCAAACTCTGCCCAGTAGTTTAACCAAAATCATAACTTGTGTGGCCCTCAAACCTTCTTTACAGCAGTTGAACCCAGTGGCGTAACTTCAGGCCCATGTGCCCCGATACGTTAGCTCCAACGGGGCCCCCAATTATTGGAAATCTTTAATAGTAGTAATTTTCTAGGCTGCAGGGCCCGGGTAAGATCGCAACCCCTGCATCTCTTTTCAACAGGGGCGTACTACCCTTTGTGGTAATAACCATTTCATGTTTTCTTTAGGGAAACTATAGTTAACAGAGGAAGAGAATTTCAAGCACCAGTTTCCTTTTAAAAAGACTACAATGGTAGAATTCACAATCCTAAGCTGTGTAGATGGGCATGCAGGTCACAGATTGTTAAATAAAATATATACATTGATATCAGCAATCTGAGGTCTCATTCCAGAGAAATTCGTGTTTTTCTTAATATGTAAATGAGCTGTTTAGGATCTGTGAGAATCTGCCGCCAGAGCTTATTTTAGATCACTGGGGGTTTATCAGTGTGACACATGTAGATCAGGAGAGCAGACCGTCAGTCATTACATGTCTCAAAACAGTAACTCCCCTTAATTTGAAATAATCTCTAGAGCAGGGGTCCCCAACCTGCAGTTTGGGAGCCCCATGTGGTTGCAGGCCAGTTGTGTAACTCAGGGCTTTCTTCTAGCTTTGTGCATTAGTACCACGGATGGGAAACCTCTATGCGGAGCCGATCACTTTTGTGAGTAGTCCCACACTGAAGAGCAGATCTGAATGGGGGTAGTGTAGGAACCCCTAGATCATGGTATACTGCCTGTGTGATTTTTATGTAAAAGCTTTGGATGTCATAATACCGGTAATGGCGGCTTCTTGTCACTACTGTGAGGGTGGCCATATCTGGATGTGTCTCACGATCCTCTTATTGCTGAATGTGGCTCTCACGGTCAGAAAGATTGACGGGATCCCTGCTGTAGAGGCTAAATTTACATATAAGAAAAATGTCGATTACGCTGTAATAAAACATTGTGTCGCAGATATCAAGGTACCATTCTATCCAACTTTCTATGACCTATATACCCATTTACATGGATAAGAAGGGTTCATCTTACTGACAGATTTCCTGTAAAAGTGACCAGTCTGCTCCATTCTAATTCAATCAGTATGAAAGAGCGGTATCAGCTATACTGCCTTCGTTAACACTTTGCCCTGAGCGAGGAAGATCTGTGAAATAGTGCAAGCAGGTCATTTTGTAGCAGGGCAAATATTCAGTGAAAATGTTTTTTTTCTGTGATTCATTTTTATGTGAAGAAATGACTTTATACCAATCTAAAGTAATTGCAGAGTGAACAGATAAATTGCAAATACCCACTAAAAATAAAGCTGGAAACTGAGGGAAACAAAAATTTGACTCAAAACTTATTTACATTTATTACTGTGATTCTTAAAGTGTAACAATAATTTTATATACGGTATATTTTTTTTAAAGTCATTACAGGAGTTGCAAAGTGTTGCTGGATTTGAGTGTGTCCCAAGAACCTTAATGATCGCTCAAAACACCATAGCTTCAGCACGAGCTGCCAGCATACAGAGATGCACAGGTTGAATAGTAAGTCTATGGCTAGGGTCACACATCAGATTTTTTTATAATGTCTCTAGGGGCTGCCCACTCCCCCTAGAGACCTTCCACCCACTCAGGTGGGCATATAATGGTATAATCACTTCTGTACAGCAGCTGCCACCTGACAGCTGCTGTACAGTTTTATGAATGAAAGTGCCGGGCTCCTCAGAGCAGCGCGCATACTATAGCTATTGCTACAGTATGTGTGCCGCTGTCCGAGGTCCTGAAGCCACTTACAGTAAGATTATGGGCAGTGCTGCCCATAGATCTACTGTATAAGGCTTCAGGACTTCAGACAGCGGCGCACATGCTATAGCAATAGCTATAGTATGCGCGCTGCTCTGAGGAGAGCCCTGGCACTTTCATTCATAAAAACTGTGGGCACCCCCTAGAGACATTATAGAAACATTTATTAAGCAAATTTACAGTTTAACAAAACACAGAACACTTTGCTCATTCCTGCGGCAGCAGGGATGAGCAAACTTTCTGGTAACCGGATTGCTCAGGATTACACATCCTGAGCAATCCGGTTCCCGGATTGCTGAATGTCAGAAGACAATTGCGTTCACCGCATCCGGATCTGGATGCGGTGAACGCAATTCCAGATTTAAGTATGACCCTAGCCTATGTCCCCTGTACAGTGACCTACAGAGCGATTACAGACATACACTTACTATTGAACACATACAGTGCTATGGGTGCAAGGGTTGCGAGCTTCAGTGAGGTGTTTTGAGCAATTGGTGGAGGGGTTTCAGGAAGCAAACCCTCACCTATCAGAGACAATGCAGAGCCGATACGTGGGGGGGGGGGGGCAGGTTTGGGGCGTATAGTGGACACATACACACAAACTCAGCTTTATGCTCCAACCACACTTCCCCCAAACCTGCACCCCCATCCTCCCCTGCACTCTCCAGACATCTCCCCCTAAACGTATCCCCATCCCTCACCCCCAATTCCTACCACCAACACTACTTCTTCCCAAGCCTACCCACCGCATGCTTTCAAACCCACACCCCCCACCATCCGCAAAAAAACACCCCCCATACCCACACACTCTGCCCCCAAATCCGCACCCTACACCCCTCTCCATCCCATAAAAATGCCCACCAAACCCAAACGAAAATCGCGTCATATCGGCTTTACCGCCCCTTTGATGACGAGCACAGGCTCCCTGCTCTCTAGCATGCCCATAGGGACGTGAATAATTAACAAGCAGGCTGCGGGGAGACGCAGAAAGGAACGCCTTTTGAAGCTTCTCAAATATTGAGAAAGCCGCAGATCATAAGGTATAAAAACAACTTTTAGAAACTTTACAATATGGCTTTGCACACACAAAGGGATGGCTAGAAATGTATTAGCATGGTGCAGGAACAGATATAAGGAGGCCGGGGCTAATTTTTCGAGGTCAGATTCCCTTTAGGCATCAGCACCACGTGATTTCCCCAGCAATGGATTCCAGTAGTGCTGGGGAGATTGTGTGACCACTGTGCTGGGGAGAGCAGGCAGAGCTGGGATCACTGCAGAGGTGCCAGCATACTTCTGGAGCACAGCGTGTGCTCACAATAACTGCTGCCGTTACTGTGATCTTCCAGCAGATCTTTAGCAATTCTCTCCCATAGTACAGGACCTGCGATGAGGTCATGAAGAGGGCAGGCTGGAGCATCACATGACCACTCCTTCATTACATGTGATGATCCAGCCCGCCCTCTTCATTACCTCATCACAGGTCCTGTACTATGTGGGACAGAATTGCTATAGATCGGCTGGAAGATCACAGTGACAGCAGCAGTTAATGTAAGTGTAAAAGCCAAGAATAAATTGTAATTGTAGAGTACAAGCACTCTACCACTCCTGTAGTGAGCTATAACTCCCAGCATGACAAAGGATCTGCAGGACATGCTGGGAGTTATAGTTCTCCCATGATATGAATTGCACCTATGAGATCTTAAAGCAGCACTCCAGTGTTTTTTTCTTCAGCACTGGAGTGGCGCTTTAAATATAAGCCCCCTCCCCTGGTTCTTATACACACCTTCTGGCATTTTCATACTGTACCTTACCAACACGGCTCAATCCTGCAGCACCATCTCCCCCTTTCACCACATTTTTTGCTTAGAAATCTTTTTTTTCCCTATTTTTTACTTCTAAAACTTGGGTTTGTCTTATAGTCCAAAAAATATGGTAAATTCGGATTACAAGACCCACCCCTATTTTCTCCCTAACTTGGGGGTGGGGTGGGGAAAAAGCGTATATTAAAATAAAAAAAATGTGGTAATTATACACATATATACATATATATTTTTTTTTTATTACACACCTTTTTTTTTTGCTAGCAGCACTTCCAATATTTTGAAGCAAAACGTGGCTTTATTTCCTCAACTGGCACAGAGGTGAGGCGAGGCTATAAACTAGACTTTTTTACATATTGATTGATACCACTGAAATTTGGTATGGGGAGGCTCTGCACCCAAAGGTAATTGTGTGAATCTATGTTTATTATATATATATATATATATATATATATAGATATATATATATATATATATTATATATATATATATATATATATATATAGTGCGTTGTGAAAGTATTTGGCATCCTTGAACTTTTCAACCTTTTGCCACATTTCAGGCTTCAAACATTAAGATATAAATTTTAAAGCCCCTTTCACATCAGCGGTTTTCGCCGATCGCAGCAGTTGCAGTGAAAAAAACCGCAACTGTCGCGATTACCGCATAACCGCTGCACTTGCGGCACAGTTGCGGCAAACTCCATGCAATGTCTATGGGGCTTGCAGTAAGTGTGCGGCAGATGCAGCAAGTGCGGTTTCGGCACTTGCGGCAGGTGCGGCCACGGAAAAAAACGCGGTCAGCCGCGGTTTTTTTCACGGCCGCACCTGCCACAAGTGCCGATACAGCACTTGCCGAAAGCCTGCATAGACCTTGTATGGGGCTTGCCGCAACTGTGCTGCAAGTGCAGCGGTTAGGGCCCTTTCACACACTTGCGGCACGGTTGCGGCGCGGTTGCGGTAGACACCATACAAGGTATAGGCGGACTTGCGGCAGGTGCGGCAAGTGCGGTTTTGGCACTTGCAGCAGGTGCGGCCACGAAAAAAACTGCGGCTGACAGCATTTTTTTTCGCGGCCGCACCTGCCGCAAGTGCCACAACCGCACTTGCCGCAAGTCCGCCTATACCTTGTATGGCGTTTACCGCAACCGCGCCGCAAGTGCAGCCGGTATGCGGTAATCGCGGCAGATGCGGTTTTTTCACCGCATCTGCCGCGATTTGAAAAAAAAGCTGATGTGAAAGGGCCCTTATGCAGTAATCACGGCAGTTGCGTTTTTTTCACTGCAACTGCCGCGATCGGCGAAAACCGCTGATGTGAAAGGGGCCTAATTTGTTTTGTGAGGAATCAACAAGTGGGACACCATCGTGAAGTGGAACAAAACATATTGCTTATTTTAAACCTTTTTAAACAAATAGACGACTGAAAAGTGGGGCGTGCAATATTATTCAGCCCCTTTACTGTCAGTGCAGCAAACTCACTCGAGAAAGTTCAGTGAGGATCTCTGAATGATCCAATGTTGTCCTAAAAGACTGGTAATGATAAGTAGAATCCACCTGTGTGTAATCAGGGCTCCGTCAACTGCTCTGTGATAGTCTCAGGGTTCTGTTTCAAGTGCAGAGAGCATCATGAAGACCAAGGAACACACCAGGCAGGTCCAAGATACTGTTGTGGAAAAGTTTAAAGCCGGATTTGGATACAAAAAGATTTCCCAAGTTTTAAACATCTCAAGGAGCACTGTGCAAGCGATCATCTTGAAATAGAAGGAGTATCAGACCACTGCAAATCTACCAAGACCCGGCCGTCCCTCTAAACTTTCATCTCGAACAAGGAGAAGACTGATCCGAGATGCAGCCAAAAGGCCCATGATCACTCTGGATGAACTGCAGAGATCTACAGCTGAGGTGGGAGTCTGTCCATAGGACAACAATCTGTCCTACACTGCACAAATCTGGCCTTTATGGAAGAAAGGCATTTCTCAAAGATATCCATAAAAACTCTCGTTTGAAGTTTGCCACAAGCCACCTAGGAGACACACCAAACATGTGGAATAAGGTGCTCTACTCAGTAGAAACCAAAATCAAACTTTTTTGCCACAATGCAAAACGATATGTTTGGCGTAAAAGCAACACAGCTCATCACCCTCAAAACACCATCCCCACTGTCAAACATGGTGGTGGCAGCATCATGGTTTGGGCGTGCAGCGACAGTGAAGATGGTTAAAATTGATGGGATGATGGATGGAGCCAAATACAGGACCATTCTGGAAGAAAACCTGTTGGGAGTCTGAAAAAGACCTGAGACTGGGACAGAGATTTATCTTCCAACAAGACAATGATCCCAAACATAAAGCAAAGTCTACAATGGAATGGTTCAAATATAAACGTATCCAGGTGTTAGGGCCCTTTCACATCAGCGGTCAGCCGCGGTTTTTTTTCGCTGCCGCACCTGCCGCAAGTGCAAAACCGCACTTGCCGCACCTGCCGCAAGTACGCCTATACTTTGCATGGTGTTTACCGCAACCGCGCCGCAAGTGCATCCGGTATGCAGTAATTGCGGCAGATGCGGTTTTTTCACCGCATCTGCCGCAAATTTCAAAAAACGCTGATGTGAAAGGGCCCTTAGAATGGCCAAGTCACAGGCCAGACCTGAATCCAATCGAGAATCTGTGGAAAGAGCTGAAAGCTGCTGGCCACAAAAGCTCTCCATCCAACCTCACTGAGCTCCAGCTGTTTTGCAAGGAAGAATGAGCAAGAACTTCAGTCTCTCGATGTGCAAAACTGATAAAGACATACCCCAAGCGACTTACAGCTGTAATCGCAGCAAAAGGTGGCGCTGCAAAGTATTAACTCAAGGGGCCCGAATAACATTGCACGCCCCACTTTTCAGTTTTTTATTTGTTAAAAAAGTTTAAAGATTGTGTCCCACTTGTTGTTGATTCTTCACAAAAAAATTAAAATTTATATCTTTATGTTTGAAGCCTGAAATGTGGCAAAAGGTTGAGAAGTTCAAGGGGGCCGAATACTTTCACAAGGCACTGTGTATATATTATTATTTTTTTTTAATGATAGTAACTTGACATGATGTAACATTGTGTTTATTAACCAAATTATTTTACAGATCTATTATATAATTGCGAATAGGTTTTTTGCCCCCGGCGTGGTCATGTGGATACGCGCGAAGCATTGGCCGTGAAGCGGCCATTGCGAGTCGGCGTGGTCATGTGGATACGCGCGAAGCGGCCATTGCGAGCAGTTCTAAGTCGCCTCGCAATGCGAGCCGGCGTGGTCATGTGGATACGCGCGAAGCATTGGCCGTGAAGCGGCCATTGCGAGTCGGCGTGGTCATGAGGATACGCGCGAAGCATTGGCCGCGAAGCGGCCATTGCGAGCAGTTCTAAGTCGACTCGCAATGCGAGCCGGCGTGGTCATGTGGATACGCGCGAAGCATTGGCCGCTAAGCGGCCATTGCGAGCAGTTCTAACTCGACTCGCAATGCCCACGCAGCGGGCATTGCGAGTCAGAGACTCGACGCACTAGAATCCCGATGCATGTGCATCGGGCTCCCAGCTAGTTCCCAAATAAAAGGAAACCTGCTATAGGAAGGAAAGCTGACTCAAGTTTAACCTATTCTCCTGTAAGATTGCAATGAGACAAATATTTTATGATACACTTTCCTATTTCCTTCATTTTTTTTTAGTAAAAATGACTGAGAAATTCAGGGCTCATCACATTGCTGATATTCAAATAGGGATACCACAACACCCCAGTGAAAACTGCAGCCACACAAACATACAGATTGAGTAAAACAAGAAAATGTCACCACATTCTACTGTAAAGGTGAGGCCATAATGTATTGTAATGTTTTCACAGTGCTACAATGGAATTTTGTCAAACCATGTCCAGAATCAGACTTGGGATACACAATGGTACCAATGTATACATTCTGTGGGCCTCTGCTACATAACATTGAGGCATTACTCAATCTACAAATTAGATTATAGATTAAAATACTTTTCCACTATAAAAGTAATGGATATTTTGGGGAATAGAGTGCAAATGAAGGGCCCAACGATCCATGCTACAATGCAAATCTACATGTGCAGGCTCATTTTCAGTAAACAAAATGTACTAATATATATTATATACAGCAATCATCCATAATAAAAGAAAAAAAAATAATAAAACACCGACAGGTAAAGGGAATTATACATATCAACGTTTAACAATGTAACCTGTTTGGATTTTATAGCCAAAAAATAAGGGTAAATTTAAGGCCTCCCTCACATGAGTATATGAACCAGACCAGTGCAATGAGAGAAAATCTCACCTTGCCCTCGAACCAATGTTGGCCACTAAGGCAGCACAAAGGTCGGGAGACAAAAAGGCACAGATAGGGTCTTACCTGGGTATGAAGATTGATCACAACTACCCCAGGTGAGCGGTCACAACTACTATTAGGGCATGTGGTTAGAAATCTTAGGCTGCTGCAGTCCCCATGGTCATCGATTAGAAGAGGGCAGTATAGGAACGTGTTAAAATACCAAACTGCCTATTACAGATGAAGGCACAAAGATATAATAAGTGAATTATTTTTATGTGTTTCGGAGCAACGGCTCCCTCTTAAGGACAAATTACAGATGTAGGTGGATGTACATTGATTTTTCCTGAAGGAGCCATGGCTCCGAAACGCTTAGAAATCACATATCTTCGTGCCTTCACCTACACACGGCAGCGCCATGTACAGCAGTGTTGTGATCATTTTCTCTGCTTTAAATATAACAAAACTCTGAAGGCTACCCCACCCACACTAATGATTTGCAGCTACAGTTAGGGCCAGAAATTTTTGGACAGTGACACAATTTTCGCGAGTTGGGCTCTGCATGCCACCACATTGGATTTGAAATGAAACCTCTACAACAGAATTCAAGTGCAGATTGTAACGTTTAATTTGAAGGGTTGAACAAAAATATCTGATAGAAAATGTAGGAATTGTACACATTTTTTACAAACACTCCACATTTTAGGAGGTCAAAAGTAATTGGGCAAATAAACATAACCCAAATAAAATATTTTTATTTTCAATATTTTGTTGCGAATCCTTTGGAGGCAAACACTGCCTTAAGTCTGGAACCCATGGACATCACCAAACGCTGGGTTTCCTCCTTCTTAATGCTTTGCCAGGCCTTTACAGCCGCAGCCTTCAGGTCTTGCTTGTTTGTGGGTCTTTCCGTCTTAAGTCTGGATTTCAGCAAGTGAAATACATGCTCAATTGGGTTAAGATCTGGTGATTGACTTGGCCATTGCAGAATGTTCCACTTTTTTGCACTCATGAACTCCTGGGTAGCTTTGGCTGTATGCTTGGGGTCATTGTCCATCTGTACTATGAAGCGCCGTCCAATCAACTTTGCAGCATTTGGCTGAATCTGGGCTGAAAGTATATCCCGGTATACTTCAGAATTCATCCGGCTACTCTTGTCTGCTGTTATGTCATCAATAAACACAAGTGACCCAGTGCCATTGAAAGCCATGCATGCCCATGCCATCACGTTGCCTCCACCATGTTTTACAGAGGATGTGGTGTGCCTTGGATCATGTGCCGTTCCCTTTCTTCTCCAAACTTTTTTCTTCCCATCATTCTGGTACAGGTTGATCTTTGTCTCATCTCTTTCCAGAACTGAGCTGGCTTCTTGAGGTGTTTTTCAGCAAATTTAACTCTGGCCTGTCTATTTTTGGAATTGATAAATGGTTTGCATATAGATGTGAACCCTTTGTATTTACTGTCATGGAGTCTTCTCTTTACTGTTGACTTAGAGACAGATACACCTACTTCACTGAGAGTGTTCTGGACTTCAGTTGATGTTGTGAACGGGTTCTTCTTCACCAAATAAAGTATGCGGCGATCATCCACCACTGTTGTCATCCGTGGACGCCCAGGCCTTTTAGAGTTCCCAAGCTCACCAGTCAATTCCTTTTTTCTCAGAATGTACCCAACTGTTGATTTTGCTACTCCAAGCATGTCTGCTATCTCTCTGATGGATTTTTTCTTTTTTTTCAGCCTCAGGATGTTCTGCTTCACCTCAATTGAGAGTTCCTTTGACCGCATGTTGTCTGGTCACAGCAACAGCTTCCAAATGCAAAACCACACACCTGGAATCCACCCCTGACCTTTTAACTACTTCATTGATTACAGGTTAACGAGGGAGACGCCTTCAGAGTTAATTGCAGCCCTTAGAGTCCATTGTCCAATTACTTTTGGTCCCTTGAAAAAGAGGAGGCTATGCATTACAGAGCTATGATTCCTAAACCCTTTCTCCGATTTGGATGTGGAAACTCTCATATTGCAGCTGGGAGTGTGCACTTTCAGCCCATATTATATATATAATTGCATTTCTGAACATGTTTTTGTAAACAGCTAAAATAACAAAACTTGTGTCACTGTCCAAATATTTCTGGCCCTAACTGTATGTTCCTTGTATATAGACAGTATGCAGCTCATCAGTACTGAGATGGGGTTGCATCAGGAGGCACAGTCAGCTAGACCAGCAGTGATAATCTCCTGCTGATAAGACACTCACTGTAATTAAAACTACAGCACACAGCCCAATAAGTTATACATTGCTGCATTGCTGTAATCAGGGTCTCCGTTCCCATCTTATGCTATTTTTATACTACAAAGCAAAAACCAGATGCTCCTTTAAGAATCTGAGAGACCTCAATAAGGGCTAAATAGCTAGAAAACTGGATAAGACAATCTACAAAAACAGCACATTTTGTTGGATGTTTTGTGTATTGTTAAAACCTACCACAAAAGGATTACTACAAAGTCAGGTGGTGAGGCGCCTGTGGTCAAGTCACAGAATAGCTACTGTAGCACAAATTGTTGAAAAAATTAATGCAGACTATGACAGTGCATCCCAGCCCGCTGCACATGGGGCTTTAGATGTGTTGACTGGTCAGATTTCTGTTGCCCATGTCCAACAGTAAAAAGATACAGGCATATCAGCATCAGAATTAGACCAAGGTGAACTGGCCTGGGGAATCACATTTTCTTCTCATCATGTAGTCAGTTGGATGCATGTGCATCACTTATTTGGGTAGAGATGATATTGGGATGTTCTCATGGGATCAAGGCAAGGGTTTGTGGAATGTTCCACTTGGAAATTCTGGATTCTGGAATTCAGGTGAATCTTATACTTTTATGTGCAACGTATCAGAGTCATGGCGGGTTTACACGTCGCGATATCGTAGTACGATTTCAATCAAAAGTCACGTGGTTCAATCGTCGGAGCCGAAATCGTGCCTGCGTTGTATGGTGTGAACGTCCAATACGGTGCAGGCACGATGTCAATGCGATATCGGGGATTGAATGAGCGTGCTATTCAATGCCCCAATATTGAAGGGAGATTGGAGTCGGATCGTGCTGTGTAAACGCCCAACTACGATGCGATTTGAAACATCACCCATTCACTCCCATGTTAACTATGCGATCCTGGATTGGGAGGCGGAGACATCGCACGGACGTTGTATTCCGATATCGCAGCGTCTAAACATTCAATGCGATGCGGGAGGAACGTGCACTAATTGCGCGCTCCCGCGCCATTGAACTGCGATATCGGATCGCAATTGAAGCGTGTAAAGCCACCTTCAGTTCACCATGTTGACTTGAGCCAATTACCCACATATCATCAATCTGATTAATCTGGTGGAAGGGGCGAGAGCTGGAAATACAAGTTTGACGTATATAGACACAACTTAAAACATAACATTCATGTTGCCAACATCCTGGTGCCTGATAACACAGGTCTTGTAGAGTCCATGGCCCAATGGGACTACACAAAACTCTACTTTTTATAAAGATGGTATGTGCAGAATTATACATTTCCTTACAAGCATCCAGATTTTTGGCACTTTTGTAAATTATATTTATTGCTCATTCTTGATAGTTTGCGATAACCAATAATTGTTATGGCCACTTGTATTTTTTCGGATCACGGGATAATTGCTCCGTGCAAACAGGTTATTAAGAGTCTGCTGCAAGTGGATGCCAAACATTAAGCATGAACGGGCAGAAGTTCAGGTGCATGTATCACTGGAAAGGAGGGAGCACTGGAAATCTGACACATGAGGTTTATGATAAACATTTGTTGCTAGAAGGAGACTGAATTTCATTCTTGAAATGCAGGATTATACCTGCCCACAAAATGAGAACGGAGACAGCTACACAAAAGAGTATGCGAATCGTGCCAACAAAACACAGAACAGCAGCAGTAATCAGCAATACGGCTTTAGGGTGCATACTCACGATCAGTATACAAAGTGTTTAGAATGCAGCGTCTTGCCGCTGCGTCCAAAATGCGGTATTGTACAGTAGCAGCATTGTGGATGGGATTTCTCACTATGCCTCACCCAACTGCAGCGTTATTTCAGCTGTGGTGTGGTTCTCCTGACTTCCGCATCTCCACAGCATGTGCATTTCATGCTGCGGAGTCAGAAGCGGTCCCGATTGGCTGCACGCAGGGAGAAGCCAACCTGCACCCACCACAGATTGATGAAAGTGTCTGCGCTGCATCCATAACGCTGCATAGTGAGCGTAGTGGATACGAGCATAGTGGATTTATAGAAATCCCATGCCCACAGTGCTTCTTTACTTCGCAGCGTAAACGGACATGCAGGGTGTCTTTCCATGCCATTGCTTCTCTGCAGCATGTCAATTTAACGCTGCGTACTTGGATCTGTTATCGGGGGGGGGGGGGGAGGGTGAATGTAAGGAAAAGCTGACCTGAACCGAACGCAGATCGTGGGCACAGGGCAGCTGTGTTCACCCGCAGACGTTATATCCAACACTATATCCAAGAAGCAGTGTTTCTAGATCGTTTTTGATGTGGTTTTTGCAGTGAAATGTAGTAACTCTGGGCACCCCTACGAAGTCAATGGGTTTCGAGATTTGGCATGCAGACACAATGTTTTGTGAGGATTTGTTTTTGGGTTCAAAAACAGATCCTCGCAAGTGTGCTGCAAGTGCAGCCGTTACGTGGCAGATGCGGTCAATATGCCGGATCTGCCGCAAAAACGCTGATATGAAAGGGGTCTAACACAAGCTAGACAGAAACAACTGGTTTAACATTTTCATTCACTCTGCCATTTAGGGAGTGGTACAAATTCCAGTTCAGTGCTGTACAATGAAAAGATAGTTTTTTCTCAGCTTTAGTTTAGGGCAGCCTTCCACTCCCACACTTGTCCCATAAACTTCGCCACAAATGCTAGTTATTTGTATGGTCTCTACCAAGGGGGCATGGCTCGCAGGACTTTTTGGGGGATCGCATCTTCAGGTTGATCTGCATTATCAACCTGTGAGCAATAGTCCCTTGGTAAAGGCAAATATATAAAAAAAAAAAAAAAAAAGACAGGCCCATATCTCTGGAATTATGTAGCAGAATTTAGAAGAAAAAAATAATATACCGTATATACTCGTGTATAAGCCGACCCGTGTATAAGCCGACCCCCCTACTTTTGCCCCCAAAACCTGGGAAAACCTATTGACTCGTGTATAAGCCGAGGGTGGACCCCAGCACAGGTATACAGCCCCCAGCAGTGTGGTATACAGCAGCCCCAGAGGTATATACAGCAGCCCCAGTGGTAGTATACAGCAGCAGCCCCAGTGGTATATACAGCAGCAGGCCCAGTGGTTAGTATGCAGCAGCAGGCCCAGTGGTTAGTATGCAGCAGCCCCAGTGGTCGTATACAGCAGCCCCAGTGGTCGTATACAGCAGCCCCAGTGGTCGTATACAGCAGCCCCAGTGGTCGTATACAGCAGCCCCAGTGGTCGTATACAGCAGCCCCAGTGGTCGTATACAGCAGCCCCAGAGGTATATACAGCCCCAGTGGTAGTATACAGCAGCCCCAGAGGTAGTATACAGCAGCCCCAGTGGTAGTATACAGCAGCCCCAGTGGTAGTATACAGCAGCCCCAGTGGTAGTATACAGCAGCCCCAGTGGTAGTATACAGCAGCCCCAGTGGTAGTATACAGCAGCCCCAGTGGTAGTATACAGCAGCCCCAGAGGTATATACAGCCCCAGAGGTATATACAGCAGCCCCCTGGGGGTATATAGCAGCCCCCAAATGCTGGCACTCTCCCCCCTTGTAAGGCCCCCCCCCCCCCGCTGCTTATCTTACCTTCCCGGTCTTCTGCACAGCGCCGCTCCTCGGTGCTCCGTTCTCCATGCTCCGTCCTCGCTGCATCGCGCGATGACGTCATATGCCTGCGACGGCCGGGAATCCCGGATGTAGCAGGACGGGAGCATGAAGAACGGAGCACCGAGGAGCGGCGCTGTACAGAAGACCGGGATGGTAAGATACACAGCGGGGGGGCCCTTACAATGGGGGAGAGTGCCAGCATTTGGGGGCATATATGCACTGCTTCCCCTGCACTTGGCTTATACAAGAGTATATACGGTATATATTTTTTGTACTTGCCGGCTCCAGAGCATGCGCAGAGCACGTACTGAAGCGGGCAAGTACATCCAATTACTCCCCCACTGCAGAAACAGAGGCAGCCAGCACATCATACCTGGAAGACCATAGATTTTAGTATTTACACTGAAGGGGGCAGTGCTTGTACATTAGGTTATCACACCCATGAGGGTTTGATAACCAAGGATGGAAAGTGGCATGGAAATCCGATATAACGACCACAAAGTCTAGACCGTGCCTCATTAACATCAGAAATTGTAAGTTATAAAATGCTTTTTTTCCCAACTATTAAACTACACTATCAGCTCAGACAGGGATGCTTAGGAATGTACTAGGCAGCTGCAGGGACAGATAGTGATAGTTTGGGGGGTATAAAGTAGTTGACAGGTTTCCTTTAAAAGAGGGAAGAAAGAAAAGAAAAATAAGGCAATGAAAAACAAAAACAACATTAAAGCTGCATTTTTGACAACCATACTGATCTCCACATCTTCAGGTTGCCAGGCTGTGTTTAGAACTAGCCCCACAAGTCAAGAGCATCACATACTGAGAAACACTGCAGCCAGCCATTTGGGTGATTACAGGGCTGTGGAGTCCTAAATATAGTAAATTGGGTACAGTAGTTCAATGCAGTATGTACTTATTATTATTATGCTCTATCTAAATAGCTTGATTATTGTATCATAATGATGATTAAACCTGATGTTACCATTGTAGTACAATTAATGTATCACTTAAACATGGACCATGTATGAGGGAGTAGAGCTGGGGTTACACGTACCTATGTGATCGCTGGTGAGATGCCACACAGGCAGACTCACCAGCGATTCCCCAGAGATACGTCGACACCCGGCGGTCACAGGGATCTGTCGGGTGTCTTGGGCGCAGCATGGGGATCGCTGGTCGTTGCCCCTGTCACACATGCCGATGTGGGGCAGCGGGAGACCATGGATCAAAAAAAACGGTGCCGGCCATTCCGCAGCTCGTTGCGGAATATCACATGCAGCGACTTCGCTGGCGAGGTCACTGCAATGTCACAAAACCTGTGACGTTGCAGCGACATCGCTAGCAATGTCGCTGCATGTCACCCGGCCTTACTAGTTTGAGTTAGAGACAGGGAGATTGAGGAATCAGAGTCGGAGGTTTGGCTACCGAATCCACAGCCCCTGTTGGATGGCAGACCAATGCAACGTCAGGTACACATACATTTGCGTCACTTATGTAGCCTATCAGCGCTTGTTTTCTGGCATGTTAATCATAGCTGTGGAGTCGGAGTCGTATTCAGGGAAATTGAGGAGTTGGAGTCAGATATTTGGCTTACTGACTTCAAGCCATGGTTGTGGAGTATGTGTCCATTTTGGTGGAGTTGGATTCAAGGAAATAGAAGAGTCTGTTTGGCTTACCGACTCCATAGCCCTGTTGGTAATACAGACCTATGATCTACTAATATTGATGTTAACATTATAATCTGTAACACTACCATTCTGTACCCATTTATCAAGAGTGGGGAACCTGTGGCCCTCAGGCTCTATGTAGCCCATGAAAACTGCCCTTTAAACCAGCGCGTACAATACGAGAATGTAGTGTTCAGTGATGGTATGTGCCCCCACTGTCCCCAGTGTTGTATATACCCCCAAGCCCTCCCCAGTGCTGAATATTCCCCCACGTCCCCAGTGATGTATATGCCATCAGAGTCTCCTGTGTGATGTACATATAGTAGTCCCCAGTGTCTCCTATGTGACATATATAATTAACAAAACTTATCACAAAGAATTGACTACACTCCCGACTGACGTAAACCTGGAAAAGCAGCTGTGAGAAGCAACAAAATCACTATTGTGGCGCCCCATGTAGTCAGGCGTCACATTGGGGTATTGCACTCGTAAAAGAGGTGTAAGTCCCCAGCTGCAAGTGGACCCTAGGTTGGTGGGTGGGCCCCATTCCAGCACTCCCACATTACTAGAGCGGTGGGAGATATATTCACCTCTAGGCAGAACAAAGAGCGGCTAGTCTGAGGAGGAGGAGAGGAGTTGGGACGGTTGGAAAAGAGTGTGGAACGAGGCAGAAGAGTTACCCGGACGGCTTCATGCTGAGCTGGAGGAAAGGAGAAAAAGGGTCTTGAGGAGACCCTGAAAGAGGGCGCCCGATGTGCGGAGTCCGGGCCCTAGAGAGAAAAGTAAGAACCCTAGCGTGGAGCGACCATACTCCAGGGGATTCTCCAGTCCACCACGGGAACGCCGGACCCGAGAATCTGGCCATGGTCTATCTTTGCAATCGGCAACCGGCTGCTGTGGTCCGTATATCGCCACAGCACCCTTCCAGTTGGAGAGGTCTGCCTGCTTCCTCACCACGAGGAAGGGGACCCCCAATACTACCTACACGGAGCCATTGGGTATAGACTCATCCTAGGCGGGGAAGAAAGGACACGTGTTCGTCAACTAAGGTACACCACAGGTCCCACCATACCACCTGGGATCCACTTGCAGCCACCCGTAGAGCTACCTGTTTGCATACCATCTTACTGAACTGTGGATTTTGTATGTTGCTGCTAAAGGTTTACAGTAAAGTACCTGGGAGAAAGTGACTTTGCCTGTGTGTGGTTTTCTCCTTCAGCCTGCTTGTTTACAGAAACGCTGCCCTGGAGGACCAGCTCTACCTATGGGGAGCTTTGCCAACTCAGCCGCATTACCATCAACCTCCGGAGGAATGTCGCGGCGCTGGTGACCCATCACCAGGTACTACAGGTGGCGTCACATGACAAACTCTTATCCCCTGTAAATAACCCCCCTTTTGACGCGTCACCCAGGTCACAGGCTCAGGCGCTGCCACTCGTGACATGCCCCCCCCTCCCCTCCTCCCCCGTGAAAGCACCCACCGAGCCTGATACCAGAGTACCCCAGGTCCTGGGGCTCGACACTATTACCGAACACCACGGTCGCACCAAAGAGAAGCAGCTCCAGCTGTCACCTTAGGGGTGAGTTAATTGTTTGACCAAATATAGCAGGCAAGTTTTCAAGTTGATAATTTTGGGTGGTCTCTAAACGATGGTAGAAATTTTCAAATGGCACTTGGCATGAAATATATCATCCTGTTATTGGCAGCACATACCTGGATACACTGTTGGTGAGATGCCCAATGCATCAGCGATCCAGTCACATGATAAATTTATATTTTGTTCAGTCATCGGAAGATCGCTGGAATATTTACATGAGCCGATAATTGGGCAGCACTTACAAGCATTTTAAGTAATGTTCTATAATACATTTAATAAAGGTGAATTTTTAAAATTCACTGCCAATTAGTAAAATAAAAGGCAAGTGATACTGTAGTCTATATTCTGCCTGGGGGATGCAATGTAATGGATTGAAGAAAAGAAAAAAAAATGTAACAACAAAAGCCAGAATGCAATTCCCTAACTTATGCTGGATTCATAAAAAGCCCATATTAAAATATTAGGCAGGAAAATATACAAAAAGTTTTTTTTAATCCATTGGAACTGGATTTCCAATGTCAATACCCAGCATCCTCAGGTATATTGCAATATTTAGTAATTGATCACGACAACAGAAGGCTTGCCTATTTTTATACCACCTCCAAATGCACACAAACATAAAAGTAATACAAGTATTCTTCATTATATCTAGGCAGAACATTACCCATGTATAATTTAGGCCATTATGGCCGTAATCAAAAGGATCTGGATAACAGTAAGTAACTTTACATAATCAGTTACAGGTAGCGTGGAGTTCAAGCTCCTTTGAAGCAGCGTAGGCAGATCACAAGACTGAAGAAAGGCAATTTCTAATGTTAATCCATGTTCACATTCTGCATGTACTTTCAGGAAAAGCTTTTTTAAAGCAGAAAAAGGACACTAGCAATTAAATAGTTAACCTTCATTGCAGGCACACCCTGGCAGGGATAGGATCACGGAAAAGAAGAGGGGAGGGGGTAGTCTTGCCCTGGGGCACAAGGTGTGTCTCTATTCTAGCAATATGGGTTCAGAATACAGGAGAGATAGAAAGAATGGGTTATCGGGCATGTATGGAAAATAAACTGAGCGACTTTTACAGTAGAAAGGTCATTACACAAGGTCATGACTTTAGTGTGCTGGGCTCCGTGGCAAGTTACCTCTTGTCTGCAATACCATAGGAAAAGAAAAAGTGGCATACCTGAGGTTTCATTAGCAAATCTATAATCTGTAATCATGTAAAATAAAAGTTGTATTAAATATTTTATAACAGTTTAGTTCCTGAAGCTGCAATAAACACTAAGCAGACAACCAAACAAGAGGGGAAAAACCTGACTAATAAGAAGAGCAGATAAGTGCCACATTTAGCCTGTACTCCAACAGCAGGTCAGCTCTCATCTATCCAGATATAGGAGGTAAGAAGACTAAAGTCCATCAGAGCTGAAGTGGTTCAATACAATGTGCAGTTGTCTGCACTCAGAAGCGTATCAGGGCAGGCTGTCACGGAATATGCAAACTACCCACAAATAGGCTCTCCAATCTGTATAGAAATAACCAATTACAATATAATATCTATTTGGAGCCTTAGTGTTACATTGTAACACGGTAATAACTAGATGTTTGGGGGTTAAGTGTATCTGAAGTTAAATCTATGCCACAGATGTTATAACACAGCAGGTATGCACAAAGGTGTCCAGGTGGGTATTTAAATGTATTGTTTCACATAGTCCTCCTCCCCCACCACCATCCCAACTACAACCACTAAACAGTCGCCACCTCTCACCCTCCAACTTGCCCAGCAGGCGTCTCAAGCTCTGTGGAATGCAGACCAGCCCCAGGCACCAGCTTAGGACCTTCCCAGTAAAGTGTTTGCCAACTCTGTATGCCTTTTAAAACAGAGGCACAGTGAATACCAAGAACTTAGGGGGAAGGGAAGATGCAGGGGCAAAGCACATAGAAGTAAAGCATACCCACCCTGTTGAAAAATTTGTCTAGAGCAATATGTAAAATTATAATCATATTATATTACATACATATACACCCACATTATTATATAAATAAATAGTTGTATATACTATTGTACGTATATATATTATGCACACACATATGTGCAGTGGTGAATTTAGACAGCAAAGGGCCCCAGTATATGAGCCCGCCTTTGTGTTTGACTAAATTTGCTTACTACTGAGGCAGAAGTGATCCCCCTTACATCATGGGCTTGTCAGCTGCACTGGTTGCACCAATGATATAAGTAAATAAGAAAGAGGACCTGTCACTCCCTGGTGCTTGGCAAACTAAATGCAGCACTGAATGCAGAATGTCTGCTGCATTCAGGGAAGGGATCCCCCATGTCTCTAGCCCCCCTGTAAGCTTTAAAAAAGCCTTTAGAAACCTTACAGTTAAGAGGTCACCTGGGTGGGATCTTATTAAGAGGTCCTGGCTGCTCGCACAGCCCTCCCTGCCTTCACCTTGTGCAATCCGCCCCTTCTATATGTCTGCTGCCACCTCCTCTTCTGCTCCTGACATCACACAGAGCAGGAGCAGAACAGGAGAGCAGACCTAGAACAAGAGGAGGTGGCTGCAGACACATAAAGGGGGCGGAATGCAAAAGGAGGCAGGGAGGGCTGTGCCAGCAGCCAAGATCTCTTAAGGTACCGTTACACAGCACGACGTTGAAATGATGTCGCTAACGATCTAATGGGCGCACGGTCGTTAGGACATCGTTGGTGAGATGTCACACGTCTAGATATCGTGGACGATTCACCAACGATGTAGTGAGCAGGTATCGTTCGCCCAACCCAGCGGCCGATACTTGTTCACTGCCGTGAATGGGCGAAGTTGTGAACAACATAGTTATCGCGGTGTCACACTGAACGATGCAGCAGGTTGGCTGATCGAGGATCGTCTGATTTGAGAACATGTTATCAAATCTGTGATCAGCAATCCAACGATTTATCGTAATCAAATCTCAGTGTCACACACAACGACGTCCTAACGTTGTCATTTGAACGACTCCAAACCCGTGATGTTTGAGCGATATAGTTAAGAATATTGTGCCGTGTAACAGGGCCTTTAGTAAGATCCCACCCAGGCGACCTCTTAACTGTAAGGTTTCTAAAGTGTTTTTTTTAAAGCTTACAAGGGGGCTAGCTAATGAGGGATTGGGAAAGAAATGACACACACTCCCCGCCGATCGCGCCTCCATGATGCCATTGTGCAACGCCACTCACTGGGTCAATTAGGCCCTGTGGTCAGTGTGATTGCAGACTCTGCAGGGAGAGAACGCTTGTTCTCTCCCTGAAGACTCTGGATGAAGGATTTTGGAGGGTTATGTGGAGTTATGTTGGAGTAAGGCGGCCGTCACACGGTTCAATATTGCGAACGATATCGTTTAAGCGATCTGCTTTTTGATCGCTTAAGCGATATCGTTTGTGCATCGCTGCGTGCAATCAAGCGATTTTACAATGTAAAATCACTTGATCGTGACATCGCAGATATGAGAGCCGGAGCTCATATCAAGCGATAAACGCTTGAACAATCTGCTTCATCGTGGTGTGTGACACCACGATGAACGATCTCCCAGCGGCAGAGCCTATGCTGGGAGATGGTATCTATGGTAAACTTCGGGTTACTAAGCGCCGCGTGGCGCCTAGTAACCCGATGTGTACCATAGTTACCAGCGATCTCGCTGGCCCACATCGCTGGTGAGTCTGTCTGTGTGACATCTCACCAGCGATGTGAACGATATTGTTAGCGATCGCGCGTGCATGTGATCACTTACAATATCGCTCACGATATTGATAAGTGTGACGGCCGCCTAATAAAGATGGAGTTGAGATATGTTTGTTTTTTGTTCAAATAAAATGTTTTTGTTCAAATAAAATGTGTGTTGTGTAATATTTCTTTATTTACTAGAGACTCATAATGGCTGGGTTTAACATTTGCTCAACATTACAAGTTTCGGGCTTAGCGCCAGCTGGTAATATTCAGCTAGCATTTACCACCTTTATTACCCAGTCTACTACCACCACCAGGGCAACTGGAAGAGTCGGGGTACAGTGTTAGAAAACAGTGCCTCAATAAATGTGCCATTTTCTGTGACAATTGAGCAGAACGCTTGTGTTTCCTCACATTGAGGATTCTGGCCCCCCCAGCTGCCTAATTGTACGTGGCTGGAAACCAGTAATACAGCGAAGCTCCACTTTTTTGTTTTTTCCCCCCACAATTTCAAGAAATAATAAGAAAAAAGAAAACCGCTCCCCTGGATTAGGATTACCAGACAGGTAAAACTAGGCAGCTGGGGGTTGCTGGCAGCTGGTACCTGCCTGCTTTACTTGAGCTGGTGACCAAAAATACAGTAGAACCCCATGTCATCAGTGCAAAATATACTCGCTAAATATGCAGCAGATATGCACTGTGCGAACACTGCTGCGTATCTGCCGCACATTTAAGAGCCAACATTGAGATCTATGGGTGAAAATCGCAGCAAAATACGCTGCAAGAATTGACATGCTGCAGATTATCCCGCAATAAAAATCATAGCATTTCTGCCAAGGGAAAACCCGCAGTATGGGCAGAGGTCTTCTCTGCATTTATATACATTTTGCTTGCACATCACTGTGCTCTGCGGATTTGTGACAGATCTGCAGCATATCCAGAATAAAATCGCGGGGAAACCCACAGGGTAAACATATAGCCTTAGGGGCTCTGCAAATGGAGATCACAAACTAAAATAAAAAAAAAAATATTACCGTATATACTCGCGTATAAGCCAAGTTTTTCAGCCCAAAATTTGGGCTGAAAAGTCCCCCCTCGGCTTATACGTGAGTATAAGGCTTCCCCCGGAGGTATACAGGCCCCCCATCAAGATCCAGGGCCCCCCCCTCCTTGCGCGGCAAACCTGTAAAGTAAAATCATACTTATCAGTGTCCTGTCGCGCTGTCCCGCCGCTGCCGACATGACGATCCCGGGCTTCAGCGTCTTCCCGCGGCTTCCTGTAGTCGCGGGCAATGACGTCATTGCCCGCGACCACAGGAAGCCGGAAGACGCGGAATGAAGCCCGGGATCGTCATGTCGGCAGCGGGGACGGCGCGACAGGACACTGATAAGTATGATTTAACTTTACAGGTTTGCCGCGCAAGGGGGGGGGGCCCTGGATCTTGATGGGGGGCCTGTATATCTCCGGGGCTGCTGCTGTATACAGCCCTGGGGCTGCTGCTGTATACAGCCTAAGGGCTGCTGCTGTATACAGCCTAAGGGCTGCTGTATACTACCCCTGGGGCTGCTGCTGTATACAGCCCTGGGGCTGCTGCTGTATACAGCCCTGGGGCTGCTGCTGTATACACCACTGGGGCTGCTGCTGTATACACCACTGGGGCTGCTGTATACTACCTAAGGGCTGCTGTATATACCTCTCTGGGGCTGCTGTATATACCACTGGGGCTGCTGTATATACCACTAGGGCTGCTGTATATACCTCTGGGGCTGTATATACCTCTGGGGCTGCTGTATACTACCACTGGGGCTGCTGTATACTACCACTGGGGCTGCTGTATACTACCACTGGGGCTGCTGTATACTACCACTGGGGCTGCTGTATACTACCACTGGGGCTGCTGTATACTACCACTGGGGCTGCTGTATACTACCACTGGGGCTGCTGTATACTACCACTGGGGCTGCTGTATACCACACTGCTGGGGGCTGTATACCTGTGCTGGGGTCCACCCTCGGCTTATACACGAGTCAATAGGTTTTCCCAGGTTTTGGGGGCAAAAGTAGGGGGGTCGGCTTATACACGGGTCGGCTTATACACGAGTATATACGGTATTTTGCATGACATGACTCTCTGGTTTAACAGTATAAAAATTCAAAGTTTGAAAATTGCCAAATTTTCACAATTATGCCAATGTCTATCTTTTTAACAAACACGCAAAAATTATTCAACTAATTTTATCACTAACATGAAGTCTAATATGTCACAAAAAAACTACCTCAGAATCACTGGGATCCATTGACGCGTTCCAGAGTTATTACCTCATATACGTCTGGAAAACTAGCTTTTTACCTCCTGGAGAGGAATTTTTCTGCCAGCTTTAAGAAAGCAGATAAGCGGATAAGGAAGCTTATAGCCGCAATGCTCCTCTGGGAAATATGCAAATTGTCACTTCAGTGAAGAGGTGAATGAACTCTAGCGCCACCTTTCGGTAGATGTCCTCAAAGTCATAATAGACTCTTTAACAAGCCTTTTAATATGACAAAGGATTTGTGCCAGGTCATATAGTGACACTGGTCAGAATTGCAAGAACTGGCCCGGTTATTCGGGTCTAGATAGGCTGGGTGAAGGGGTTAAAAATTGAACAACATCTACAAATGCAATAGTGTGGTGAGTGTGCCTGATATGGGAATACCAAATAGGGTTAAAGTAGGAATTCTTAGATGCAACTATACACATCCTATATGGGATGGGGGTAGAAGTTATCAGTGTGCTCTCTACTAGGAAGCTTTGCCATCATCTTACCTGTAAGGTCAGGGGGGCTGGTGGTCACACTGGTGTATGGCAGCTGATATGAGGGAATCGGATGCGATATGCTAATGACACTCGGCTCAAACTCGGCTGCCATTGTGAGCAAAGTATGATCTACAGTGAACAGATGTGCTTGCATGCGAGAATCAGATCACAGGTATGGAGAAGACAGAAAGCTCAATTTCTCCCTTGTCTGTCTCAGTGTATATCAGACTGCATTCGGATGACATCTGAGTGCAGTGCATTGTTTCACACGCAGCCATAGACTTGGATGCATGCGATTTGAGATAAGTTGCCAATTGCAAATCCGCCCAACAATTTTTGGGGTCCATATTATTCTGTTGCCCCTGTGAAAATTAAAAAAAAAAAATTGAGGCTAAAAGAACATTTTTGTGGGGGAATAAAAAAGTACTTTTTGATTTTCATGGCTCAGTGTATGAAGCACATGGAGTTTCAAAGACGATCTAGTTTCCAAAATGGGGTCACATGTATTGGACCGCTCCACCGGCTCTGTACTTGCTCCTGTACCATAGAGCGCGCGGGCACAGAGCCGGTGGAGCGGTCCTCACTATACCGCCGCCGGTTCTATGGTACCGGAGGTCTTGAGATGAGAGAAGAAGCATCGGGCTCCAGGGCTGCAGCACACAGGGCAGGCTGCAGCACAGAGACGGAGTGCTCCAGGGCAGAGAGCCCACAGGGTGAGCGGCACACACATGCAGCATCCCCACTGCACTGACACACTGTACCCAATCGCCTTCACAGCTGCCGATTCGGTACAGTGTGTGTCAGTGCAGTGGGGACCACTGTGTACAATGAGGTGGGTGGTGACATTAGGGGCTGGGTATACAATCCTGGGGGTGGCCGGCTATAGTGAGAGTGGGAGAGGGGGCGGGCTGCAAGATCCTGGGGGCGGCTGGCCATTACTGTGAATAGGGGAGGGGGCGTGTTTGTAGTAGAGTAGGTGGAAACGACCAGTTTCATTTACATGCACAAACACGCCCCCTAGACGTTCCCTGCCAGCCGCAAATATGTGATATCTAGGTAACCCTGTAAAATGTTGACAGCATATATATTACAAATGGTCAACATTTTGCAGCCTAGATACACATATGAATTATAGCAAAAGCCCAGACAACCCCTTTAGGTTTGTATTGTGGAAATCATCTGATCGTAGGACTGGCTGCATTTAGAAGGTTGCTTATTGCCAATTGTATGGCAAGCTTATCTTTTAGTCCCATCCATATCTTATCGTTAGCAGGGCTGTGGAGTCAGAGGCGATGTCCATCTTGGGTGGAGTCAGAGTTGGATTGAGGGAAATTGAGGAGTTTTGGATGTTGGCTTACTGACTTCACAGCACTTGCTGTGGAGTCGGAGTTGGTGTCCATGTTTGTGGAGTTGGAATCGGAAAGGGAAATTGAAGTCAGAGTCAGATGTTTGGCTTACTGACTCCACTGCCCTGATCATTAGCCAAATTTTACATGGGACAATTTAGGTTTACAGCTATACCGATGGCAAAACATTGAAAGAAACAATTACGATTACCTGAACATATTAATTTACAAAGAAGCTTCTTGTGAAAATGTATAACACGTTTTTTTTTCTCTCTATTGTTCTACAAAATTTCACAAGATCATCGTGCAATTTTGAAAGAAGAGACAAAAGTTTACTCTTAATATATAAATTAAAAATATTTGTATGTTTGGGCACAAACCCCAGAACGTTCATTCCTCCAGGTTAAGCTGTGAAGAGCACTTCTCTTCTTGAAGTACATGTAGGTAAATGTGTGGTTTGGAACTGGTACAGTGATGATTAGTGATACAAATCACTACACTGCTGCTAGCGATCCAGTTTCAGGACAGTCATCTTTTATTGATCCTAGCATGCGGCGGACTCACATCTACAATTTTGATTGTTTTTTTAAAGAGCTTGTTGTTTGCCAAATCCCCACCCACAGGAGAAAGGTAAAAACTTTACCTCTTCCTGCCCACCCACAAAAATACCAGGTATGCATTTAGAACCATGTAGGCAATCCTACCCAGCAACTGCGGTGAGGGAGTGTTCACAGAAGGAGAAGCACTAATGCATGGAGACATTCAAAAGGATGTGTATAGTTAAATGGCAACAGGGAAGGGTTAAGGAAAAAACATGTCCCCCCACGAGAAGTAGCAGCAAAAAACTGCAGATTTACCATAACTGTGACAATGCAGCAATCAATTTTACACCGTTCATTTTCTATGCAACATGTGAATAAGCACTCGTAAGAAAAAATAAATAAAAAATGCTCACTCTGACCACCATATGAAGCTATTGAATAGCACTCGGACCAATGTTACACTGTGGGCCAGTGCTTTTAACTCATGCCGAGTCGGCATTCTGTGAGTGGCAGTGTATATCGGACAGCGCTCATTTAAGTCTATGGGTGTGGAAATCATCTTCATTTGGAGAACTTCCGAGTGTAGTCCTATTCCCATGGGCTCACAGAACAGATAGCATTTTGTTCTCCATCTCTTCCTGACGGGGTTCTATATTCATTTGAGAGACTCAAATCAAAACTAAGATCATATACACACTGCTCGTTTTTGCAGCATTTTGATCCGTTTTTTTGGTGCTGCATCTTTTAAAACTGCACCAAAAATGGGTCACTGCGTCTGCCAAAGTGCATGGGATTTTCAATTTGCTGTGCAGAGGTCAGCGTTCTTGCCTACTAAGTTAGTGGTACTGAAAGTGCATCCAGAAAATAAATGAGCATGTCAAATAGTGCTGTTTTGCTGTTAACCTTTCGCCATTGACTCCATTGTAACAAAAAAAAAAAAACACACATTTGTATTCACGCAGTCTATTTGTGATGCTTTTTTTAGTCCACAAATGCTCTAATTTCTTACCCTCCCCGCTGATCCCGCGGCATGTGTGGCACCCCTGTGGCAAGGCGCCTCAGGGAGGTACTGCACCCCAAACAGAAGGTGTAATCCCTCTGTAGCCATGGAAGATCCTACAGAGTCTGCACCCTGCATCCATACAGTAGGCCACTTTAATACAGGGGACCATATATTTAGTAGGTCCCAGGGGGTGGAGCCTAGAGAGCGGGAGACAGGAAGTGACAGTAGTGTCAGGCAGACGGTGTGAGACAGCGAGGAAGGCAGAGGCAGGGGACCCTGTGGCTGTAACAGGAGGGCACCACTTAGGAAAGGGGTGACCCAGACTTGGGAGGGGGTTATTTCACGACTGGTTGGAGCCAGCTGGAGACCCAGGTCACCACCGGCATACTGGAGCCGAGGCAGCTAGTAAAAGGTCCAACCCTAACTGCAGACTGGCAAGCTGAGGGCCCGACACAAGGGAACCACAGCACCCCTAAAGAAGCCCAACATCGGTCCCACAGCTGGGTCCACAGACCCCCAAGGACTAGAGACTTGGCTCAAGAGGGGAAAGCACAGACAGAGACAGAGGGACAGGACCAGGAACACCATATTAAAGGCACCACTGCCAGACTCTGGAAAGTCCTCCAAAATCTGCGGCTATGAACCCGTTCAACCAGACTGTACCGTGTACCATTTTCCACATGGTGCAAGTAAAGAACCATTTGAGCTGATCTGGTGTCTGGTCTCCTTCCATCCGCCACCCGGAGGGCTTCTACAGGATCATCGAGGTGAGGACTACTATTCCCCTCATCCACCTCCTGCCCTGAGGTAAAGCTCCATTTACATCACCTCAGCAAACGGCCGCAGCGCTGGTACTCCTATTACCAGGTACCACAGGTGGCGTCACATTACAAATCCCCCAACATCATCACCCCTACCCCGCCAATGAGGGTCCAGGGCACGGAACCGGGAATTGACCAGCCGTGATCCCCACTGAATTAACCACCTTTTCCGGTATCCGAGCACCCCCTACCCTGTCGACTGACTCACATGCTCTGGTGAGGTGTTCCTTCCAGGCACCGACGACCGGTAACAGGACCTGCGAGAACTGAAAAGGACATGGCCATGTGGCTCAATCAGGTGATCTATTGCCACGCGGCGCCTGGAAGCAACGCATTGCTGATCACTGTGGACCTTGGGGAAGGTAATAAAGTGTGTGTGTGTGTGTGTGTGTGTGTCTCCTGCCCCTTATGATTTGAAAAGTCAAAAGCACAGCACTAAAAAAAACAGAGCAAATAAGTAACACAAATAGATAATGCATTTATAATGCTTTTTAAAAAAAAAACAAAAAAAAAAAAACAGCGTACCATAGACGGTGCAAGCCTCTGTGTGAACAAGACCTATAGCTGACACTTAGTGTCATAACCATAACTGATTCAATTCTCTTGCATGAGAGAATCAGAGCTCATGTAACCCTGATACAAGTGATACGCAAAGGGTTTTCCACCATGAAAATCCAGAAGACAATGCATTGCGCATGAGCCAGGTTGAGAACAGGTTCAATAGAAAACTTCTGCTTTCCCCACCACCAGGGGTTTTATATTGTAGTCTATGGACACACTAGATTACTAGATTTATAAACTACATTTTAGGCAATCTGTAAACTCTTAATGGTAAATTACATTTTTATTTATTTTTTTAAACATCCTAAAAAAATGGATGGATCTAACATTTGATTTCACAATAAAAACTGCACAGAGGACCTGACAGCAGGATATTGGATTGTAAAGTAAAACACTGCTATAATGGAGCTTTAATGCAGATTAATTGGTCTATTTTTTGAAGAAATCAATGTTCTTGTTGTTAGATAAGTGTACCCGTTGAATCCCAAGTTTGGGTGCTTTACATATCTAAAGCAATGGAGCAAACTTTGCTGTGCTCGGGTACACTCTGTGCTCAGCTGACTGTTTGAATGGCTCACAAAGGGGGGGGGGGGAAATCAGAGTTATCGAATGTAGTGTGTACTAAAAAAAAAAACAAAAAAAAACAACACTTACAAATCCCCATGCTCGGAAGTGGTTTGCTTATGTCTGGCTGTATGTGGAAGGAGAGACGTACTGCCCAATCAGAGACTTCCAGTGAGGTTCAGGTCAAGTTTTAGTCCCAAACAGAATGCAAAAGAGTCAGGCTGCAACACCTGAATCCAAACTTCCACACCTCCACTCCTCTCCAATTCTTGTACATCAATCACCCGTTGCCAATGTGGCACAGCAGTGCTAGACTCTGCACTTGGTCTTCTCCTGCCAGTCTGGGTATTTACAGGACCAGCCATGTGCCTCTTGTCCCGGACTGACAAGTCACTGCTTTTTGTGTGTCCTGTCTTTTCTGTATAAAATCTCATGCAGGTGCAGTTATTGGCAAGCATGGTGCATGCACAATTCAATGTTTTGCCTTAATTATATATCATGTGGCAATTACTGGGCATGTCACTGAAAAAGCAATCAGTGACCGGAGGCAGGTGGAGGGGATGGCAAGCAGCCACACTGGCGGAACTAGACCACAGGCAGTGCCCAGCCATGAGGTGCCTGCACCTCATTAGCATACAACTTTAAGGTGCGATTACTAAAGAATGAGAACACGTTTTTTTTTTTTAAAAAAAGGATCAATTTACACCTGCATTAAAGGGATTACCTAGTATTGTTGGCCTACCTTTACAATAGGTCATAACCAACAGCTCAGTTAACTGTGCAATGGTCGCAGCGGGGTACTATAGAGCCACGCCTATAGGGATACATCTGCAGTACCCCACTGCGGCCACTATAAAAGTTGACGGAGTTGTATAGTTCCACTCTGCAACTAAGCACAC
Organism: Allobates femoralis; assembly: GCA_033576535.1. Lineage (NCBI taxonomy): Eukaryota > Metazoa > Chordata > Amphibia > Anura > Aromobatidae > Allobates > Allobates femoralis. The sequence continues at coordinate 649,269,757 of JARQOC010000003.1, forward strand.
CTGGCCATCGCCGGCACTGAGAACAGTCAATAGGTGCAAGTAACTGATGTTGCATCTCCACTGGTCGGATACTGATCACCAATCCTAAAGGCCACTTTACACACACCAACTTATCTGTCCAACTTCTGAACAACTTACTGGTTGCAGTGAAATCATGGACACATTGCTCCATTTTGTGTCTGTGTACAAATGGAACTACTGTTCCGTCAAGCCTACAACCTGCCATGGGACCCAGGAGACCGCCCCATACCTGACATTCCCCCATCCTACTGTATCCCAACCCGCCCCTCAGACTGTGAGCCCTCGTCGACAGGGTCCCTGCCACTCCTGTACCTGTACGTCCTGATCGCCTAGATTTAGTGTACTTGTTCTTGTCTCCCTTAGGCTGGCTTCACATTAGCGTTTGTGTCTGCATGCTGATGGCATGCAGACACAAACGCTGTCAGAAGCAGGGACACTTTGATGTGTCCGCAGCGGATAATGTCCGCCTGCGGACACATCACTATGGAGCCCGGCAGCCAATCGGCGCTGTCCGGGGGCGGGCCGGAGGCGGAGATCAGCGCCGGAGATCTCCGCCCCCCCGGCCGCCGGTAAGCTCCGGGACTGTCGGCGGGGAGAACAGCTGATCTGAGAGCTGTTTGAATCTTCCCGCGCCGACACTGTGAGGAGATGTCGGCGCGGGAAGATTCAAACAGCTTTCAGATCAGCTGTTCTCCCCGCCGACATCGCTATGAGATTACAGGCGGCGGGGAGAAGGAGGACAGCAGAGGGTCAGCTGATCTCCCGGTGGCCGTCGGTGAGCTCCTGTGACATCACCGGCGGCCACCGGGAGATTTTTCAATGGGTCCGCAGCGTTCTCCTGCTGTGTCATGCAGAGGACACTGCGGACCCATTGAAGACAATGCATTTTTTGTACGCTTGGGGACGCTTGCTGATTGTCCAAGCTCCCCAAACGCACAAAAAAAACCAACATGCTGCGTCCCGGGTGCGGATGCTGGACACCGGAAGCAGCAGATATCGTCCGCATCCGCACCCGAACGCAGCAAACGCAGGCACCATGCGTTCCTATGTTAAACATAGGAACGCAGTGCGCATGCGTTTAACTGCGTATGGGAACGCAGCAAAACGCTGCCTTCCCATACGCAAATGTGAAGCCAGCCTTATCCTCATGTAAAGCGCCATGGAACCTAATGGCACTATATAAATAATATTATTATTATTATTATGTGTCTATGATTTCACTGCAACCAGTAAATTGTTCAGAAGTTGGACAGATAAGTTGGTGTGTGTAAAGTGGCCATAAGAACAGGCCATCAACATAAAATACTGGACAAGGAATATGAGCATAAATGAGCCAATTGCATAGTATGAAATAAGATAGGCGGGAGCCAAGCTAGCTCTAGCCACATTTTACTTATAAAAATATATACGCTATGTACCGTATTTTAAACTTGTATAGTAAATTTCATGTAACTCGACTAGAACATCTTTTTATTCCAAATGGAAAAATACTGCCAAGAGCTTATGTTGCTACAATTTTCAGATAGCCTCAGTATCATTTTGACAATTTTCTATCCCCCTTCCCATTTACACAGTAAAATGCTAATGTAAATTAGCAGGTGCACGAGCAAAACTATTTTTTTTACGTTTTAAAAGGAGATTTTCTTAAAGCAGCAGATGATAAGCCATTAAATGCAACACAACAGCAAAATGGAGATAGACACCAAAGCCCTGGTCGCTTGCAGCTGGGAACTAATTGACGCTTGAAAGAGGTAATCTTAAACGGTGAAATCATAGGAGGGGGTAGAGTAAAGTGATAAAATAATTTACGGGGTAGTTCATCAAACCCAATAAGCACACCCTGTATAACAAGGTCTGCTTCTTGAGCACTCAAAAGCTGATTTTAGAGCACACCAAGGCAGTTGGACTAAGGGACCACTACCGATGCTGGGCTGTCATTGCCACTCTTGGTGTAGATACTGCTGGCAAATACTGCCAATATTTCCATTTTACTGAGCATATAGATTTACATAGATATTTAGTGTTTTTCTCATGGTGACATGAAACAAAGATAAGTAAAATACAAGACGTTGGCATTGACAGGACAAAATAAAAAAAATTAAAAAAATCTCCAAAACTGGCTTTCTCTGGGGTCTAACCGGATATCAGTTAATTACATTGTGGCTAATAATAAGATCTTGTTTTCCAAACACATCACGTGACCACAAGTTGTAAATCACAGAAATAATCAAGCATTAATTATTAAAATGGCTGCAGTCATTGGGCAGGCCCTTAACCTCCTCACCCCGAGGTGCATCTTTTAGTACAGGGCGCACACATGATCTAAGGGGAGGTGGATGCCTCTCATGCCGAATAAAGCATGCCTTTCACATATACACAAAGACACCCATCCTGGCTCTATCCTACACCATGTATCTGCTCATTCACAAATGTGTCAATCTAAACAACAGTCTTTATTCTCAAGGAAAACACTTCAATAAAAAGATATAATTTGTCTGCTTTTTTAACTAAGAAATTTGAGCGATAACAAGAGAAACAAAAAATTTACACAACAAATTAGGGAACACTATTATTGTTTGATATAACAAATCAGTGATTAAATCTAAAGAGGTCAATGTGCCTTAGAAAGCCATCAGATGAATTTCTCAATCCTCTAAACGTAAGACGCTCACAATGCTTGTGTCCTCAATGGGTAGAGCTCATCGCTTGTAAAAAGTAGGGAATAGGACGTTAAAATTCAACATTTTCCATCCTTATGTCAACTTATCTGTAGAGGGAAAAAACAGGAGGCCCTCATACACATTAGAAGGTAGCGTGGCAGGTCATGCTAAAATCAGTGCCTGTTCGCCACTAATCTGATTGCCTTAAAGGGGTTTTCTAGGTGCAGTTTATCTTGAGAAAACAAAACAAATTATTCCTTACTCACCCTTCCCAGGTGCAGTGCCAAGTCTATTGCTGTCTGTTATGGTCTGCAGCGCTGGCATCACACAGTCAATAACTGAGCTTAGCGGCTCTGGCCAATCTGACAGCATGCGCCCATGGGGTCACCGATTGTCACTGTCCGCAAGACACCAGGACATACCTAGGGTAAAAAGACATCTCACCGGATATGGCCAAAGTGTGAATGTGCACCTACACTTATACCAACATGTCATCCAGCTCATTTCTTGGGTTTAGCCAGACACCAGGAGCAGCAACAGGACCCAGAGACAAAGAGTAAAGGACTGCGTTTGTTTTGCATTGTTAAATCTGGGGGATTTCCGAAGGGCTTTTCCAAAACCTGAACACCCCTTTATAAGAATTGGACAGAATCTGTGAAATAGGAATATATAAAACTAGCAAAAATAAGACACTTTCCTTATAAACCAGGAAAAAAACAAACTATTTTATAGGAGCTATAATAAAATGTAGCAATGCCTGCCCATGTGTTATATATCGGCACAAGTATTCATTTTCTTGCCTCCATGACTGCATCACAATCCGTTCATTAGATGTTGCATTCAACTTCAGCCCCAGGGGCCCCGATGTGAAAGCTTCAACGGGGCCCCCAATTATTGCAAAGCTTTAATAGTATTTGTCTTTTTCTATGGGGCAAAGGGACTTCTGGGGCCCCTAAGGCTGCAGGGCCCGGGTGCAATTGCAACTCCTGCAATTATTGTAGTTACGCCCCTGGTTGCATTATATTGTAGCCAACTGTCCTAAATCATATGAAGATAACATATAGCTGGGCCTCTAGAAGCTGCAGGAATGTTAAAAGATGAGGAGATGCAAGACATGATTGCAATAAGAAATGTTAAAGTTTGGTGGTCTGAGTCAAGGCCACTAGATACTATAACCTCCTTATTACTAGAAATCATTATTTCCCGTAGATGCATAAGTAAATCCTCGAGTTATGCAAGTCATGGGTTAAAAGAAAGCTTGCAGCTAATAAATAAATACACCCATCAGGAACGCTGCCAGTTTGCCAACATAAGTCTGTTTCGCTTTCAGTGTGCGGATGACCTGGAGCGAAGGAAATGCTTTTCCAGGAATTTCTGACACTCGTTACCATTCACGCTATGTAAGCTGGCATCTGCCCATGTAATTCAAGAGCTCGGTACAGAACATGAACAATTCATTATATACTGAATAAGCCGTCTTACACTAAATACTCAGAAACTTCCGACAACGATATATTGCTTAAAGGGGATCTCCACTTTGGACAATCTCTACTAGATAGAAAGATCTGATCAGAAAGAGCCCTCCTGCTGGACCCCTCAGCAATCAGCTTTGGGGCTACAAGGTACTCATTTTTCCTGCAGCGCCACCACTGGTTGAAATTAAAAGTGATAGAGCGCCCATTGAAATCTAAGTTATCTGTGTTATGCAGAACAGGTCTCAACGGTGTGAGAAGCTTTCTAGAACGGAACATGTATGAAGCGTGTATGAAAATGAATTATCGGTGCCGTACAATCAGGTACTACACAACAAAACCAGAGGCATTTTTCCACAATTTGCAGCAATTTTGTGATGTGGTTTTTGGCTGCACAACTTCTGAGAAGATTTTATTGGTCTTCAAAAAGAACATCATATATTATGGAGCTCGACAAAGACCCAAGATGGATAAATACAAATGATAATTACAAAATTAATAATTTGGGCGGTTAGCTTTTAGATCTCATAAAAAGCTGTATGTAATCATTCCACCGGTTCAGTGACGGGCCTGGCTCACATCCTTACAGGGATGCTGTCAGGTTCATAAGGTGGCTTCTTCCTTTGATTTCCCTGGATCTGGACTTCAGCCAGCCTCGCTAGTAAAGGCTCTGCAGTTTGGAATGCTTTCAATGCGTTTCCTCCACACAGGCTAATTCATGCTTTACAAGCCTGACCTACACGAAACAGTCATGCAGATATGCAGTGCAGGACAACCAGCTCTGTCCAGATAGTGTGCACACGCTGCCCGGATGACATATGAAGAAAAAAGGAATGTCAACGCAGTCATTCAGGATTTGTTTTTAGCTTTCTTTGAGGATATATATTTGCTGGTATAGGTCAGAGTCACACATGGGATGAAGTAGAAAAATATAGCATACAACATACTGTGGGCACCATTTACCATGATTGAGGGACATTTTGGTCCTGCTCTCCACACCGGAATCCATCCATAAACCAAGCCCCGTGGGTACCTTCAGGGGAGAGCTCTAAAGGATGCTGGACACACTTATCACACAGAGTGTTTCCGTTGGTTGATGCATTATTGGAATAAAGAAAAAAGCCCCCGAGTAATGGAGAAGCTTTCAGGGAGATGGAGAATGGCTCTTGATCTGTAATGCAGGAGGGGTGAGAGGCCAGAAAGAAATGAGCTTATGTATTATTCACAGGGCACCCGGAGAATAACCAAGACAGGAGCCAGTAACATGGCAAAGGAAACAGCATACTAAACAGATGTGTGATTCAACCATCAGGCTCATACTAATAATCCACCCTAAGGTCCTGCACTTTAGGCGTATCATTTCACAGTAGGCATAACACAGCATAGGTCAGTCAGGTCCCTATGTAGACAGAGATAAAAGGAAAGTTTCCATCTATAAATTCTGAAAATTTCTCTTTATGCGATAGATTCACGGACAATTATCCTAAATCATCATCGGCCATGAGGTCACAGGCTCATTACAGGACAATACAGTAGAGCTGATGTAGAAATTCAGCAGGTTCCTCCCAAAATCGCAGCTAGTCATCTCTGTATTTGGGTGTAGGACAGAAATTAAAGCATGTCATGTCACTGCAAGGATACTCAGCACTATGAAGCTTCATAATAAGAGATTACACTAATGACATCATTAAAGAGGACCTGTCACCAGGTCAAAGCATTTCACTCCTCTAATTATTGCATTGTTTGTTTGTTTTTAACCTCCCCCCATACAGCTAGAGTTATAGTTTTTTTTATTCAATACCAATTTTGACCTTTGACAAGGGGGCGTGGCTACATGGTAATTATGCAGAGCAGTCTAAAGACATGCCCCATATAAAGCGAGCCACACCCCCTTGTAGAGATTACAAAAAATTAACACCAACAAAAACCTCATATCTCTGGAGCAGAATGTCAGGTATAACCCAAAATAAAGAAATCAACAACTGAATAATTAGAAAAGTAGCAATTGACCTACTGATAAGTCCTCTCAAGAGGGATCAAAACTTGGGAAGATGATCAATTATGGCAGATGACATGCTTAAGTGGAGGATTTTGACTCCTTGTAATCTGTGCCATGATCAGTTGATTAATGGGAATCCGTCATCAGGTTTTTGCATCCAATCAGAGAGCAACATGATGGCATGATGTAGTGATAGAGACCCCGATTCCAGCAATGTATCTCTTAGGGCCATGTCACACACACTGATATCTGTGCAGATATTGTTCACAGATCTCTGGTTGCAGTGAAATCATAGGCACATTGGTCTATTTGTATATGGCCACAAAATGGATCAATGTGTCCATGATTTCACTGCAACCAGAGATCTGCGAACAATATCTGCACAGATATCTGTGTGTGTGACGTGGCCCTTACTGAGCTGCTTGATGTCAATTTAATAAAAATAGTTTTCTCTGCTGCAGATTTAACTGTTCATGAATATGCTGGACTACCTGGCAGCAGGCCAAGTAGCCCTCTAATGATAATCCTCAGCTGATTTCACTGATTATACAATGGATTTTATCAAAACTATACTGAGCAGCCCAGTAAGTAACACATCGCTGGATTTAGGATCTTTGGCCCTACATTATGGTACTTTCAAATTAGGTGACAAAAACCTGGCTACAGATTCCCTTTAAACCTTGTAATAGGGGGCTTTATTCTTTACCCAACTGCTCCCTACTGCTTATGTTGACATTTGTACTACGACATATATTAACAATCATCTAGAAGTGCAGTTGGACAAGTCATGAGCTGTCTGGTTACACATCTAGGCCCCAACTCATCAAGGTTGGCATTTTGCATGCAGTTTAGATGGACAGTACACTGGAGCAAAACACTCTTAAACTGATAAGTGTGCAACTCTTAATTTAGCGCATCTCTAAAGGCCCCCCTTCACATCATGATTTTTTGGGATCTGTGGCTCTCTGTTGTAAAATGGATAGCCACGGATCGAATTTGGACCCTATGTATCCCTATGAACACGGATTGGTCCTTTATGGCCATCCGATTGTGTCCAAATTGTCACAGATCCGATTGTGTCCGATTTTTTGCTGTACCCAGAATTGGAGACTGCTCCGATTTTGGGCACAACGGACCAAATCGGACAGAATCTGGTCCGTGCAAATAACATTGGGGCTTATGGTCCGTACAAAAACAGGATCGTGTCTCGTAACCGAATTTAGTGTACGGAGTATGCTCAGCACACTAAAACTGCTCTGTTCCTGTGTAATTTCACTTTAGCAGTGTATCTACATACAATGCTAAAGTGAAATTAAAGTAAGCAAAGTGTTAAATATATATATATAAAAAAAATAATAATAATAAAAAAAAAAAAAAAAGCTCACCTCTCCGCCGAGTGCCCCGTGATGAACGCCGTCCACCTCCGATGGCTGCAGGACCTTAAATCAGCTGACTGGGCAGGGCAACCCGATCAGCTGATGTGTCACATGACAGCATCAGCTGAGTGGTTTAAACCACCCGCCCAAACAGATTGGTTGGCGATTTAAACTGCTCAGCTGATGCTGTCATGTGACACATCAGCTGATCGGTTTGCCCAGCTGATTAAGGTCCTGCAGCCATCGGAAGTGGATGCCACGCATCGTGGGACATTCGCCGGAGAGGTGAGAATTTTTTTTTTCTTTTTTTAACCATTCCTTTCCCTTTCACAATGTATGTAGATACATTGTGAAAGTGAAAGTCAGTCCCGACACCAGCTTTGCAGGATTGGGCTCCTCCCAGAAATCTGTGACCGGATTCGTCAAAGTCAAGGATTCAGATACAGAAATAGCATCCGGAGGTACACTTCTGGACCTGTCTGGTGGGACCTGCAAATAACAGGATCCCCATGGACAGGCTAAAATCGTGATGTGATGGGGGTCTAATCTGCCAAGCTCCGCTGGACGAACTGCACATTTGTGTTGCGATTTAGGCTTTTAAACAAAATGAGTAATTTTCCGGCTGTGCTTCCTTCATTCAGCTTTCAAAGAGTTGTCCTGAAAGAATAAGAATGCCAAAACCTACACTATTTTTGTGACGTTTCAAACAGTTTTCTAGTGAAATATATTTGATGAATCTAGGAGGTAATATCTGTGATGGTCAGCCTGAGACTGAACACATAACTTTAGCATGTGTTCACAGGGTGCAGGCTGTGTTGCAAGCACATGGCACAACCGGCACAGGTGAGAGTCCCCCCAAAGTATCATACCGGATCTCCTCTATGGGAGCACTTCCTGTTTCTTTTCTTTCAATGCAGAGTAAATGTAATGTCTCATCAATTACACATTTGACTTATAAATATATATAGGGCTTTTAATACACATGCATATGCCACACAAAAATTATCTTCTGCAGGTATGTACACAGAACGGTGTTACTGACATACGACAGTTGCCTGCAATACGGCCTAACACACAAAAAGGGTAAGACAGATTCTGTGCTAAAAAAAAAACTGCAAAGAAAGAACATTGTATACAGCAGTTTAAAGACTACTTGCTGTGGACGCTTTATGTAACAACATTAGGCTTCGAAAGAAGGGAAGCAGTCAAAATAATTATGTTTATTGTTTAGAAGGCTTCCTATATGAAGTCACCTATGGCAGAGTAGCCACTAAAACAACAGAAGAAAACGCAACAAAGATGCTTCAGGAGAACATCGTATGCGTTTTCCTGAAGCATCGTCGCCTTGAAAAACGTGTCAGGTATGCCGGCGTCTAAAAGACGCAACGTGATCATAACCCAAAAGGTCCAAAAGCACATAAATTAAAAAAATTTCCATCACCCTTTTCTTCTGTAGGTTTTACTCCTTACAAATCTACCTACAAAAATAAAAATCTGAACAGCAGCTCTATTACAAAATACTTTGTAACACACAAGATTATTGGACACATAAGGAGCTATATCAGCTCCCGATAAAAGTGGGCTTAGTATTTTTTCTTGTACAGTAGAGCATGCGGCACAGGCAGCGTGATCTGTCACTGCACACGTTCGGCTTGTTAACAGGTATACACCAAAGCCCCACACAGCAGTAAGTGGGAGGATTACTCAGGCTGGTGGTTTGCTGGGACCAGTTCCAGCAGCAGTCACACCTGACGCTTACAGAAGAACAGGTAGGGCAGCCCGCGAGGCCTTTTATCTGTGCGGTGTCTGCATTTATCTTGGCGACGGATCAAACCTTGCTTCATTGTGCTTTGGAGTTATTACAGAACAGAGACTTTTCAGGAATCACTTGTGGTAACCATTAACCCATTCTAGAGCAAGACAGAAAAAGAATGGAGCAGAGACCTAGGGCTCCCGTTTTCCTTAGTGGCTTTGAGAAGTGATAGATGTGTAATAATAGCATAATAAATCATTTCAGTTCGTTAAAAACTGAAAAGTCAAAAATACCATCCAAGTGCTCAGCAAGGTAGAAAAAGTTGGGATTAGAATATTGTGCATACCAATGGTTGGCACTTAATAAAAGTCTATTTGTGTTGGACAAAGATACAATATGGTGTTCATCTATGCCTTTTACAATCTGCATTACAGAACACATTGATCAGGTTCACTTGGGTTTCATAAGAACATTTCCAACTTTCATTAGCAATCTTCTAACCATAGAGTTCATCTTTCACCAGGAAATGGGAATTACTAAATAACAATGATTTAATAAAATTTAGGGTTATTTCTGACCTAAAGTCCAATCTCCAAACCTGGAAAAAAAAAACCAGTTACCTGACGTGTTGTAGCCTTTTGTCGCAAATGGAAAAAAAACCTAAAAACAAATGTAATGGTGGCATGGAGAGCATGCATGCCTGTAAAAAATGAATCATCCAATATCCATTTTACATAGAAGCAGGAAGGAAGAGATGGGTGTGCACTCAACGATCACGTGAGTGAATGTCAGATACAGAAGGGGACTTACCTCTGCATAATAAAAGGACACTTTGTGCTGACCCCTTGGGGTCAAACTGATTTAAATAATTAAACCTGGAACTGTCACCCACCCCCTGTAAATAATAGCCCTGAAGACATCAGGATCAGATTGCTAGTGAAAAGCTGGCCACTTGCAGGGTTGCAATTTCTCTCTCTTTTCTTCTCTCCTTTGTGCAGAAAGGCATCAGGAAATGTGCCATCCAAGAGGTCTTCCCAACCACTCTGCACCCCATACACAATGCAAAGTGACTCAGGGAAACATAAGACAAACAGCCAACTGTTCGGGGATTTAACATCAGCGCGGTCTAAACATTGTAACCTACCTGGATCTAGTCATTCAACTATTGCCAATGCTTGCACGTGGCACTTTATAATTAAAGACCAACAAAGAAAAGAAAGGGGGTGGGGGTGCAATAATTACACAGATGGCAGGAGAAGCAGTTCCTGATCTTAACCCCATGGCAAGAGACAAAGCCCAGAACCCAGCTCTAGCCCAGCTCTCCCAAAATGAAGACTCTGGCATAATCTTCTACAAAGTCTCCAGGTAACGATATGTGCCAACACACACACACGAGCTGCCATGTAACTTGATTAAAACAATAAATAATTTACCAGCCGAACACCCTTGGAACAATACCTATATTAGCACACAAATTACACAGGCTCCGCAGGATGAGTTTGATAGAACATCATCCAGATGTAAAGCAGGACAGGTTATACTTTTTGTAAGGCCCACTTTGCATTTTTCTAAACCTAAAGTATACTTCATCTTCCTGCATATTATACTCTATTATTACCGTAAAAGACTCAGTATGTAAAGCCTTCATCAAAATGCAAAATATAAACAGAGTTTGCTTACAATGCAAAATAAATATACTAAACACGTATATGCATGTCCATAAGATCCCCTCAGATTTGCTTTACTCGAGTCAGGGATTTTTTGTACCTCATTTTCTAAGTGAAGATGGCTCCATTAGGACAATTTTTAATGCCATATTATGTGGCAGGGAGATTTCATTGTACATGTAGTATTGCAACCATCTGAAATTTATTGTCGGTTGCCCAAGACTTACAAATGGGCTTGATTTGGGAAATGTATATGAATCCTCCACTGCTCTGAAGGTTCAGCTGGTGCACTGTCCTACAGGGATGATGTGCCAGAAGATACAAGCAGAAAGATTTGCACAGCCCTGATCCAGTGTTGCAGTCTGAATGCTCCTTATGTGGCTAGTATCTACGAGGCCCCGCGATGTTATGGTGTACATCACCAGGACTGGTGGATGCCAGAGGCGTCCATGATGGCCACCAAAGTGAAGATTGCACTGTTCTGGCTGTTTTGGAGGATTGAACGCAACATCAGACCATGAGAGCATAAGGGCCACGTCACACGGTTCAATTTCCTGAACGATATTGTTAGCGATCACTTGCACATGCGATTGCTAACAATATCGTTCACATTGTTGGTGAGCTGTCACACAGGCAGACTCACCAACGATGTGGACCAGCGAGAACGCTGGTAACCATGGTAAACATCAGGTTACTAGGCGTCGCACGGCACCTGGTAAACATCAGGTTACTAGGCGCCGCACGGCGCTTAGTAACCCGATGTTTACCATGGATATGAGCTTCCAGCATAGGCTGCGAGGTGCTGGGAGCTCGTTCATCGTTGCTCTGCCGGTGTCACACGCAGCGATGAAGCGTGTCCACCGGCCGGCCAACGATAGATTTGTGAACATGTTCACAAATCTGCAATCAAACGATTTTTCAAAGAAAAATCGTTTGATTGCACGCAGCGATGCACAAACGATATTGCTTAAGCGATCAAAAAAGCAGGTCGCTTAAACAATATCGTTCACTAAATTGATGCGCGAGACACGGCCCTTATGGTGGGTTTACACGTCCCGATATTGGCCCGATATCGTAGCTAACGACGCGGGAGCGCACTTTTTGAGCGCGCTTTTCACTGCATCGCATCGCCGGTTTAGACAGCCCGATATTGGGATACAACGTCCCGACGATGTGTACGCCCCCCAACCCAGGAACGACCATTTAACATGGGAGTGAATGGGTGACGTGGCAGTACACATCGGAGTTGGGCTGTCAGACGGGACGATGCGGCTACAACTGGCATCCGATATCGGGCGGTCGAATAGCACGCTAATTCGACCCCCGATATCGGTTTGCCATCGTTCCTGCATCGTATGGATGTTCAGACCTACAACGCAGTAAAGAATAGGGTCCAACTCATCAACCACGTGACTTTTGGTCGGAGGTTTGGACGCCGATATCGCAACGTGTAAACCCACCATTAGTCTTTCCTTTTGCTGAAATCTACATGCACAACTGAGACTTGCTTCTATCTGATGTAGGGGGCCTTGTGGTGTGCGCTTTTAGTGGAAAGGTGAGCAGAAGTCCTATGCAAATGAAACCACTACTGCCGATCACTGTACTAGCAGAGGCATCATTGCAGGACAGTGCACAAAGACCAATACAACCACCAAAGCCGTTTAGTTGATTTATAATAACAGTATATCACATTCTGTGCAGTTAGTCAGGATTTGCATGAGGAGCTGGCATTAAGAAGGTTACGGTATTCGGAAGACTTTTAGCACCTAACATATAAAGCCATCGTTTCTTTTTTATAAATAGGGTCACTACAATGTGATATCTGCCCCTTGTGGATAATGGAAATTATTCTAATAGGTGGACAAATGTTAGGGTTGATGTAAATGAAAACAGCTTGTCACATTATGAATAACATAAAAGTCTATTCAAGTTGCTTAAATAGTTCATGTTTCCCTTGCTCAACACTATTTGATTGAAATTTAATTTTTTCTATACTGCATTTAACCCAGCGTTATACCTCGCTCGGTTCTTCATATAGCACATATTCTAATTCATTGAGATGCACTAGTATCATCAAAAACTTAATTTCAGTAATTCAATGCAAAAAGTGAAAGACATTATATAGAGTCATTACAAACAGAGTGATCTATTTCAAGTGTTTTTTTCTGTAAATGTTGATGATTATGGCTTACAGCCAATGAAAACCCAAAGTTCGTTATCTCAGAAAAGTAAAGTAGGGGGGATAAAGGATTAAATAACACGCTGCCGTATTCCACGAGACATCAAAGGGTGAATATAATATTGATTTATTAGTCAACGTGTGTGACATTGACTTTTGGCGATATTCTAATTCATTGAGATGCACTAGTATATATTCTGAAGTGCTGTCTCAGCTGGTAAATGCAATTTACCCTGACAACTCACATACTGGTTCAGAGCACAATACAATTCAGTAACGAAAACGAGCACACAAGCTGAACTAAAAGAGGCCAAATACAGAACCAAAAAAGGTGGCCATGAAAAACAGTGTGTAAGGAGTAGATGTACAAACCACGAAGAACCAGAAAAGTGATGGTAATAAGGCTTTTTTTAAGGCTTTTTTTTTTTTTTTGCTAAGGTGCACAAGCTCCTACTCTGCCAGGATACTGGTGAAAGAGCAGATAGAAACATGTTTGTAAGAGGGAGAAGAATGCCACCCGTGTCATAAGGTTATAATTTCAAACAGGCTTCTGCCTAGAAGGAGAGCCAGGGGCACAAGGAGGGAAAGAGTGACGACTGTATGTTTTACATTCCAGGTGTGCTGCTAAGCCAGCAACATCCACAACCATTACAAATTTAGGCCGAGTTATGGCTCCCAAGACTTTTCACCTAAATATGTAGTGTATTTCAAGCACTAAGAAAACGGGGGAAAAGATCCGTCCCGCAAAATGAAACCGGATATTTCTGTATAGTAACACAGCAGGTATAGAAGAATGTAAGACCATGTTCATTTAGCATCTTTTAATAAGTTTACGGCACGGGATAGTCAGTAGACTGACCTTGTAACACCCTATCACATCCCATATGCTCACACTGTATGCAGCAGATCATGTATCTGACCACCAGTGGTCATTACAGACTGCAAACAGTTGTAGCTTTATGTATTACAGTTCCATGTAAATGCTTGATACTTGGAGAGGTATTCTGATCTCTGACATTTCCACAGAATTTAACATAAATGTATAGAATAGTTCCCAAAACTGAGATTTCCTTCTATCTGACGAAGGGGGCCTTGTGGTGCGTTGCTTTCAGTGGAAAGGTGAGCAAAACCCCCTTACAAATGAATGGGAATTCCAATCACCGCCACATCTACTATATATTTATGGCATATCCTGTTTCCGATTTTTAAGTTATTAGTCTTATTATGGCGGGGCGGTACAGTGGCTCAATGGTTAGCACTGCAATCTTGCAGCACTAGGGTCTGGATTCAAATCCAGCCAAGACAACATCTGCAATTATTTGCGTGGGTTACCTTCTGGGTTCTTCGGATTCCTCCCACAATCCAAAGACATACTGATAGGGTGTTTGATTGCGAGTCCCAATGGGGACAGTGTTACTGATGTTTGTAAAGCACTGTGAAATCACTATAGTGAATAATTAAAAATATGTCAACATAATTACAGAGTTTACAGAGGTCCAATGGTGACAGTGATGATCTATATCCCCTACCAGTATGTCTTTGGATATGGCATAAATGTTCAAGATGGGATGACCCCTTTAATATAAAAAAAATGAGATGCAAGAAGACATGTAGAAGCAGATGTGTTATTCATATACAAAGTATTAATCGATTTATAAATAATTGCTCGTATAAATGTGAACACAAAGATGTTGGCCTTAAAAACGGCCCATGCATAAAAACCCTAAGTGTGATTAGAGGTCATCACCGACTGGAGTAAGCATACCGGTCTTAGTGCCCATTTGGGCGGCAGTGATTTTTCTTATTAAAAAAAAAATGGTCTGCAATCGGATCAAAACTGGACCACTCAATTCACAAAATACATGGACATGTGAACAGCGCCAAAGATTAGAAAAGGTACGACTATCTGTGAAAATCATGTATAGAACGTGCCCTTGAACGATGTCTGAATGAACCCTTATGTTCACCAAAAATTCAAATGGGAAACGTAGTACAAAAAATGTTGGATTGCCCATCTCTTTTTTGGAATAAAGTCATAACGCGACTGAATCATCATGTAACTGTTGTGAAGGTAACAATATGGCTACTAAGAACGTACTGTGTGGAACATACATTTACTGCTCTAGGAGAATCATCACTTAATATATACGTCTTTGTATGCATTAGAGATGTACACGATTTCTAGAATTAAAAGAAGAAATGGCGAGGTCACAATGGTTAGCATGCAAGCGTGTAGAGAAATAGGCTGACACCGTACCTGCGCCAGCCGAGAAATAAGCTCTAATCGGCACAAGCCACTCCACTTTCTCCGAGACAGGGATCAGGAGTGAGAATTCTGTAACACATCAGCATAATTGATCGAACATCCCTGGATATCCAGAACTAATTCCCTACATGTAAAACGCGGGCGACCAGCCATAGGGGCACATTGTGGAGCAGTCATCCTAACCTTATTAATGTGATACAGATACGTCATGACGTGTCACGATATATAAACACGAAGGAATACGAACCTGGCCGAAGCTTCCAGGAAAACTGGGATTTTACGAAGGGCATTGTATAATGGTCAACGCTCACACCCCTTCAAGAAATAGAAATTATCTGACGAAGCAAATATTCGCCTTCTATTTACCTTATACCATAGCAGAGCAGGTTCCCATCCCTACAACACACACATGCGTGAGAAGCATAAAGATCGCATACGTAGCAAACCAACGCTCACGGATTAACCCTCTCAAGGCTTCAGGAAAGCCTGAAATTCATGCCAAGATCAGCAAGTACAGGCACGGGCTGGTGCCAGCAAAAAAAAGAAGTCTAACCAATGCCAAAAGACAATACTATAATTAGGCTGTCATGCACTACGCTCAGGTGCGCCGCTAACCCCAACCTGGAGCAAAGGGTGTCACTCAGCAGGGAAAGAGTTAACATCCACTGCAATCGCCTGCCAGTCGCCCTATGGCAGTGGAGGCTTTATACGTGGACATACTGGGAATCCATTAGGGTTACACTAATGTTTTCCTTCTGACTAATAAACAAGCAATATAGAAGAGTGTACAGAAACCTGGAGAGAATACCAGGGCATTGTACCAGCACTCACCATGGCACATGGGCACCACCTACAAGTGCCAGCATGCAGCAGTTGGTTACTAAGAGTTTTATTGAACCCAGGACAAGTAAAGTCTCAAGCAGCCCCCACCCCCCAAGAAGCCCACTGTGTGCCAGTGAGGAGGGTGGCTGTGGCCAGCTGGCAGCACAACACTGATTAAGATAAGATTAGCTCCACGCCCACCCCACACACCTACCATCCACACAACATACCAGCTCCCCTCCCCCATTGTGAGACCAGCACCCATAACACCCACTCTTCCTATAGACGTGCCCCGTGTATACCCACCCCCACCCGGGCACTATGCTGCCCCCACAAAGAAAAAGTGCAAAATAATGTATACACTGTAAACATGATACAGGGCAAACATCGCCTATACCCATCCTTTATACACTGTGCCCCTGTGCCCAGCACCAGTCCCCACAGCGCAACCCCCCTCTGAATTCACCCCGTATTGCCCTCCGTGCCAACAGCCTGCCCGCCCCTGCAGCCCCACTCCCACCCATGGCCCCCGGTTACCTTACTGCATGTGAGCGGCTCTGTCAATGCAGCCCCGAGCTCCTCATCTCACAGCCACCCGGCCGCCATCTTCAAGCGTGACGTGGGACTCACCCCTGACCTGCAATATGAACAGGAGCCAGAGGAGAGCGAGGGAGGAGGGCACGGGGAGAGAGAGAGAGGGAGGGAGGAAGAGAGCAGGGAGAGGAGGGCACAGGACACAGGAGAGAGAGGGCGGCACAAGTATGGCACAAGAAAGGAGGAGAATGGAGTGAGGAAGCTGCACACGGGGCACATATGGAGCTGAGGAGGGGGCGCGGGCACAGGGGTGGCACCATGGTACATATCGCCATTGGGTGCTCTCTACATTATGGCTGGTGAAGGCAGGGCACTTCACCTCTCTCATGCCCATGTATATTGCATCACATCTGTAGAGGGTTCATAAGATGCCATTTTGTGGTGCCATCTCTGACTTGGTTTATATGTATACATTGCATTCTGCTGGACATATACACAAATGATAACTATTCACATGACTATGGCGGCGTACCCACAGACTAAAGTGGGCAAGACGTGGTAACCAAATGTTCTTTTTCACTACGTTTCGTCAAGTTGTGTATTACGGAGTCGTTGACCACGCCGTCCCCCCCCAAAAAATGTAAATATGTCATATACGGAGACGTATTGAATCGTAGAGCAGCACAATACGTCTAACCTATACGGTTTTAATGAATTTGGAGGGGGAAATAAGGTTTACTCCTTTAGACTGTCTCAGGTGAACAAAGGAGAAGGTTTCACCACACCCCATGTATTTCCTGCCTATAAACCAGTAAAAACTAGTTGAAAAAATAGAGGATACTTTTTTTTTTTAATGTAAAATGTATAGAGTTTTAGGTAGGTGTATCCCACACATTAAACGTATATGTCAAAATGTTTCGATTGTGAGTCCCAATGGGGACAGTGTTGCAAATGTAACGCGCTGTGGAATTAATAGCGCTATATAAATGAATGAATAAATAATATGTATATATATATACGTACACAGACATAGATCGCAGTACGTCACACTTTTGCATAGCTTTTTAATGTATACATCCGACACATACGTCTTCCATCTGCAGGCGTACAAATGTGAATGTACGTATATACCCTGGATACATTATCTCATGCTGGTCACATGCCCTTGCTCTGTACTGGGCCAACATTATACTCCAGATATACTAAAATATATTTTATAAATGTACAGACATTTACTGACCGTCATGCTACACACAACTGAAGTTAATAATTGAGAAAAAGACTGAAAAACAAACCTTTATGCCATGTAGAATGACTCGTTATATCACTATTCCTGAAAAAAAATCACATAAAAACTTTAAAAAAACAATTGCGCCGTACGTATATATAGTATAAGACATAGCGTCTCATGGGCTTCTCAGCTGTAATGCATCATCCTCATCGCCTGATTGTATACTGAGACCTATACATTCCCTTTGCACAAAGCAGCTGAGCCCCCATCTTACTGTTATTTGCATATGGGATACATACATTTTCTGACACAGTGGCAGAGTGGGGGCTGTGCGTCCTTGTGAGCAGGGATGGTCTGGCATTGGTGCATAATAAGGTACAGGAATGATGGGCCATTGCAAGCAATTCACCCACCCCCCATATGGGCAAGCCTGAGCGTCTCCTGCATTGCATATCAAATGTCAGCTGTATACCCTGCTCTGAGGGCTGAACACATATACTGCTTCTTTGCATCATCTGTAGGGTGGAAAAAAAAGAAAAATTGTGCTGTGTACATACTTAAATACATAAGCAAAATACCTATTTTGCATGGGTAAAAAAGGTTCTACAGCACAGGCATGGAATTCATACATTAATGATGCTGTAAATTCAAATAGGTGTTCATTGTAATGCCTTGCTGAACAGCGAAAGGCTGTAGATTATCAGCATATATTATCTATACAATGCCAGGAGGGACATGAGTCAGTACCGTCCATGATGTAAACCTGACATGTTCATTGTCATACTACTCTGTAACCGAAACGACTGCATCAGGTTTAGCCAGTGGCTTATGTGCGCCATTATTTGGTGTAATAAATACATTACGCTACATGTAGCCGTCTATCTATAAGGCACCAAAATATATTACAGCTCTGTACAATCTCCTAATTGTACAGGTTAATAGAGAATCCAGAGATATCTTTAGAGCTGTAAGGCCACGTGCACACATTGAGTATTTGGTGAGGTGTTTTTTTTTACCTCTGGATTTATAACCAAAACCAGGAATGGAACAATCAGAGGAAAAGTATAATAGAAACACGCCACCACTTCTGGATTTTTTTACCTACTCCCAGTTTTGTCTTACAAATACTAAGGTAAAAAAACAACCAAATATTTAACGTGCCTTATTGGCCTTATGAAAATCTTAACAATGCCAATCGAACCTTCCATTTTAGGTGGTAGAAGCGGAATATCTTGTGTGTTAGGGGTCCTCCATATTCTAGCCAGATATATGATGACTGGGGAAAGAAGAATTAGTCATGTTTCTTTTCAATACCCTTTTTAATAATCCTTTTGTTCTCAGAGGACATAAAATGTTTGCAAAGATATCTGGCAGTGACTTTTTTTATCCAACTGCTTTTGAAAACGCATGCTTGGCCAAACTGAGCCTTCACGTGTATGGTGAGGTGGGTTGGGTTTGGATGGTCAATATTACTCAGCCAACAGAGATGGGAGGTGTAGTGGTACCCTTTTGATTAATCTGTTTTTTTTTTATTCTGTGTGAATCTAACTAAAAAAGCAATACAAAAATGTGCCATGTTTCACTGAATGTTGTATTACAGAGGAGTTCTACTTAGTAAGCCTTGCTTCATAAAATGGTTCTGTAAGGGGGCAACATACAAATATATGGCAGCAAACATCAACATGGATACAAAGTACACACCCGCAAGCACCCAGTGTGCTATGGTATGGTAACTACATAATGCATTGTGTATTCCAGCATAGACCATAATGCTGAACTGATTATGGGCCTTTTCCTGACTCGACCTTACAGCCTCCTATCTTTCTATACATTGTGTTTTTTATATGGACATATAAAACACTAATGTGATCCTGGCCTTAAAGGGGCTGCCTGTCCTTTTCCTAACACTGAGTGTGTATCTAGGCTTCAAAATGCTAACAGTTTGTAATTTACACCCTGCTAGCATTTTGCATGGTTACCTAGATATCATGATTCAGCGTGTGAGGGAGCAGCTAACCTCCCCCCTGTCTAGAGCTGTTGTTTTGGAGCCTGGCTGTAACTTCACAACTTAATCTTTACACCCAGTTTCCAGCAAGCCTTCCCCAGTCTCCAATAGAACCACCCACAATCACCTATCTATAGTGCCTTGTGAAAGTATTCAGCCCCCTTGAACTTCTGTGTGTAATCAAGGCTCCGTATAAAGGCACCTGCTTTGTGATAGTTTTAAAGTTCTGTTTCAAGTGCAGAGAACATCATGAAGACCAAGGAACACACCAGGCAGGTCCGAGATACTGCTGTGGCGAATTGTAAAGCTGTATTTGGATACAAAAAGATTTCCCAAGTTTTAAACATCTCAAGGAGCACTGTGCAAGCAATCATATTGAAATGGAAGGAGTATCAGACCACTGCAAATCTACCAAGACCCGGCCGTCCCTCTAAACTTTCATCTCGAACAAAGAGAAGACTGATCCGAGATGCAGCCAAAAGGCCCATGATCACTCTGGATGAACTGCAGAGATCCACAGCTGAGGTGGGAGAGTCTGTCCATAGGACAACAATCAGTCATACACAGCACAAATCTGGCCTTTATGGAAGAGTGGCAAGAAGAAAGCCATTTCTCAAAGATGTGCATAAAAAGTCTCATTTGAAGTTTGCCACAAGCCACCTGGGAGACGCACCAAACATGTGGAATAAGGTGCTCTGGTCAGATGAAACCAAAATCAAACTTTTTGGCCACAATGCAAAATGACATGTTTGGCGTAAAAGCAACACAGCTAATCACCCGCAAAACACCATCACCACTGTCAAACATGGTGGTGGCAGCATCATGGTTTGGGCCTGCTTTTCTTCAGCAGGGACAGGGAAGATGGTTAAAATTGATGGGAAGATGGATGGAGCCAAATACAGGACCATTCTGGAAGAAAACCTGTTGGAGTCTGCAAAACACCTGAGACTGGGACGGAGATTTATCTTCCAACAAGACAATGATCCCAAACATAAAGCAAAATCTACAATGGAATGGTTCAAAAACCAGGGGTTAGAATGGCCAAGTCACAGTCCAGACCTGAATCCAATCGAGAATCTGTGGAAAGAGCTGAAAACTGCTGTCCACAAACACTCTCCATCCAACCTCACTGAGCTCCAGCTGTTTTGCAAGGAAGAATGGGCAAGAACTTATGTCTCTCGATGTGCAAAACTGATAGAGACATACCCCATGCAACTTGCAGCTGTAATCGCAGCAAAAAGTGGCGCTACAAAGGATTAACACAAGGGGGCCAAATAATATTGCATGCCCCACTTTTCAGTTTTTTATTTGTTAAAAAAGTTTAAAATATGCAATAAATTTCGTTCCACTTCAGATTGTGTCCCATTTGTTGTTGAGTCTTCACAAAAAAAATAGTATTTATATCTTTATGTTTGAAGCCTGAAATATGGCAAAAGTTTGACAAGTTCAAGAGGACCGAATACTTTCACAAGGTTCTGTAGATGCTGAATGAACCGCATTGCACTGACTGAGCGGTCAACTCATTCTCTCTGCATCACAGTGCAAAGCCACCCCTCTGTGAAGAAGATGACTGCTCTGTGTCAGTGCTGCAGTGTACCTCCTTCCTTGTGCCCATGCTTTCACTAAAGGGATCATCTCTGTATCACTGCCGCAGTCGCCCATCTATGAAGGAGATGATCAGCTCTGTGTCACTGCATGTTAAATCTTCACAGAGGGCGGCTTTAGCATAGTGATGCAGAGAGAAGGAGATGACCACTCAGTCAGTGCAATGTGGTTCAGTCAATGTCTACATAGGTGAACGGGGGTGGTCCTATTAAAGACTGGGGCAAGCCTGTTGGAGACCAGGGAGGGTTTGCTTGAGACTGGGTGCAAATGTCCAGTTGTGACGTTACAGCCAGGCTCCAAAACAACACACTTCTAGTCGGAGGGTGAGCTGCTCCTACACACTGAATCGTGATATCTAGGTAACCATGCAAAATGCTTACATGGTGTTGGCACCCGCCCCTCCAGGACCGGGGAAGACTGGGGAATCGGGCAGTTACTCATTGTTCATACAATTCATACATACAATAAATCCCAATTTTTTTCACTTGAAAAACTTGCAGGAGCTATGGCATCAAAATTTTATTGAAACGTAACAATTCTGTAACACGGGAAACTGTAAATTGTCTTGTAAATAATTAACATTGGCTGAGTAAAAAAAAGAAACAGATTTCACATGGATGACAAGTAAGAAACAAAATCGTCTTACTTTTCTGGATGGAAATTGGACAAATACTTTCGTGTGAAACTTGCCTAGGGCTCAAAAAAAAAAAAATGTGTGAACTATGTGTTTTTCATAAATACAGCATATTTATACCATATAAACCATCCTGTGGAATTCGACACATTCATACACGTGCCAAACATAAGAGTTGGCAGAATTCAGAGTAGATAAACAAGGTGTACAACTGTGGGTCAAGCTTAAAACACATGCAAGTGTATACTAGTTTTTTAATTTTTACCTTTCACTAGTTTTGTCAAGGATATTATTATCCAATTACTAAAGAAAACATTTTATCTAACAATGCGCAACACATGAGCTATTATTATGTATTTGGCAACAACCCAGTCGAACATATCTTAGCTTGTTTCACGTTTCACACTAATCCCAAGACTGATTGATATGTGTTTCATTTTATTATTTCATTTTTTTTCCCTATTTGATTTTTTTTCTATTTGCTAGAATGGTAAAATTAGGAAGTGGGAGTAATTAATGTATATTTACATGAAGCATTTTTTAACTGTATGGTTTTAACATAAACTGCTGTAGTTTAGGATTGTGTTTTTGTGCCAGGTGAAATTTTAAACAAATGTTTCACCTGTAATGCAATGTAAAACCATGTGCATTTTTAAAAAAAAAATAATTCTGCCTGTGAAGTAAAATATTTGTTACGCAAGCATACACTAATACAGTATAAGTGTTTGGTCTGCATCATACAAGTGTACTGCAATGAATTAGACCAGAATTGGATCAGAAGTGACCTGAAGGTAATTGAATACATAGTCACTGTAAACCATGCTTCTGTTTCTTTCCATTTTAAACCCTATAATACTTCACTTCTTACTCTAATCCCTACACCTAGTCATGAACTGGTAATTTCTCCCTCTATGCTCCCCACCCATATCGTTGGTCTCCAGGCACACACATCCACACCATGCCCTCTCCTGCTCCCACTTCTAACACTCTCTTTCTGCTTCTCCTCATTGATGGTGATATATCTCCAAACCAGGCCTTCCACACCATATTACCACAGTCATTTCTAACCCCCATCCATGATCTATAACAAAATTTCACAAACCTACTAACCTTATACCCATTCAACCAGTCCCTGCTCTCCCAGTATCTCTAAGAGAAGCCCTATGGAACGCACACTCTGTCTGCAACAAATTTTCATACATCCATAACATTTTCATCACTAACAAACTCTCCTTCCTTGGAATCACTGAACCCTGGCTCACCCCCTCTGACACAGCCAATCGAGCTGCACTTTCTTATGGTGGATTCCATCTTTCTCTGACCCCTTACCCCAGCAACAAATATGGTGAAGGAGTTGGCTTACTCCTGTCTGATAGATGCTCCTTTACCTCAATTCCACTGCCATACTCCGTTGCGTTCACCACTCTTGAGGTGCACTATGTCGGCATCTGTTCCCCCTCTAACCTCCAACTGGCTATCATTTACCTCCACCAAGGTCAGCCACCGCCTTTCTTGACCACTTCACCACCTGGCTACTTCATATCCTTTCCGCTGACATCCCCACTAACATCATAGGTGACTTTAACATCCCCATTCACAATTCCCACCCAGATGTCACTAAACTCCTAACACTCACTTCCTCCTTCGGCCTCACTTAATGCTCCCCAACAGCCACTCACAGAGACAGACACATGCTG
This sequence comes from Allobates femoralis, assembly GCA_033576535.1. Classification (NCBI taxonomy): domain Eukaryota; kingdom Metazoa; phylum Chordata; class Amphibia; order Anura; family Aromobatidae; genus Allobates; species Allobates femoralis. The sequence goes on from JARQOC010000003.1 coordinate 649,293,678, forward strand.
GACCTCATCTTCACCCACTTTTGTTCCCTGTCTAACATCTCTAACTCACCTGTCCCCTGTCTGACCATGACCTACAGTTGTGGCCAAAAGTATTGACACCCCGGCAATTCTGTCAGATAATACTCAGTTTATTCCTGAAAATGATGGCAATCACAAATTCTTTGGTATTATTATCTTCATTTAATTTGTCTTCAATGAAAAACACAAAAAGAATTGTCCTAAAGCCAAATTGGATATAATTCCACACCAAACATAAAAAAGGGGGTGGACAAAAGTATTGGCACTGTCAGAAAAATCATGTGATGCTTCTCTAATTTGTGTAATTAACAGCACCTGTAACTTACCTGTGGCACCTAACAGGTGTTGGCAATAACTAAATCACACTTGCAGCCAGTTGACATGGATTAAAGTTGACTCAACCTCTGTCCTGTGTCCTTGTGTGTACCACATTGAGCATGGAGAAAAGAAAGAAGACCAAAGAACTGTCTGAGGACTTGAGAAACCAAATTGTGAGGAAGCATGAGCAATCTCAAGGCTACAAGTCCATCTCCAAAGACCTGAATGTTCCTGTGTCTACCGTGCGCAATGTCATCAAGAAGTTTAAAGCCCATGGCACTGTGGCTAACCTCCCTAGATGTGGGTGGAAAAGAAAAATTGGCGAGAGATTTCAACGCAAGATTGTGTGGATAGTGGATAAAGCACCTCGACAAAAGGTAGGTATGGTAGGATACCCAGGAAGACCCCACTTCTTACCCTGAGACATAAAAAAGCCAGGCTGGATTTTGCCAAAACTTACCTGAGAAAGCCTACAACGTTTTGGAAGAATGTTCTCTGGTCAGATGAGACAAAAGTAGAGCTTTTTGGGCAAAGGCATCAACATAGAGTTTACAGGAGAAAAAAAGAGGCATTTAAAGAAAAGAACATGGTCCCTACAGTCAAACATGGCGGAGGTTCCCTGATGTTTTGGGGTTGCTTTGCTGCCTCTGGCACTGGACTGCTTGACCGTGTGCATGGCATTATGAAGTCTGAAGACTACCAACAAATTTTGCAGCATAAAGTAGGGCCCAGTGTGAGAAAGCTGGGTCTTCCTCAGAGGTCATGGGTCTTCCAGCAGCACAATGACCCAAAACACTCTTCAAAAAGCACTAGAAAATGGTTTGAGAGACAGCACTGGAGACTTCTAAGGTGGCCAGCAATGAGTCCAGACCTGAATCCCATAGAACACCTGTGGAGAGATCTAAAAATGGCAGTTTGGAGAAGGCACCCTTCAAATATCAGGGACCTGGAGCAGTTTGCCAAAGAAGAATGGTCCAAAATTCCAGGAGAGCATTGTAAGAAACTCATTGATGGTTACCGGAAGCGGTTGATCGCAGTTATTTTGGCTAAAGGTTGTGCAACCAAGTATTAGGCTGAGGGTGCCAATACTTTTGTCTGGCCCATTTCTGGAGTTTTGTGTGAAATGATCAATGCTTTGCTTTTTGCTTCATTCTCTTTTGTGTTTTTTCATTGAAGACAAATTAAATGAAGATAATAATACCAAAGAATTTGTGATTGCAATCATTTTTAGGAAGAAACTGAGTATTATCTGACAGAATTACAGGGGTGTCAATACTTTTGGCCACAACTGTATTTACATTCTCTTCCATCTCCTCCTAGTACAAACCCCCACTCCACAACACTTACCCTGCCTTGCAGAAATCTCAAACACCTTCATTTACACTCACTCTCTGAGTCACTTCTCACAGGCATAGCTTCCTTACACGATGAAGATGCTTCCACTTTATGTAACACCACAGTAACTACAGCTCTAAATTTGGCCATCACCTCACATACCAAAACCCGCACAATGAACAGACAACCCTGGTCAACCAGCCTGACTTAAGAACTGAGGCGTGCTTCCAGGGTCGCTGAGCCTATTCCAATGAGCTCTTCATCATATATAAACAGTCCCTCACCAATTTCAAGTCCACACTGCCGCAACACAAACTTACTCCTTGTCTCTCTTATCCATCCTGTTTCACAACCCTAAACAGCTATTCAACACTTTCAATTCTCTCCTCTGTGTCCCAGAAGCTCATCCCTCTCCTCTCATCTCTGCTAAAGACTTTGCCTCATTCTTCAAGCAGAAGATCAAAAACATCAGAGAAAGCTTTAATCCCAACCCATCTCTTCAACCATCACTAACAACTGCTGTCTTCCCCTCATCCTTTAAACATTCCTTGATCATACCCATCCTCAAAAAGCCATCCTTTGACCCATTCTCTGTGTCTACCTATCATCCCATATCCCTTCTCCCTTATGCCTCAAAACTACTGGAACTGAATGTCCATCTTGAATTGTCCTCCCACCTCTCCTCCTGCTCCTTCTTTGACTAGTTACAATCTCGCTTCCGACCGCATCATTCTACTGAAACTGCCCTAATTATAGTTACCAATGACCTACTAACCACCAAAGCAAAGTGACACTGCTCTGTCCTCCTCCTCCTAGATCTAGTCGTCTGCATTTGACAAAGAGCACCACTCACTCTTCCTACAGATTCTCTCATCTTTTGGTATGACAGACTTGGACTTATCCTGGATCTCTTCATATCTAACAGACCAGACTTTCAGCATCTCCTCTCACACTACCTTATCATCTTGCCCCCTATCTGTCGATGTCCCCCAAGGTTTAGTAATAGGACCCCTGTTTTCCTCCATCTACCCCTTTGGCCTGTGACAGCTCATAGAGACCCATGGTTTTCAGTATCATCACTATGCTGATGACACACAGATCTACCTCTCTTAAAATTATATCACCTTACCAAAGAGAACCCCACAATGTCTGTCTACTATGTCATACTTCTTCTCTGCTCGATTTCTAAAACTGAACATAGACAAAACAGAATTCATCATCTTTCCCTCGTCTCAGTCTATTCCTCAACCTGACCTTTCATTCAAAGTCAATGGCTTCTCACTTTTCCTAGTCCCGCATGCATACTGCCTCTAGAGTAACCCTTGACCCTGCTCTCTCCATCAAGCCACATATTCAAACGTTTTCCACCTCCTGCCGACTCCCTGATCAATATAGTCCTTGACCAAGAATCTTTGAAAACACTAGTTCATGTCCTTATCTCCCTATTTGACTACTGCAACCTCCTGCTCTCTGGCCTCCCTTCTAACACTCACAGATCCCTACAATCTGTCCTAAACTCTGCTGCTGGACTAATCCACCCATGGCCCCGCTACTCCCGGCCTCTCCTCTCTACCTATCTCTTCACTGGCTTCACATTGCCCAAAGACTCTAGTTCAAAACTCTAAACATGACATACAAAGCCACCCGCAACCTGTCTCTTCTGTACATTTGTGACCTAGTCTCCTGGGACATACACACAACCTCTGATGTTCACAAAATCTCCTTCTCTATTCCCTTCTTAGCAAGTCTTCTGGCAACTGCATACAAGATTTCTCCTGCACATCCGTCATACTCTGGAACTCTCTGCCCCAATGCATCAGACTCTCGTCTACCATGGAAACATTCAAAAGGAACCTGAAGACCCACGTTTTCTGAATAGCCTACAACCTGCAGTAACCTTCAGTCCACCAAAGCGCGACGCGACCAACTCTGCCCTTGACACACCCACTCCAGGGTTGGGGGAGACTCGGGAACTGGGCAGTTACTTGTTCTCCTCACCTTCTTGGTTCTTTTCATGGGGACAGACGTAAGCAGAGGCCCGGTCCTGTGACCCTGGTGGTGTAATTTTTAATAAACGGGGGTAAATGACAAGGGATGACTCTGGAAAGGGGTATTCGTGACGCCACCTGTGGTATGCGATGAGGGCGGCCCCCGCTGCTTCAGAACCTCTGGGGATGGTGACCGTCAGCTTGGATGGTTCCGCTCCCCGCAGTTGAAGCGCGGTCCTCAGGGCAGCAGGATGAAGGAGTCAGTTCGTACCTTGGCAGATGTTCACTGGGTCGTCAGTATCTCGATTTCTCATACGGCCACTGCGCCTGATGGTCACCGCTATTAAAAGTCTCACACACCACAGCTGGAGTTCTGCTACTTTTACTCAGTTGTTTCAGCATGGCCGCCAGTTACGTCCCTTGCCAACCTCCGATTCAGCGTTGTTTCCATAACCAGAACAGTGCAGTCGAGCCACGGTTGGTGTCCTTTCCTCTCTAGGTGTCTCTGTCTCTGGTGATCTCTCTCTCCCTTTCTCTTCCTAGCACTATAAGTGGTAGTTCTCTTCTGGGACGAGCGTGACACCGCTCAGCCCCCCAGGCTCACAGCGCCTCCGCAGTACAGAGCTCGAGTACTGGTAGCCACGGGTGCTGTTGTGTCCCCTCCCTGGCACTGCTCCCTAGTTCAGCCACCTTCCCCAAGTTGTGTCTGGTGTTTGGCCACAGCTCTCGTTAGAATCCTGGGGCCTATGGTTCAATGGTTCGGGCATGCAGCATCCGCACCGTGTTCAGGGCCTGGTCCCTGTGTCGTCCACAAGCCCCTCTGTCTCGCCAGATATTGGCGTACCAGGATCAATGTCTCTTCCACACTCCAAGGACTCTCTCTTCTTCCTTTGCCTGTCGGTCTCTCCCTCCCGTGGGTGAGCGTGGTTGTGCTCCAGCCCATGGGAGTGGACACCACACCGCCTCTACACTCCCGACTTCTCATTCCAACCCTCTTTTTCCTCTTTCTCCTTTTATTCTCTTTCCTGTCCCCATTTTTGACCAGAGTTCTCCCTCAGGATCCACCCACTGTCCCAGGGGCCTATGGGTTGTGTGTGTGTTTTTTGGCTCAACTGCACCATCCCAGCACCTGGAAAGCAGAGGCACTGCTCCCCTCAACTGCAGGAGTGCAGTACCTCTGGTAGCGGCCTACCTGGTGGGGCGCCACATTCCCCTTGGCAAAGGTCAGCTCGTCCCGGTTCCCAGACACTCACAAAAATGTTTTTTTTTTTTTTTATGCAGATCAACAATGACAATGAACTTCAAGCATTATTTTTCTTTCCCTCCGAGAGGCACTGGTGCTTACACGTTACAAATAAAGTCCAACGCAGTTCAGTCCTAGTACAGTTGTAGTATTAAAATCAAAGATATAAAGTGCTCTCCAAAAACAAAAATAAAAAGTGCTCATTAAAAGGCAAAGTCCACAGTCTCGTGAGCACAGTACCCTACCGGGGTTCAAAACAAGTCTTTGTCAATGTCCTCCGCCTGACTGTACTGTGATCACGGCGGGTTAACTATTTACATTCCACAATTTAAATTTTTACAGTATTACAGTTTTCCCGGTACCTCACTAACCAGTCATACACTATATCTACACATGTTAACATTCTACCTACTATTTACATGGGCTTTCTAGGTCTTACTTTAGGGACAAGGGCTGCTTGCCTGCAAATCGTCCTTCCCTCTTGAAAGTCCATCCGACTCCGTTCACGGGGCTCGAGGCTGCAGCATTTTATGGACCCTCAACGCGTACCAGCCCTGCCATCCCATGCACCGGGTGTAGCCGTCCTCCTCTCCAGGGCGGAGGTCCCAACTGGAGTGTCCCTTTGGGAGATTCGACTCTACGTCCCTCCTGCTTACAAACACCTCCTTCTACAGTCTGTACTCCTTTATGAACCCCCAGCTGTTTCGAAGGAAGCCCACGACCACATCACGGCGCTGCTCCGCCACGTTTGGGACCAAGGTCCTCCTCATGCACACCTTCTCTTCCAGGTTCGCCTCCTCCTGTAGCTGCCAACGGTCTCTGCGCCATTGTCTCTCCTCCTCCTCGGTGGCTTGTCTCTTCTCCCAGTAGTCGTTGTCGTACCTGTTCGCAACTTAAGTCTCTGCCTGGGCCGCCACCGGACATCCCCCCATCAAGCTCTCATGGGATGCCCAATGTGCTCTTCCACCCTCAATCTCTGGCTACTCTGCTGAGCGCTCGATGTCCTTGGATTCTGCAGCATCAGCCTCTGACTGCGGCGCAGATGCAGGCGGGTGAGGTGTAGCAGCCGGTGGCTCCTCGGTTGGTTCTGGTGTTACCGGCCGGCTCTGGTTCTGCGGGGGTTCCGCTGGTGCTGCTGGTGGTTCTTCCACTGGTGCCGCTGTTGCTGTAGGTTCAGTAGGCTCAGACACCAGTGTTCGTCGTCCCGCAGGTGGATCATGGTCCTCAGGGCAGTGGGATGGAGGAGTCAGTTCGTATCTTGTCAGATGTTCACTGGGCCATCAGTACCCAGATTTCTCATATGGCTACTGCGGCCGGTGGTCACCGCTAATTAAAGTCTCACACACCTCCTCATTGTTTCCAGTACCGGGACCGTGCAGTTGAGCCACGGTTGGTGCCCTTTCCTCTCTAGGTGTCTCTGTCTCTGGTCGGTCTCTCTCTCTTTTTCTCTTCCCGGCACTATAAGGGGTAGTTCTCTTCTGGGGTGAGCATGACCCGTCTCAGCCCCCCAGGCTCTCAGCGCCTCTGCAGCACAGAGCTGGAGTACCAGTAGCCACGGGTGCTGTTGTGTCCCCTCCCGGGCACTGCTCCCTAGTTCGGCCACCTTCCCCAAGTTGTATCGAGAGTTCGGCCACAGCTCCCGTTAGAAGCCTGGGGCCACCGGTTCAACGGTTTGGGCATACAGCATCCGCGCCGTGTTAAGGGTCGGGTCCCTGTGTGGCACCCCACCAGTTGAGTCACCACTAGAGGTACTGTATTCCTATGGTTAGGGAGTGTAGGGCCCCTGTTTCCCAGGTCCTGGGATGGAGCCCACAACAAAAACACACACACAGTGACAGGCCCCGAGATGGTGGGTGGACCCTGAAGGAGGACCCAGGTTACAAAAGGGGGACAGGACAGTAGAGCCGGGAGTTGGTAGAAGGAGACCGGTAGAAGTAGACCGGAGGAGTAACATCAACTGACGAGGAGTGGAAGTCGGGAGTGTAGAGGCGGTGTGGTGGGTTGGAGCAATGCCACCACGCTCACCCAAGGAAGGGAAAGACTGACCAGCAGAGGAACAGAAGAGCCCTAGGGGTGCGGAAGAGACAGCAAGACCCGTACGCCCAAATCTGACGAGACAGAGGGGATGGTGGAGACAGGGACCCGTCCCTGCAGACGGTGCGGATCCTTCACGCCCGAGCTGTAGACCCGGAGGCCCCAGACTTCTAATGGGAGCTGTGGCCGAACACCCGCCACATCTTGAGGAAGGTGGTAGAACTAGAGAGCAGTGCCTGGGAGAGGAACCTAATGGTGCCCGGAACACACATAAGCACTCGTGGCCACCGGTACTTGAGCTCTGTGTTGCAGAGAGCGTTGAGAGCCTGGGGGGCAAAGCAACGACCCGCCCACCTCAGAAGAGAACTACTCCTTATAGCACTGAGAGAGACAGACCACCAGAGACTGAGACACCTAGAGAGGACAGAAAGGGCACCAACTGTGGCTTGACTGCATTAACCCGGCTCTCGAGAAAGAGCGAAATGGAGACTGGCAGGAGCAAACCCGGCGGCCATGTTTAACGCCTGAGTAAAAATAATGGAACTGCAACTGTGGTGTGAGAGACTTTTATTTGTCTAAGTATGCTCCTTTTCACATGTAAAACGCCGTGGAATAAATGGTGCTTATAATAATAAATAATAATAATATAAGAAAAAGTATTTTACATTACAGTATAGCAATCAGTATTTTGCATCAGTATTTGGCTGAGCTCACAGAGAGTTTTATATCCAGGATTATTTTGTCAGAAACCAATGTTGGCATTTTTATGGGCACATTGTTTTTTTTTTTTTACATCATGCATAGTAAAAACATTATTGATTGACATGTTGCTTTCCAAAGTAAAAAATGCACAAAAGAACAGCACCATGTGAATGCAAAGCTTCTTAAGGTACCGTCACACGCGGCAATATTGCTTGCAATTTCACTGGCAATTTGCTGGTTGCAGTGAAATCATGGACACATTGTTCTATTTTGTTGCAGTGTACAAATGGAACAGTGTGTCCATGATTTCACTGCAACCAGCAAATTACTAGTGAAATTGCAGATTGTTAGTGCACAAACACGAACCATTGTTGCACATGGGAACATGGCCTAAAAATCACATTTTCTGTGAATTGCTAAATTTTTCCTGTGCATTTTACAGCTGTGCAATTTTTACAGTGAATACACATTTATTTTTTATGCTTGTACACTGCATGGCTAAAAACAGCAATGCAAAACTAGAGTAAGGGTATGTTCACACAGTGCGTTTTTGCCGCAGTTTCTGCCTGCGGTTTACCATTGGTTTTATGGTAATGTATGCTAATTTGTTCCTGCGGTTTTGATTCCCAGCAAAACCAATGTGTTTCACAGAAACGCTGTGCACACACATTGGTTTTTGTTCTCTGGATACAGTGTAAACACCACAGGATTTCCTGCATTATTGTTTTCCAGCAAAACCTATGATTCTAGGATTAGCTGTGTTTTAGAAAGAATGAGAATGTCAATTTTCATTTTCTGTAGAGAAAAAAAAACTGTTTTTGGTTTCCATCAAAACCTTTGTGCAGGGAAAAGCTTTCACACACACACTGTTTTTTTTTCTCTACAGAAAATGGAAACACCACAGGTGTTTCCACTTTAGCAAAAGTGCAGCAAAGAATTGACATGCTCATTCTTTCTAATGGTGGGGTTACACGTAGCGACGTTATCGCATACAACGCCGCGGGAGGCGCGCATTTTGGGAGCACTTTTCCCGATATCGCAGCGTGTACCCTATGTGTACATGCACGCTCTATCGCTAACAATATCACTCACATCGTTGGTGAGCTGTCACACAGACAGACTCACCAGCGATGTGGAACAGCGAGATCGCTGGTAACTATGGTACACATCTGGTTACTAGGCGCCGCGCGGCGCTTAGTAACCCGACGTTTACCATAGATACCATCTCCCAGCATAGGCCCTGCCGCTGGGAGATCGTTCATCGTGGTGTCACACACCACGATGAAGCAGATTGATCAAGTGATTATCGCTTGATATGAGCTCCGGCTCACCAATCTGCGATCTAACAATCAAGCGATTTTACAGTGTAAAATCGCTTGATTGCACGCAGCGATGCACAAACGATATCGCTTAAGCGATCAAAATGCAGATAGCTTAAGCGATATTGTGCAGGAAATTGATGCGTGTGACGGCCGCCACAGCAAAACCTGAGGTGTTTCCACTTTCTTCACCAAACAAAAACCAATGTGTTGGGACAGCTAATCCTAGAATCATAGGTTTTGCTGGAAAACAAAAATGCAGCAAATCCTGTGGTGTTTACACTGTCTCCAGAGAACAAAAACCAATGTATGTGAAAGCTTTTCCCTGCACACATATGTTTTGTTGGAAACCAAAAACTCAGGATTAGGCGGCCGTCACACGGTTCAATATTGCTAACGATATCGTTTAAGCGATCTGCTTTTTGATCGCTTAAGCGATATCGTTTGTGCATCGCTGCGTGCAATCAAGCGATTTTACAATGTGATTGGGACATTGTTGGGAAACCTGGCGATGTTACTCAGGCGATTTTTCGCCTGATTATCGCCCTGTCACACAAGGCAACTCTCTGGCGATGTCGCCGCAACCTGGCCACGCCCCTCAGTTCCCGGCAACATCGCCCTGTGTGACGGTACCTGAATAGAACAAATTCCAAAATATTATGTGCCCAAACATGGTAGCAATTAAAACGTCAACTCATCCCGCAAAAAACAAGTCCTCACATGACTCTATTGAAGTACAGGAAAATTAATGCTTTCAAAATATGGCATATCCAAAACTTTTTTTTGCAAAAAAGAAAGTGGTTTTTGGTGTGTGATAGTAGCCAAACATCAATATAAATCTGGTATCACTGTAATCGCACCGACTCAAATAGTAAAGTCCTTTAACCACTTTAGGCCACTTCACACACACAGATATCTGAGTCCAATATCTGAACAGATCTCTGGTTGCAGTGAAATCACGGATACATTGTTCCATTTTGTGGCTGTGTACAACATGGAGCAATGTATCCATGATTTCACTGCAACCAGAGATCTGTTCAGATATTGGACTCAGATATCTGTGTGTGTGAAGTGGCCTTTATACTGCATGGTGAACATTGTATAAAATAAATAAAACCAATTCTTGACCTCATGTTAATTTGTTCATTCTTCCGCCCAAAGATCGCAGTAAGGCTATGTCACATTTATCCTGCTCACGACGCTGAGCACTTACACTAGGATTTACATGTAAATTCCTGAAATACATGATTCAGACAGAACCTCTGACAGACGATTCCCTGTAATGAGGCAGAGGAACTCACCTTGGACATAGTCTGTTCTATTTCCATCCTTTCAGTGGTCCATAAAAACGCTGTAGGCCACAATTTTGCACACTTCAGAAAAGGACACCGGTGAACAGAGGCCAGACAAAGTCCTGAGTAACTCTGCTTCCTCATTATAGTGAATGGATACCTTGGGAGTTTCATCTGAATCACATCATTTGGAGATTTACATTGAAAGTGCTCAGAGTAAATGTGATCCAAAATTGTATGTAAAATGTGCCCAATAAAAGCTTCAATTCATTCCACAAAAAAACAAGTTCCCGCTCAGGTAAATCATCTATAAATGGATATATAGGGGGTTTTCTTGCCACTGGTAACACAAAGGCTTTGGAAAAGTGTAATTGCTCCCCCCAAAGAGAAATTCAGCAAACTCTGTGCTTCCAAATCGAAATGCCCCTTTCTTTTTTCAGTTCCACTCTATGCCTAAATCACATAAAGCATTTTTCACATTTTTGTAGCGAGGAGAGTCAGCTTAATTTACAGGGTGCGTTTCTCCAGAAGCATGAGCTGGGCATGGTGTATTGGCTCTACAATGTATTGGACACTACAATGGCAGATTTGATATTTTTACTTAGCAACACCCATTGATGCTTGTTTCTGGAAAACACTAATGGAGTAAAAATTGTCTGTACACCAGTAAATACATTCCTAGTGGGGTGCAATTTCCAAAATGGGGTCACTTGAGGAGTGAGTTTGCTCTTCTGGCACTTAGGGACTTTGTATATGGAGTCTATAAACTATTATATGAAAATTTGTACTCCAAGAGTCAAATATTGCACCTTCCCACCTGAATCTTGACTTGTGGTACAGCTATATGGTGTATTGCCATGTTCAGCAGAAATCGTGTGACAAATTTTGGTGCCTTTGTTACCAATTTCCCTGTGTAAAAATGTTAGACATGGGGCTAAAACCAAATTTTTGTGGTAAAAATGTAATAATTTTTTCTTCACCACCTAATGGTATACAATTTTTTGACACACCTGGAGTGTTAATATGATCACTACACCAATAGATGAATTCATTGAGAGGTGTAGTTTGTAATATGAGATCACTAACGGGGGGTTCTGCTGTTCGGGTTCCTCAGGGGCTCTGTTAATGTAGCATGGCACCCTGAAACCATAACGGCTAATTCTGGATGTTAATGTGGTCCACCTTCCCTTCTGAGCTTTGCACTGTGCCTCAAAAGTTGTTTTTAACCACATATGGGCTACTGGTGCACTCAGGAGAAATTGAATAAAAAGGGTTTTGTTTGTTTGTGGCCAAAGCAACATTTTAGTGGAAAAAATGTTAATTTTCATTTACTCAGCCAAATATTATACAATTCTGTGCATCACCTGATGGTTAAAAATGCTCTTTGATCCCTTAGATAAATTCCTTGAGAGGTGTAGTTTCCAAAATGGGGTTACGTGGGGGTTTCTACTGCTTGGCATGTCAGGGGCTTTTGAAATGTGACACAGTGTCCACAATCTTTTCAAGCACCCAAACCAGTGGTGTAGCTAGCTTGCTCTGGGCCCGGGTGCAAGATCCGCACCCAGGGCCCCCATGTGAGGACCGGGGCGGGGGGAGGTATAGGGGGGTGCTGGCAGAGAATTCTCATGCCACCTCATCATCTGAGGACCGGGGGGGGGCGGTTGCACACTCACCGCGGCCGCCGTGCGTCTGCTGTAAGGAGGAGGAGAGGAGGGGCGGGCAGAGCTGCAAGACAGGAAGTCCCGTCCTCCCTCCTCTCCGGCCGGCTGCCAGCACGGGGCCCCCCAGGGGGTGCTCGCCCCACCTGCCCCCCCCCGCTAGCTACGCTACTGACCCAAACAGTAGTTATGCACAACATATCGGATATGAATGTACTCAGGAGAAATTTCAGTACAAATTGTATGGTGCTTCTTTCTCTTGTTACAATTGTTAAATAAAACATTTTTGTGGGAAAATTGAAATTTTTATTTCAAGCATCTGGGGATTCAAGGTGCTCATCACACATCTAGATAAATTCCTAGAGTAGCTTAATTTCCAAAATGGCATAATCTGTAGGGGTTTTCCGGTGTTTAGGCACATCAGGGACTCTGCAAAAGCTACATAACATCCACTATTGATTCTAGCAGATTTTGCTTTCCAAAAGTCATATGATGCTCCTTTACTTCCCTGCCATGCGCCCAAATAGTAGATTTCCACCACATACGGGGTATTGGTGTACTCAGAACAAATTGCACAACAAATTGTATGGTGCATTTTTTCTTGTTTCCCTTGAAAAAAGTTAATAATACCAGCACATATGGGGTATTAACTATTTTGTGTGGCATAACTCTTGTCTGTTGTTCACTAGAGCTATAAGTAGCATGGTGTAAGGCCTCTGTGCCTTGGCATCTGTGCCATTTCAAAGTGGCATTTCTAAGTGGAAGTCAGAGATAGACCAGAGATGTATTATGCTGTGATGGCCTGACCTGACGTATATCTTCTTCTTCTTCTCTCACAGGTACGGAAAGAGACTGCATAGTGATGTATCTAACCTCCACTGTATCCAATTTGACTGTGTGCCCCTAATGTATTTTGATGGTACGGAAAGAGACTGCATAGTGATGTATCTAACCTCCACTGTATCCAATTTGACTGTGTGCCCCTAATGTATTTTGTTGGTACGGAAAGAGACTGCATAGTGATGTATCTAACCTCCGCTGTATCCAATTTGACTGTGTGCCCCTAATGTATTTTGTTGGTACGACATATTCTCCCATCTACTTTATACCTTAGAAATATGCATTTTTTCTCCTCCTGCCTTTGTCTCTGTCTCCTGCTGATCCTGAACCAAACTTTCCTCTTAGCAGCAATTTGTTAAATGTCCCCTGGTGTGATGTATCCTTCTCCTCTGACCCCTCCCCTCTATCTACCTGGCAGATTGTCTGTTGTTCACTAGACCTATAAGTAGCATGGTGTAAGGCCTCTGTGCCTTGGCATCGGTGCCATTTCAAAGTGGCATTTCTAAGTGGAAGTCAGAGATAGACCAGAGATAAGCCAGAGGTAACCAGAAGGTAACAACTCTTCCCATCTAGTACCTTTCAGTACTTTACTTTGCCCATTGCATCAAAATGTCCTTCAGTTCAATGCTTTTATATCTATGTGCATTAGCCATCCACTTTTACTGCCCCATTCCCCCTCCATCACCCTTTATCCACATCAGCCCCTCTCTACTTCCCTTTACTATGTCCTGCACCCATACTCTCTTCACCCTACTCAATAATCTAAGCCCCTCATATTCCAGGGTCTTGCATCAACAAAAACAATGTCATAGAGCCAAACATTACTCCCTCCTTCTCTTTCTACTACTGCTTATGTCAGGCGATATTTCTCCCAATCCTGGTCCACCCTCTTCCAACCTCAACCCCCCCCACGCCTCACACAGAAATCCCAGTAACCTTATTAGCATTACCTGCACACCTTCATCTCCCTCGCTTAAATGTGCCCTCTGGAATACACGGTCCGCATGCAACAAACATCCCTTTATCCACAACTACTTTCTCACTAACTCTCTTAACCTTTTGGCCCTTACTGAAACCTGGATCCAGGACTCAGACACTGCCTCCCCTGCTGCTATCTCCTACGGCGGTCTACACTTCTCTCATTCCCCGAGACTTGGAAACAGACGTGGTGGCAGAGTTGGCCTACTCCTGTCCCCACAATGTACTTTCCAGGTCATCCCCCCCACTCCATCACTCTCATTCCCTTCTTTTGAGGTTCACACCATTAGGCTGTTCCGTCCCCTCCCCCTCAGAGTAGCGGTGGTATATCGCCCCCCAGGTTCACCCACCCACTTCCTCGACCACTTCTCTGCGTGGCTGCCGCACTTCATGTCCTCAGAATTACCAACCCTCATCCTGGGAGACTTTAACATCTCCATAAACAGCCCCAACTCCACATCTGCATCCCAGCTCCTATCTCTAACCACTTCTCTTGGCCTCTCGCAGCTCTCAACCTCTGAGACACATAAGGATGGTAACACCCTTGACCTGGTCTTTACCCGACTCTGCTCCACCTCCTCCTTAGACAACTCATCTCCTTCTCTCTCTGATCACAACATTCTCTCCTTCACACTCACAAACCCTCACCCATCACAACATAGTCCGACCTATCACACATTCAGAAATCTACAGGCCATCAACCCTCATACATTCACAGACTCTCTTCTCTCATCACTGTCCCCAATCTCCTCCTTCTCCTGCCCCAATCTGGCTGTGAATTACTACAATGAGACTCTCAAAAGTACCCTGGACCAAGTAGCGCCCCTCACCCTCAGAACCTCCAAACACAGAGTAAAACAGCCCTGGCTCACATCACAAACTCGATTCCTCCAGCGATGCTCTAGGAGTGCCGAACGCCTATGGAGGAAAACTCGCACACCAGAAAACTTTATCCATTACAAATTCATGCTCAAAACATACAACTCTTCCCTTCACCTCGCCAAACAGACCTACTTCACCACCCTGATCTCCTCACTAGCCAACAACTCAAAGAAACTCTTTGACACCTTTCACTCTCTCCTCAGTCCGAAAGTGCAGGCTCCTATCACTGACCTCTGTGCTGACGATCTGGCCTCTTACTTCACAGAGAAAATAGAAAACATCCGTCAGGAAATCAGCTCCCAACCTTCAAGTGTTGTTACTCCCATCTGTCCCTACATCCCCTCTGGCTCACTCTCCATTTTTGATCCAGCCACAGAAGAAGACGTCTCCAGGCTCCTCTCGTCCTCACGTCCCACTACATGCACCTCTGACCCCATTCCCTCACACCTACTACAGACCCTCTCTCCAGTGGTCACCACTCACTTAACCACAATCTTCAATCTCTCCCTCTCTACTGGCATCTTCCCCTCCTCCTTCAAACACTCTATTATTACTCCACTACTAAAGAAAACATCCCTTGTCCCATCGTGCACAAATAACTACAGACCTGTCTCCAATCTCCCCTTCATCTCAAAACTCCTGGAGTGCCTGGTCTACACCCGCCTCACCCATTACCTCGCCACTCACTCTCTTTTAGATCCATTGCAGTCTGGCTTCCGCCCCTTACACTCTACAGAAACTGCCCTTATCAAAGTGACCAATGACCTTCTGACAGCAAAACGTAATGGTGACCACTCTCTGCTTATTCTCCTTGATCTCTCTGCAGCTTTTGACACTGTTGACCACCACCTCCTACTCTCTATGCTGCACTCCATTGGTATAAAGGACACGGCTCTCTCCTGGTTCTCTTCCTATCTTTCTGACCGTTCTTTCAGTGTATCATTCTCTGGCTCCACTTCCTCCCTTCTTCCCCTCACTATTGGGGTCCCTCAGGGTTCAGTCCTTGGACCTCTTCTCTTTTCTCTCTACACAGCCCCGATCGGACAAACTATCAGCAGATTTGGCTTCCAGTACCATCTCTATGCTGATGACACACAACTATACACTTCAGCCCCTGACCTTACTCCCGCTCTAATAAAGAACACCAATGACTGTCTAACCGCAGTCTCCAATATCATGTCCGCTCTCTATCTGAAACTCAACCTTTCCAAAACTGAACTACTTCTGCTCCCACCCTCTGCCAACCTCCCTAAACCTGACATCTCTCTCTCGGTGTGCGGCACCACGATAACGCCTAGTCAGCAGGCTCGCTGTCTCGGTGTTTTGATGGACACTGATCTCTCCTTCACCCCATATATACAATCTCTCACCCGCTCCTGTCGCCTGCACTTTCCTCACCATGGAAACAACTAAAACCCTCACTGTGGCCCTGATTCATTCCCGCCTTGACTACTGTAATTCTTTATTAGCTGGCCTCCCCCACAGTAAGCTTTCCCTCTCCAGTCTATCCTCAATGCAGCAGCCAGGATCACCTATCTAGCAAACCGTTACTCAGATGTTTCTGCTCTGTGCCAGTCACTACATTGGCTACCCGTACACTATAGAATCCAATTCAAATTGCTTGTTGTTACCCACAAAGCTATTCATGGTGCGGCACCTCCTTACCTCTCCACCCTCATCTCTGTCTACCACCCCACCCGTCCCCTTCGCTCTGAATGTGACCTCAGGCTAACATCGGCATTAATCCGAACCGCCCATTCCCGACTCCAAGACTTCTCTCGTGCTGCACCAACCCTCTGGAATGCTCTTCCCCAAGAAATTAGGACCATCCACAACCTGCATAGCTTCAGACGCTGCCTAAAAACACACCTCTTCAGGGCGGCCTATCCTTCTCCCTGACAGTAGTCACTTTGACGTAAGATATTCATTGTTATAAGCCCCTGTACTTTGTGTTCCCATCCAGTCTTAGATTGTAAGCTCCTTCGAGCAGGGTCACCTTCATTTTTTGCCTATTTAGTGTATTTCCTAAGTTGATTTTATGTTTATTGTATGTAACTACTGTTCTGTATTACCATTCTGTACCGTATATTTTTCTTATATGTACCATTGTACTGTAAAGCGCTGCGGAATATGTTGGCGTTATACAAATAAAGTATTATTATTATTATTATTATTTGCGGGCATAAAATGTAAATGTTTGAAAATTGCAAAATTTTCAAAACCTTTGCAAAATTTCTGATGTGTTCAGAAATAAATATAAAAATATCACCCTAAATTTACCACTACCATGAAGTATAATATGTCACGAAAAGTAACATTCTCAGAATCACTGGGATACATTAAAAGTATTTCATGGTTATCTAATATATAAAGCTGAATGTGTGTATATATGTCCGGAATTGGCATCTACACCGTCGCAACAACAGGCACAAAATTTTGCACAGTCACATGTCTGGATCTCGAGAGTGTCAAAGGCTATGTTGTGAGGCGAAATTTTAACCCCGCACGTTCCATGTCACCAAACAATTTTGGCCCTATCTACATAATGGAGAGAAAGTGACAGTTACCAGTTGACAATTGTGAATGAGAGGGGCTTAATGACAGCACCAAAGACTAACAGCATATACCAGTATATAGTCACTAAGGTGGGGCCCTGACATGGAATATTCACCATGCACAGGGGACATGTATACACACCACATGCACACAAAGAGTAACAGCTAAGGTGGAGCCCCAACATTGGATACTTACCACGCACCCGAACACAAACACACACACAACACAGAGACAGTCACCACACAGACACCCCCCCACAGGGACACACACACATACACACCCTATAGGGACACATGCACTCACCCCATAGGGACACACACACCACAGGGACATACAGACATACACACCCCACAGGGACACAGAGACACACACACACACACACCACAAGAACACACAGACCCCATAGGGATGGACACACACCACAGAGACACCCCTCCCCCACAAGGACACACACCACAGGGACACCCCTCCCCCCCAAAAGGACACACACCACAGGGACCCCCCCACAGGGACACACACACACCACTGGAACACACACACCCCAGGGACACGCACACACCCCACGGACACACACACCACACAGACAGACACAGATGTGCACAAATCTCCTCACACAACTCGCCTCATACGTCTGGTATCTTTAATTTAAACAAATAAACATCTGATTAAAAACAGCCAATGTGCAACACATGTGCCATATAGGGAATTAAGGCAGATGTCAGTCACATGAGCTGTCTTTTATGTGTATGTGTGAGGTAATATATACTGCCCGGCCGGGGGGAGGGTTTACTGTTGGCTGGAGATTTATTAGGCTGCCTATAGCAACCAATCACAGCTCAGCTTCTATTTTCCTACAGGTCATTAATATGACATATTTAAATTCTATTTTGTTATAGCTAACAGCAGTTATTTATTAACCCGGGCGTGGCCTGGTAGTACAGCTAGTTACTACATAAAATGACACTGGCTAGAATTTCTCCTGTGCACATACCTGCTGCTGAACATCTGTGTACAGTAGAAACGATCACTTTCTTTGGATGCCAGGTGTGGCAGACTCAAACATCAAGGTCCCATAATCGCATCACAGGACCTCCGGCGCTGGCAGGGAATGCCGCAGTGCTTTAGATTGTGCTGTCAGTGATTGGCAGCGCAATCCAAAGGGTTAGCAGCATCAATCGGTGATCTAATCGGTGCTGTTATCTACACATGTCAGCTGAACAGATCATCTGACATGTACAGGGAATGATGCGAGCTCAGGACATGAGTTCCCATCAGAAGGAGGGACACAGCCAAGGCTTGGGCAAAGGAGTAAACATTGAGAATTTTAAAAAATAGTACAATGTCTGTGTAATGCTTGAACTGAATCTGGTAAAGGAGATGACATATGGATGGTGCCAATAAGACATCCACTTTTTTTTGGTGCATTCATTCAGTGCTACATTTGATTCTTATCTAAATAATGGTAGATATTAGTGCTTGCTGCTTTTCATCTACCTCATTTGCTTACATTGATACGTGTAGGATTTGTTTTGCACATGGACAGCATCTGAATGAGGCAAAACATTGAGGCAAAACATTGAGACAAAATATCGTCTGAAAGTAACCTAATTCGTGTTTTTTTTGTTGAATTTAAAAAAAAAAAAAAATTGGAATAAGTTAAAAGAAAATGTGCAAGTACAAAGCAATTGAAAAGTGCCACATGTAAACACAGCTAACATTTTATTTGCTGAGCCACGTTACTCTGTTGGCATACACGTAGGTTTCTAGAAACAAATTCACCCTGAAAATGATAGTGAAAGCTAAGAAGCCTGAAAATCAGTAACATGTACATACTAGCTCTGCATATCCTGCCAAGACATTACCAAGCAATTCATTCTTTACCAGTAAATATGCCTGCCAAGTATGAAAGGTCTTTGCATATTGCATTAACTCTTTCAGGGTCACAAGGGCTGACGCAACATTGATTAGGTAAAAGTAAAAATCAGCGTTGAGAGTGGACTATTGTCTATCCCTCTTACCCCAAGGGAATTGTAGTGGCACTCTGCGATCCCGAAAACCGTAGCCCCTTAGTCCCAGATGTGAAACAAACTGAAATGCCATCTGTTCTACAAATGACTGCTTGGAGGGGGTTCCTGAAGAGGGTATTGCTTGACCAAAGAGCTAATCAGCTCAGCTGGCACAGATAGGGTTAATTGCTATTAGGAGCTTGTGATCAGTATCATTAGTGATTTCATCATGATCAGCCACAGAGGAAACACAGAGAGATAATTATTGTAATTATGCAAACCAACGTGGTAACTTTCAAAGGAGAAATAAAATGATGGTAAAATTAATAGCTTCCTTATGTGTTGTGGCTGTGATTCTTCGAAAGGCCTTTGGCAGAAGAATTAAAGGTGCCAACCCGAGCTGACTCAACAGAAAAATGCCCTGCAGTTATATTAAGACATGAAGAGGAAGCGCCACTGAATTGTATTAATCTTTTTGCATTTATCTTTGTTTTCAGTTTTTTTTCCAAGAAATACACTGAGATATGAAAATATGAAGGGCGTACAAAAGGGAATCTATCAAAGTGCACCATTAGTAAACGTAGTAGATTGCATGCTCTCTATCCTTTATAGAAAGAACATTTGCTTTGTAAATGACCTTAGCCTTTTCTTAAAAACACAGTGGCGCATTTTCTGCCAGGATGCTTGCTAAAAGGCAAGCCCCCTCCTAAAACACCACACACGCTTTTGTCCAATTATCTGCAGCAAAACAATCCCTTCTCTACATGGATCCTTCATTAGTAGGATTACAATAATCCTGATTACCATACGTTTAGAAATATAAACTGCAATAGCTAAACCTACCCACCCAACGGTTACCAAATCTGCTGCGAAGATCCAGACACATATAAGGCACACATGTGCATGAACCACGTCTACCACATAAATGCATAAGGCATACGATGAATGAAAAATTGGCATTTGTTTACTGTATTTGTTTCTTCTTAAAGGAGCTGCTCATCAAAAGGTATCGTCATGCCATATCACCAGCGAGATCGCTGGCAATTCCCGAATTCAGCGATGTGGTAACCACATCGCATGTGCGTAGTGGCGTGTGACTGGGCCATTCTACGGCGAGAAATCGCTGGTGGAGCGTCGCCTGATGGCCCTGCACTGCAGTGAAAGAAGGCGATACCCACCAGGCGATTTCAGCGGATCGTGCCGTGTGACAGGGCAATAGCGACGTACACAGCGATCCTGAAATGAATCCCGTAGGCATGCTTGGATGTTGTTGTTTTTCGCGCCGCATCTGTGGCGATTGGTGGGTGATACTGCGTTCCGATTGGCTGGCCGTATTCGAGGCGCCTTATTTGATGACCTGTGCGTTCACACAAGCCTGACCAATGGGAACGTAGTTCCGTCCACCAATCGCAGTGATAGGGGCACGGTGAAACCCACTCTAGCACGCCCCTATCAAAACAGTATGCCCACATCGCTGCTATGATTGTGGCGTGTGACCAGGCGATGTGTGAAGGGAAGATCGCTTCTGGTCTTCTGCAGGTGATTTCCGGAATGCAGGATCACCGAAGATCGCACGCGAGATCGCTATGTGTGACAGTTCCACAGCGATCAGAAAAAAGTGCCCGAAACGTGCGTGCTCACGTCAAATCGCCAGCGATATGGAAGCCATAACGCGGCGTGTGACGGTACCTTAAGGGATTTTTGTCTTTAAGTGGTCTAGAGCAGAGGTCCCTAACCTTTCTTACTTTGAGAGCCACACTCAGTTCTGAGAAAGTGTCGCGAGCCACATTCAGCTCCTGCCCCCTCACAGTAGTGGCACTCATAAACTCCATTTGTGGTATAATAACAGCAAACATTTTTCCACAGAAATCACTTTAGGCAATATACCAAGATCAAGGGGTTCCTACCTTAACCCCATTCAGAACTCCTCTACCATGTGGTGACCATCTAGAGACCTGCCCTTCATAGCTGTTTGCTAGACCTAGTGCTTATACACCAAGCTAGAAGATATTCTTGAGCCACACATCACAGAGAAACATGTGCCTCCTAAGGCTACTTTCACATACCGATTTTGAGGGAGCCGATGCTGTCCGATATAATTCGGACAGCATCGGCTCCCTTCTGATGCCTGGAATCGGGTGCCAAATAGGCACCCGATTCCGGCATAAAATCGGAGTGAAAAAAAGAAAAAAAAAACCTTATGCTCACCTCCCCACGAGCCCCCGCCGTCTTCCGCCATCTTCTTGAAGGCTCCCGGTGGCTCTCGCAGGCTGCCGCTGTCAGCAGACACTTCCTCTGCTGTTCAGGACCTGCGGTGATGTCACAGTCACGTGACCGCGGGTTCACCATGGTAACCCGCGGTCACATGACTGTGACATCACCGCAGGTCCTATAAGGCAGAGGAAGCGCTCTGCTGACACCGGCAGCCTGCGAGAGCCACCGGGAGCCTTCAAGAAGATGGCGGAAGACGGCGGGGGCTCGGGGGGAGGTGAGCATAAGGTTTTTTTTTTTTTTTAACACTTGTGCTCCTAGTTAGGAGCAGTTTTACTGTACTGAGCATGCTCAGTACAGTAAAACGGGGTCCGAGGAGACATCAGATGTTTCCTCGGACCCTTCTCCATAGGGCCCCATGTTATAGGGATCGGACCTAATCGGATGTGCACTAAATGCCATCCAATTTGGTCCGATTTTTGCACCGATAATAAAATCGGACAGAATCGGATCGGACCAAATCGGATGGCATTTAGTGCATATCCGATTAGGTCCGATGCCCATAGAGCTGCATGGGGGCCAAATTCGGATCCGATGCTGTCCGATTTTGATCGGACAGCATCGGAAATCCGAAAATCGTAATGTGAAAGCAGCCTAAGTCACAGGTTTGGTGCCCCTGGCTTGAATCACATAAAAATATAATAAGTCAATAATCCCCTCACCGTTCCCCACCACTTCCATGTGGATGTTTCCTATTCCCTCATGTTAACATTGATGTCCAAACACTGTCTTCAGTGGTTCACCATTGTTTGTTTGCAAGTTTGTATTAAGGTACCGTTACACGTTGCAATGTTGCATGCAACTTCGCTGAAATTTTGCTGCGTCAGCGTAGTTGCAGCAACATTGCTGGAGCATCGTGCTGTGTGACAGCGCGATAAATCGCTGGTTGGAAGTTGCTAGGTTTTTTAACATGTTCAAAAACCTGGCAATCTTGCCCCAGCGATTTGGCTGTATCGTGCCGTCTGACACTGCAATAGTGATGTTGCCGGAGATACAGCCTATTCACAGCATTGCTGCGGATTGCTCGGTGGGTTGTTTTCTGCCTAGCGAGCAATCGCTGTGGCAACAATGTAGCAGCGTCGCAGGCAAAATCTTGCCGTGTGACACCAAGGCTGCGATGCCGGAAGCAAGTGTGCACCCACATCATCGCTTCTGACATCGGCCGCAATGTAGTACCGTGTAACGGTACCTTTAGGGATTCATCGGAGTCTGAAACTTTAAAATGGGAATGGCAAGGGGAGAACAACCTTTCACATTCTAGCCCGTTTCAAAAATTTTCATTTAGATAGACATAAACTTTAAGGGAGGCTGTTAATATCATACTCAGATACACATTAAAATGATTTAGGCATCCCTCACATGTCTGCATAAAACATCTTCATTGTTTTGGATCAGTGTGTGTGTGTCTGTTATCATCATCAGACTGGCATCAGTGTTTTTCCAGTATAGATAAAAAATAATTAAATCCCCAAGCTTCTCCAATACTTTGCAATGTTAAACACGAACAGCGCACTGATACCATCCATGTGTTATAAGTGTCTTTTTTACAGGCCTATAGCCTTGTATTGGCCCTTGTCGTCTGTGCTACTGGTAAATAACGGACATGTCTCCGTGTGATTTGCACAGACACATGTAAAAACAAGGATATATGAGCAGCCCCGTAGGTTATAATGGGTATGTGTGGTATCCATGAAAAAAAATGGATACCACAGATGCTGGAAGCCTTATAGAGATAATGTAGACCAGGGTTAGGGGACTCCAGGCATCGAGACCCACCAACAGTGCATGTTTTCAGGATTTCCTTAGTATTGCAAAGGGGTTGGAATCATCACCTGTTCAGGGGATTATATTATAACATTTGCAACACTAATGGCCCCTTTACACGCAGCTACAGGTAACAGGTTTTCCACAGGTAACTTACTGGTTGCAGTGAAATCATGGAGACATAGTTCCATTTGTACACAGCAACAAGATAGAACCATGTCTCCATGATTTCACTGCAACCAGTAAGTTACCTGTGGAAAACCTGTTACCTGTAGCTGCGTGTAAAGGGGCCATAATGGCCACTTTACACGTCCCAACATCGTTTCGATATTGGATACAACGGCACGGGAGCGCGCATTTTTTTGGCTGAAATCCAAGATCGCATAGGAGCTGTCACACAGGGAGATATCGTCAGGCAACACAACTGCGATGTCTACGCCCCTTGTACGCGCGAACTAGGGAATGACCATTTAACATGGGAGTGAATAGGGGAAGTTGCTCTCCAAGTCGGTGTTGGGTGGTCACACAGCACGTTCCGGCCAGATCGTCTATCCAATATCGTGCAGTTGGAGAGCCTGCACAATTCTTTCCCAATATCGTTTTGGCATCGTTCTTGCATCGAATTTTACATTTACACCATACAATGTACGAACGATATCGACGCCAACGCACGAACCACGTGACTTTATCGAAGTTGGACGACGATATCGGGACGTGTAAAGTGGCCATAAGGAAATCCTGAAAACATGCACTGTTTGCAGGTTTTGGAAGCCTTGAATTCCCTATTCCTGAAGTAGACATTATGGCATGCATTGAGTTCATATGTTATTGTTAAATATGTTTGTTTTTGTTACTTTGATTCTCAGAAAACTATACCATAGTTTTGCAAAAAAAGTTTGACAGGAACCCTGTTAGATTTGTGAGGGATATAGAAGCACCACTGGGTCATAGCCAAGGATAATATTCAAGTTTGGTTGCTCACCATGCCATGGAGGAGCAACATGTAAAACCAGAAAAAGACATGGCATATAGTGGGAGCACACCAGCATAATTTTGAAAATATACAAAATAGTTTATTCAACACATATGCAGACATACACTTTAAAATCAATTACAATTTACAAGACGAACAAAGCAATATTTGTGTTTATGTGGCGCCCCACAACGAGTGCATCACAGGAAGGTATTGCATCCCTGACTGAAGATGTAATATTTTCCGTCTCGGTGATGACATGGTTAAATTCAGAACTCCATACACCACATGCACCACTTAGAAGTAGAGGGCCAATCAAGTCCTGGTGGGAGGAGTGTAGTTGTAGTGTGTGTGGGTAACGTAGGAGAAGGAGTAGTCGGGTGGAAAGCAACATAGGAGAAGGAGGAAGAACAGGGCCCTGCACAGTGCCGTGCAGGCCTGAAAACTAAACTTACCGGCTGGCACCATTAAGCGGTGATCCAGACCGGAACACGGGCAGCTACCGAGCGGGCTCAACCATACCTGTGCCCAAACCACCGGATCACCGCTGTTCCGTAAACCAGAGTGAAGGAACTGCTTCTTAGGAGCACCTCACTACAGCCGCAACCAAGCTGTGTTGCCAGCAGGGTACTCACCACTGGGACACAGGACTTTCAGCTGTTTTTAATTCGGCTAGAGCCTCCACTAGAAGTTTCCCTAGCACCCTGAACTGGTACACTAAGGTGACACCGGCAACCAATATAGAAAGGTTAGACAAAGGAGGAATACCGTGGAGCTCTGAACTAACACCAGTCATTGCTGGGACCACCCGGTCCGTTACCTAAGACTGTATACCCTGTAACACACTAACGGTTATAGTAAAGACCCGTTACAGAGGAATCTGGTGTACGTGCTTTTCTTCAGAACTGTTATTAACGCTGCACCCTCAAAACTACTGAGCTGCCGTATTCCATCGAGTGCAGCTCCTGGCCCCGAGGACTCCTGCTCATCCTGTGGGGAGCATCCCATCTAGCTGCCGCACATCCCCCGGAGGCCCAAGCAGCGCCGGTGCCATCACCGGACTCCCACAGGTGGCGTCACGACAAACAAGAATTATGCCCATCCGTTCATCCCCTTTTGATCTGACCACCAGGCCCCACAGCCTTGGGCGCGGAACCGTGACGAGGGACCTGAGAACCCGGCAACGGTGAGTCACTTACATTACCACATGTGGTGGGTCCCTTGCTTTGTTCTTCTTGTAAATTTTAATTGATTTTAAAGTGTATGTCTGCATATGTGTTGAATAAACTATTTTATATATTTTATATTACGCTGGTGTGCTCCCGCTATATGCCATGTCTTTTTCTGGTTTTACAAGGAACCCTGACAGTAAAATTTGTGGTCAGAGAAATACTGCATGTCGTCTTAGAAAGTTGCAATCAAAATTAGTTATCCCTACAACTAGCCCTACCCTCTCTTAGTGTATCCTCACCCATCCCTTATATACTGCCAGCCCTCGCAGGCAGGGTCTCCTCTCCTAGTGTATCCTTATCCATCCCTTATGGTACCTTTACACGCCGCGACGGCAGGCTGGATACAGCCCGCTACAGGCTACAAATGTAGCTTGTAGCGTCAATGTAGCCCGTCGTAGCGGCGTCTGAAGACGCGACGCTACAGCCGGCGACAGATACATCTGTTTATGGGCTCTGCTCGAAAACAGATGGCTATATCGCCGATGGTAGCGAGCTGTATCGGCGTGTAAAGAAGCAACGGAAGGGAACTCTGGACACCCTGCGCTGTAGCTGCAATGTAGCTAAGGCGTGACCCAGGCTCCGGGATACCCCGCCCCATCACCGATCATTGGAGGAAGCTCCTGCATGACGATTGGTAGTCGCTGCCTAGGGCGGCATATTTAAGGAGCTGACCAGTCACACTACACAATCGCTCGAGCGTGCTGTATTTCTCAGCCTCCTGCGATGCCTGGCCAATCATGATGATATTGCGATGTCCTATCATCGTACGGACGGCTCGTAATCCAAGATTGTGGCACGCCTATGTGCTGTCCCTGCTGCACCAGGTCCTCCCATAGTAGCTGGTTGTAGCGGTGTGTACATGAGCTACAGCTGGCTACTTGAGACACCCGGCGATGTAGCTAGCTACAGATGTAGCGTGGCGTAGCGCACCTTGTGGCGGCGTGTAAAGGAGATGCGTTCACCGTTTGTAGCCGTTTGAGCGTGCTCGTGCACGTGAAGTAGCGCGATGTATCCAGCCTGCCGTCGCGGCGTGTAAAGGTACCATTAGGGTACCTTTACACACGGCTACATTTGTAGCTTGTCACCAGGTAACTTACTGGTTGCAGTGAAATCATGGATACATGATTCCATTTGTACACAGCAACAAGATAGAACCATGTATCCATGATTTCACTGCAACCAGTAAGTTACCTGGTGACAAGCTACAAATGTAGCCGTGTGTAAAGGTACCCTTATAGACTGCAAGTCTTCGCGGGCAGGGTCTCCTCTCCTAGTGTATCTTCAACAATCCCCTGTAGACTGTAAGGGCTGCTTTACACACACAGATATCTGTGACCAACTTCTGAACAGATCTCTGGTTGCAGTGAAATCATGGATACATTGTTCCATTTGTACACAGCCACAAAATGGAGCAATGTGTCCATGATTTCACTGCAACCAGAGATCTGTTCAGAAGTTGGTCACAGAAGTTGGTGTCTGGAAAGCGGCCCTAAGCCCTTGCGGGCAGGGTCTCCTCTCCTAGTGTATCCTCAACCATCCCCTGTAGACTGTAAGCCCTTGTGGGCAGGGTCTCCTCTCCTAGTGTATCCTCAACCATCCCTTGTAGACTGTAAGCCCTTGTGGGCAGGGTCTCCTCTCCTAGTGTATCCTCAACCATCCCCTGTAGACTGTGAGCCCTCGCGGGCAGGGTCCACTCTCCTTCTGTACTTTTCTGTGCCTTGTATTGTTCATAATTATTGTACTTGTCTATGTAAGCCTTTTTCACATGTAAACATGTAAAAAAAAAATTTCTAGTTGTAAACAAATTAGTTTTATTAGCAAAACGTGTCAAACCAGAACAATGTAAATCACTCAACAAAATAATATAAAAAGTGATTTCTTCAAATTCAAAACAAAATACCACGTTTACTGACTAATGAAATCTTGGAATTATTCAATCCATGCATGATAAGTGTCTTTATTACTAGTAGAGCATCCACTGGTTGTTATGACATGTTGGAAATGTGATACAAAGCCTGACACCAGCTTCTGATAGCGTTCCTGAGAAATCTAAATATGCATTTACGCTACAAGATCATCATGAATAAACATTCCTTAAAACATGCTTTCTAGGCTGCAGATCAACAAAACACTCGTTCATCAGGTGAAATGATCTTTTGGGCAGATTATTGTTCTTGGCGGTGTATTGCCGAGAACCATGCCAGCCTATACGTACTGAACGGTTTGTTACAGATCGCTCAGCGTGCTTCTTTTACTTTGGTTCACCTGGGTAAACATGCTATAAAACGACAATAGCCTCCAGATCACAAATATTCTTGAATTTGCAAACGAGTGTAAAATTGTCAATCAAATGAATATACAGCCATCTAATGCAGGAATGCTCTTAATGGAGCCGCATTTACAGAATGGCCCACCATTCTGGTTTATAAATATCTATGATGGTGGGGTTACACGTCCCGATATCGCCGCGATATCGGAGGCAACGCCGCGGGAGCGCGCATTTTTTCAGCCCCTTTCCCGATATCGCATCGCCGGTTTACACGCTGCGATATCGGGAAACAACGTCCCTCCGATGTGTACGCCCACCAACCCAGTAACGACCATTTAACATGGGAGTTAATGGGTGAGGTGCGAGTACAGATCGGAGTTGGGCTGTCACACGCTGCGATGCTGCTACAACGGCCATGCGATATCGGGGAGTTCAATAGCTCGGCTATTCAACTCCGATATCGTTTTGGCATCGTTCCAGCATTGCGTTGTACGCTCAAACCGTACAACGCGCACACGATATCGGCTGCAGCTCGCAACCCACGTGACTTTTTGTCGGAGTTGGGTCGGAGTTGGACGCCGATATCGCGGCGTGTAAACCCACCATCAGAGCATATAGTTTGTGACCTATTGTATCAACCATCATTGTGGTGCCAGTGTCTCCATGGCAGGGAGACCGGCGAATGGGGCATACTCACTCCGCCAACAGCCCTGCTATGCCTGACCAAAGTCAATCTTTTAGGCTGGTTTCACACAACGGTTCTTTTCCTGATCAGGTTCGATCAGGTTTGTGTGCCAAAACCAGGAGAGGAACTTGCAGAGAAAAACTGTAATTAAAAGATTGACACCTGTTCTGAGTTTTGGAGACACTCTTGGTGTTCACACACAAGCCTGATCGAACCTGATCAGGGAAAAAACTGTGGTGTGAAACCAGCCTTACTTCCTGCTCCCAGGGATTGCACATACAGCACAGGTCTCCTGGGAGCGTGCTTTGGCAATCTCACTCCTTTTAAAGGGCCAGTATGCCCTAACCTGGAAATGCTTTGCCATCCATGACTGAGTAACATGTTGTATTTAACCCCTTCCCGACCCATGACGTAGGAGGACATCATTGGTTGGGTCCCGGTGTTTGATGTGAGATCTGGTGCCGCGTACACAGCAAACAACCAATATCTCAGCTGATCTCATCAGCTGAGATGTCGGGCTTCCAGTGTGGCACCCCAGGGGTTAATGTGCCACAGTAACATCACAAGGATTAACTCCCCACACAACACTGGACACTGCACTAGCACCTCTAGGTCAGAAGGGAGAGCTCAAGCAGCTCCCTTATATATTCTGGTCTGAGGAGGAAGCAGTGAGTTGATAGTTGACAGTTGACAGTTCAGTTTAGTGCAGGGAGCACTAGGAGGGGGACCTGTAAATGGGAGCAGTGCTGAGCTCCTGACAGGGACCACTGACTACTTTCAGGCCTGAAACCAGGGTCTGAGGAGAGGAGTACAAGAAACAGAGGAACATATCTGGGAGACTGAGTTACCTCATAACTCGCCCCAGAGGAGCGCAGAAGCTGGATACCAGATCCGAATCTGTGACTGAAACACGCAGCACAGAAAACACCTGGATAGTGGAGGTTGTAGATATACACTGTACCTCAGCCAAGCAACACGGCGGGGTCAGAAGCACATGGAAAGACTCAAGTTTCATAGCAAAGGGGGTACCTGTGAGGAGAAACAGGGCCAGCAGCTCAGCTAAAGCAGCAGCAGGGCCACACACAAGGCGCAGGAGTAGGAAGCTGAGAACCTGGACAGGGTGGGAGCAACCCGGCCCCGGTACAGACTCCGTGGACAGTAATCTACTGAATACCATCACCAGTAAAGCCTTGGAAAACTTCAAAACCGTGAGTGTGTGTGATCCTTGAGCTCAAACCCTGCGTGCCCTCACAAACTACCATCATTTCTACTACTACCCCTATCCTACAACATCCAGAGCCCCAATCATAGACTATAACTATCACTGCCCCGGGGAACCAAGCTCTACCCGCGGAGAGCTGTTACATCTTCAGCTGCCAAACATCATCCCCGGAGGTTCTGCAGCAGCGGTGGTCCCCTCACTGACCACAACCCGTGGGTGGCATCACGACAAACTCCCCTGTAAATATCCGCCATTTATTGCGGAACCCGGGACATGGTCCGGACCAAGACCGCTGTGATATCCCCAGCAGTACCCCGGTCCAGTACCGAGTACCCCGTCCCAGTGGGCTCCACAACTTGGCGTCACGAACAGGATCTACCGTGCCCGGTAAATCGGGCAGTGTGTGCCGTGATTAGTGACTGTTTTGAATCTGCCGCCATTGCAGAGCGCGCGGCAAACTGAATTTGAACTACGCGACAAGGACTGTAATTTTCAAATTCTGCCATTACAGAGCGAGCGACGCACGGGAAGAAAAGTGGGCGTGTCATTGGGGGCGGCACTCGGCAAAGTGCTCTGACGTCATCCGGAAGGGAAGAGAATCCCTTGTGCACCAAGGAACGTTCAAGAGACATCCGGATGGAAGCGGAAGACAGGAGGGCGACCTTAACTAAGGGGGCACAGGATGTTGCAACCGGAAGAACCAGCGGTGCAAGAAACAGCACCTATCATGCCGTTCCTGATGCCGTATACTCCGGAGCAATGTAGTTGCCCCAATACTCCGATGAGCCTAATACTCTTAATTACTTTATTACTAAGATACAAGCTTACTATGTGATGTACCCCCTCACTGAAGCCCAGCATGTAGAATGATTATTGGACAATTAACTGACAATGCACAGCGGGAAGTAGCGTCCTGGCTGGACACAGATAAGGATACTGTAGAGCATCTTGTAGCTGGACTAAAAGCTGCAGTTGAATCTAGTGCTGACACCTGGGCTAAAACGAGGTTCTTTGGATGTCAACAAAAGCCCAAGGAGAGTGCCAGAGACTATGCCTTAAACTTGCAGTAAGCACTCAAAGCACTTAAACTAGCAGAACCTGCCTTAGCCCTGGGAGCTGACAAAATGCTAATTGACCAGTTCATAGAGGGTGCTGGGAATGGGTCCCACCACCAACTTAGGGTCCACTTGCAGCTGGGGCAATTATACCTCTTTTTTACGGGTTCAATACCCCTCTGTGACGCCTGACAATGTGGGGAGCCACAGATGTACTGACAAAAACCGAGACACATTTTTCATTGAAAAAAAATCGACTGAAACCGACGATAACTGAAGTTGACGAAAACCGAGGTATCACTCTTACCATCACTCAATGTTCCCAGAATGTCCCTTAAAGGGGTTGGTGCACATTAATTTGCTGATTAAGGTAGTAAAACACAAGTTTAAACATACCTTACCGTAAGTGATTTTACACTGATAAGAAAATAAATTTTGACACTTTATGTATATAGGGCTGCACGTTCTTTGAAGGCTGTCTGAAATCTTGGAATGTACTGATTCTACCTAGTGCCATATCCCTGTGCAGTGCAGGAGATGTAACAGCATAGGATAGATATCTATTAAACATATGGACTTGCTAAGCAGAGAATAATGCACATGGTCTACACTGGTCTGCAATCGTTCGATCTTCAATGCTCTTGCAACCTCATTTACACAATGAAAGTTTATTTTCTCATCTTCCAACATCCATTTGCAGCAAGGAATTTATGTTTGCAATTGTCAATTATCTCACCCAGTAATGTCATTATTTTGGTGACCCAAAAGCTCTTAACAAGAATTGGTACAAGTCGATTCACAAGACCAAGATCATTGGCTATATTAGTATCTGTGGTCTCTTGACCAAAGCCCTGAAAACCACCTTCTACGTATTAGATGGCATCTGCGTCTCTTCACACCTCACATCTCTATTCCTGACAGATCCTCTTTGGTGGAGAGAGAAGTCCCATCTACTGCTCTTGCTCTTCTAATACTTGCTCTTTCTTACTAAGCTGCCCATTTCCTCTGCTGGTGCCTGTACTTCCTTTATTTGTCACTAATGGTGTGGCACCCCATGGGTTAATGTGCCACAATAACATCACATGGGTTCTCTCCCCACTACACACTGACAAACACTACCACTTCTGGGCCAAGAGGGGGAGCACCACCTGCTTCCTTATATACTCTTGCTCATGAGGGAGAGTTCAGTTCAGCTCGGAGCAGGGCTGTGAAGAGCACACAGAGAGCAGAGTTAGCTCAGTGCAGACCTAGTGAGGGTCAGAGGAACAGGAGAACGACAGACTGAGGAACACGTCTGGGAGCTGGAGTGATACCTTCACTTGCCCCAGAAGAACGCACAGAACGGACACCGGATCCGGCACTGTGTCTGGCACCCACAGCACAGTGAATCCAGGAACAGTGGGATCTCTAGATGCCCCTAGTACCAGAGCGAAGCAACACGGAGGGTCAGCACAGCACAGAGGACTCAAGTTGCCTAGCCAAGTGGTACCAGCAGAATACAGAGAGAGACGTGAGGAATCCCAGCAGCTCAGCTAATAGCAGCAGCCAGGACACACCCACAGTGCAGCATAAGGACGCTGACAACCCCGGACAGGGTAGGAAGAGAGCTCAGCCCCATTACAGACTCCGTGGACTATAATCTGCAATAACATCAGCAGTAAAGCTTTGGAAAACAGCAAAACTGTGAGTCTGTGTGTTGATTGCGACCTTTGCTCCAGATTCAGCACAGAGAGCTTCCCCCTGCTACAAGCCTGTCAGCTCTGCAACCTCAGGAGAGAAGGAGAAGTGCACCAGTGTCTACCAAACGTGAGTGTGTGTCCTTTAACCCCGTCTCCACCATCTATAACCCCAATAGACTTTAACCCTTACTGCCCCGGGGGATATAGTTCTTCCCACTGGAACTACACCATCTCCGCTGCCATCACATCACCCCCGGAGGTTCTGCGGCAGCGGCGGCCCCATCACTGGCCGCACCAAGTGGGTGGCGTCACCCGTGACAAATCCCCTTGTAAATATTTCCCCATCTTATTGTGCGGGCCCAGGGACACGGTCCGGACCAAGCCACCCGTGACTTCCCCAGCACCGACCGGTCCGGCACCGAGTACCCCCGTCCCGTGGGGCTCCACAACCTGGCGTCACGAACAGGATCTACCCGGTCCAAAAGAATTGGACCCTGTGCGCCATCTGAACTGTATATTTGAAAATCCGCCATTTTGGAGCGCGCGGCGCGCGGGAAAAGAAAGGGGTGGTACCCTGCATTGGCGCGAACCCAGCCTCCTCCCTTGGTGCTGACGACATCCAGCGGGGAAGAAGATCCCTGTTGCACCCCGGAACCTCCCATAGACATCCGGACGGAAGCGGAAGACGGAGGGCGCATATTAACTAAGGGGACCCAAGATGTCGCAGCCCGGTGCGCAAGGCGGCGACGGAGCAGCCGGTGGAGCTGCAGCGCCGGACCCAGTGATAGTACCCGGCGGTGCAGCGGCGCAAGGAACAGCATCCAAAATGCCATTCCTGATGCCGTATACTCCAGGGGCAATGTGGCTGCCCCAATACTCCGGTGAGCCTAATACTTTAACTGACTTTATGCAAAAGATTAAAGAGTACTATGTGATGTATCCCCTTACTGAAGCCCAGCGTGTAGGAATGATAATGGGACAGTTAACGGGCAATGCACGGCGCGAGGTTGCGTCCTGGCTGGACACGGATAAGGACACTGTAGAGCATCTAGTAGCCAGACTGAAAGCAACATTTGAATCTGCTGCTGATACCCGGGCTAAGATGAGGTTCTTTGCATGCCGCCAGAAACCTAAACAGAGTGCCAGAGACTTTGCCTTGAACCTGCAGGAAGCACTCAAAGCCCTTAAGCTGGCAGAATCTGCCTTAGCCCCGGGGGCTGATAAAATGCTATTTGACCAATTCATAGAGGGCCTCCATTCCCCTTCCTATCGAGGACAGTTAAGCATGATACTGCTGCAGAACCCTGACATGACATTTACTGAGTTGAAAGATAGAGCTATCCGTTTGCAGCAGCTGGAAGAGCCACGAGAATTAACACCTGTGCCCGACGCTGCAGCAGCACCTCAGCAGCCGGCAGCGCCAGCGACATCTGCTATGTCAGAGACTGCTGCTGAGGCTGGGGAATATATCTCAAATGCAGCCCTCAACCAAAAGCTAGATGCCCTGACAGACACTGTGATCTCCATGGCCAAGGTCATCAAGGAACTGCGAGAGTCAAAACCTGCACCCAAGATCGAGATGGCGACCAGCAGAGAGGATGTTCCGTGGATGAGGCCCAGAAGATACCCAGCAGCAAGAGGACGACCCAGCGATCACTACCAACCAGATGGACAGCCCATTTGCCGCCGTTGCCAGAAATCAGGCCATCTTGCTCGTGAGTGTCCTTTAAACGACGATTCCCTGGACAGGCGGGCCGCTCCCCAGGAATGAACGCTCAAGGCCCCTTCGCCTGGTATGACAAATTCGTGGGAGGAAAGCCGGTGATCCCTATTGTGTTGGATGGCATCCCCTTTAGTGCCTTGCTGGATACCGGATCCCAAATAACATCCATCCCACATGTTCTATATAAAAGGTACTGGGCTGATTCAGACATTACTAATGCGCCAGATGACTTTAATTTTGATGTATGGGCTAGTAATGGACAGGTAATACCAAAGGTCGGATTTAGAGAGATGAATATTCAGGTTGGGAAGGTAGAATTGCAGAACCAGGGTATTATAATCATAGATGTTAACCTGGGAGACCGTGAACCCGTGATGCTGGTAGGAATGAATGCAATTGAGAAATGTTTTTCCGAAGTGTTAAGTGTTTTGCAGCAAATTGCCGAGACTGCCGGAACTGGACAACAGAGGCTTCTGCACAAAGAGATCAAAGCCCTGATGTTGAAGCAGCAGGTAGAAATCTCCGGAGGTGAGATCGGCAGTGTGCGAGTAAGTGATCCAATACCCATTGTAATTCCTCCCAAAACCGAAATGTTGGTATGGTGTAGAGCCGCAATGGGCATTAAAGGGCGAGACTATCAGGCCCTGGTAGAACCCGTGTACTCAGACAGCAGACCGACCATAATCACTGCTAGAGGAATAGTTGACGTACACAGGGGAAGAGTGCCATTACGCCTATTAAACTGCGACGATGATGAGATCACATTACCAAAGTATGCTACCATGGCTAAGTTATACACGGTTGATAACAACAACATCACAGCCGTCGAGCCCTTGAACCCGCGAGTCAGGCGGATGACAATGGCTCAGGAGAGAAGCTGGAGGATTGGTGCCAAAAGTTGCATGTAGGTACCAGTTCTACACCTCCCCGTCACAAGCATGGAGTATACCGGGTAGTGAAGGAATATGAACAGATATTCAGTAAACATCCGTTAGACTTTGGACAGATCAAAGGGGTAGAGCACACTATACCCACAGGTAACCATCAACCTATAAAAGAGAGGTATAGACCATTACCACCAGCTCACTACCAAACCACCAAAGATATGCTCAGAGAAATGAAATCTGCAGGGGTAATAAAAGACAGTTGTAGCCCCTGGGCAGCACCTCTAGTGTTAGTTAAAAAGAAGGACGGGACCATGAGAATGTGCGTAGATTACCGGCAGATTAATCGCATCACACATAAGGACGCATACCCATTACCTAGGATTGAGGAGTCATTAGCTGCATTAAAATCTGCTAACTACTTTTCCACCCTTGATCTGACTAGTGGGTACTGGCAGGTTCCTGTGGCCGAGGCCGACAAGGAGAAGACAGCGTTTACTACGCCGATGGGCCTCTGTGAGTTTAATTGTATGCCGTTCGGACTCTGCAACGCACCCGGGACCTTCCAACGTCTGATGGAGAGCTGCCTCGGGCACAAGAACTTTGAAACTGTCCTCCTATACCTGGATGATAGTCTACTCGAAGACGTACGAGCAACATCTACAAGACCTGGCAGAAGAGTTCGAAGCTTTATCGAAATATGGCATGAAAATCAAGCCATCCAAGTGTCACCTTCTCAAACCAAAGGTACAGTACCTGGGACATGTCGTGAGTTCAGAGGGAGTAGCACCGGATCCTGATAAAGTCACGGTGATAAGGGATTGGCCAAGACCTACGAACGTGAAAGAAGTGAGGCAATTCCTGGGCCTGGTAGGCTATTATAGAAGATTTATCAGAGGATTCACGAAGCTAGCAGCTCCTCTGCAAGACATTCTGGTAGGACGATCAAAGAAAACTTCAAACTGTAATTTCCTGACACAGTGGGATGAAGAAAGAGAAGATTCCTTCAATAAGCTGAAAAGTGCACTGACGAGAGAAGAGATCCTGGCATACCCTGATTACCATCAACCGTTCATTCTTTACACGGATGCCAGCAATGTGGGACTGGGAGCAGTATTGTCACAGATGCAAGGAGGCAAAGAAAGAGAATGTTATTTATTAGTTGTTTTGTACTGCATGACTAATAAGTTTAAAAGTGAAAGTTTGAAAATTGTGAAATTTTCGCTAAATTACAGTATTTCCACAAATAAATGTGAAATATATCTACCTAAATTTACCACTAATATAAAGTACAATGTGTCACGAAAAAGCATTCTTAGAATCACTGGGACGTGCTGAGGTGTTCCAGAGTTATTGCCACATAAAGTTACACTAATCAGATTTCCAAAATTTGACCTGGTCATCAAGGTCAAAATTGGCTTGATCTTTAAGGGTATGTGCACACTGGTAGGTTTAGTGCAGGTTTAGCAGCGGAAACCGCCGGTCGGTTTCCATGAGTTTTATGTAAATTTATGTTAATCCAAAAGCGGCTTTTGGGTTAACATTAAAACCTATGGAAACCGACACCCGGTGTGCACACACCGCGGTTTACACATGCTCATCTGTTGCTAAACCGCTGGATTCCCAGCGGGTTAGCAACGAATGTGCATGTTCTATAAACCGGCCGGTTCTGCAGCGGCTGCAAGCAGAATCATGTGCTGCTTCCAGCCGCTGCATAACCGCCGCCCTAACCCGCTGTGCACCCGCCCGTCACCCGCCGCACATACCCGCCAGGAAGCCGGTGGACGGCTGCAGAGCTTCCTGTCGTGTCCGCCCAGACGCTCACCGGCACAAACCCGGCATATGTGCACATACCCTAAGAGGCTTAGGGCCACTTTACACACACCAACTTATCTGTCCAACTTCTGACCAACTTGCTGGTTGCAGTGAAATCATGGACACATTGCTCCATTGTACACAGCCACAAAATGGAACAATGTGTCCATGATTTCACTGCAACCAGAGATTTGTTCAGAAGTTGGTCACAGATATGTGTGTGTGTAAAGCGGCCCTTAGATAAATTTTCTTTTAAATCCATGATAGTTTTCCAAATAATTGATGTTCTACTTCTAGTATTATGTTTTTAGTAAAAAGAACAAATATGTAGGTGGAATTTATATTGTAACCTGTAGGAATTCTATTCACCTTATGGAGAGAGCGAAGTAGTGAGGATTGTAAGCACTTCCTCTCTCAGATATATGCAATTAAAAAATTTGCACTTTCACTAAGGAAGTAGATAATCCGTGCACATTTTAAGAGTCCTCAATCATACGCTTTCACAGCATTTTAATATAAACTAGGGATTAGTGCGATCAGAACCCCAAAACTCTGAATTTAATTGTCTTTGGCAGCGAAGAGTTATGGACATTTCCTTTAACCTTTCACTACTGCCTTCTTGCCCAATAAGAGAATTTATATTATCTGAAAGGCAAAAGATTTATTTTATAATTTAAATATTGTAAACTACAGCTGTCACGAGAAGTGTGAAAAAGGGAAATCAAGGTACTGGGCTGCACCTCAAGTCGGAGCTGAACCATTCTAACTGAAGGGTACTCTGATGCTGGATAGCCTGAGTCCACATGCCCTCTAACAAACTTGGTGACTCACCCTCCCGAGGAGGAGCTGGTTAAGCAAAGGAACCACAGTTAGGACAGATGGAAGAGCAAACACAAGCTCAGCATAACTCACAAGGAGAATAAAATAAGTAAAAAGGAAACAAGTACAAGAGAATCAAAAAAAATACATAAGGTGTTTACAACAAACAAGTAGAATGTACCAGATTACTGAACCAAAAAGACTCTGATATTTGTTAAAAAATAATTGTGTCTGTGTCACAATATATTGAGACCTGTAACTTCTGTATTTTTCTATCAATAGAGCTGATTGCGATTTGTTTTTGCATGCTAAGCTGTAGTTTTCACTTAAACCTTTTTGGGGCATATATGATATATTGATTTTTTTAAATTATTTTCTGGGACTGATAAAACAAACACATTTGGAGTTTTGATTACTTTTTTCTGTGTAATATATATTTTAAATAATTATATAATTATACCAGTCTTTTATGAATGAGGTAATATGAAATATGTACACTGGTGTGAAAAAACTGTTTGCCCCTTCCTGATTTTTTTATTCTTTTCCATGTTTGTCGCAAAAATGTTTCAGATCACTAAACAAATTTAAGTATCAGGCAAAGATAATACAAGTAAACACAAAATGCAGTTCTTAAATGAAGATGGTTATAATTGTGAGAAAAAGAAATCCTAATCTACAGTGCCCTGTGTGAAAAAGTGATTGCACAGCTCCTTAAAGCATAAATTAACTGTGGTTTATCACATCTTTGGAAAGCTGAGTTCAATTACACACTTAAGTGTGAAAAACATGCAAAAGAATAATAAATCAGAAAGGGGGCTAACACTTTTTCACACCACTGTATATTATTATTTTTTCCTAAGCTTTAGAGTAAGACCAAGGTGGTGATGGAGGTCTTCAGCAGTCCCTTGGCTGTCATGGTAGCCCATCAGTTCTCCATGACTGCATTTCAGGGGCTCTTGAGCAGAGGTGAACATGTACACTGGTGATCTCACTATTACAATACTGCTGTCAGCACAGCACTAGATCCTGCTTCATACATGTGCATACTGGGGTTCCGGGCCTTGCAAAAGTATTGATACCCTGTGAGCTTTTCAACAACTTTTCATTTTACTACCACAAATGTTTATGGATTTATATTTGGTTTTTATGTGCTAAACCTGCACAAAGTAGCAAGTATTTGTAAAGTGTAAACAAAATAATACATTGTTTTCTAAATGTTTTAAAAATCTAAATGCGAAATTTCTTAAGTGCATTTGAATTCAGCCCCCTGTAGTCTTATACCCCTAAATAAAATCCAGACTGACCATTTGCTTTCCATATTTCACCTAATTAGTACATTGAGTCTACCCCATTGAGTCTGTGTATAATTTATACCCATGAAACACTGATCCATCCATCCAAAAACGGAAGTAATATGGCACAAATGCAAAGACATCTCAAGCAACAAGAGCACTATTTAGAGGATTAGCTAAGAGGCACATGTTCACTCTGGAGGAGCTGCAGAGATCCACAGCTCAGGTGGGACAATCTGTCTACAGGACAATTAGTTGTTTACCCCACAAATTTGATCTTTATGAATAAGTTGGAAAAAAAAAGTCATTTTGGAAAGTTAGCCATAAGAAATGTATTTTACAGTTTGCTAAAAGCCATGAAGAGGACAGAGACAGCATGTGGAAGGAGGTGTTCTCATTAGATGAGATCTAATTAAAATTTTTTTTGGCTAAATGCAAAATGCTATGTGTTGTGGAAAACAAATACTGCACATCACCGTGAAAACACCATCCCCACCGTTAAACATTGTGGTGGCAGTATAATGCTGTGGGGATGCTTTTCTTCATTAAGAACAAGGAAGCTGGTTAGAGGTGATGGGAAGATGGATGGGCAAAATACAGGACAATCCTGTAGGAAAAACTGTTAGAGGCTGCAAAAGACGAGATTAAGGTGTAGGTTCACCTTCCAGCAGGACAACGGCTCTAAACATACTTCCAGATCTACAATGGATGGTTTACATCAAAGCATATTCATGTGTGTGAATGGTCTACACTTATAAAGGGTGAACTAGGCGATGTTCGAATTCGCCAGGCTTGCACGTTTTTTTTAAAGTTCGAGGACGAACATCACTCGAACTTGAGTGCGAAACACGCACTTTGGCTTTAAAGTTATGGGACAGGAACATGGGCTCTGTTAAAATAAAGTATATAGTTATTATATAGCATCATCATACTTACCGGTAATACTGGGTTCCGTTGTCTCCCAGTAGTACTGTGCCGCTGGTTGTACTTCTGGGGCCGCTCATTAACTTCCAGGATACTCACTGCAAAGGAATCAACAGCCAATCTCAGATGCTGTTGTCACAGAAAATGGGCATCTGTGATTGGATGCTGGAGTAAGCTGAAACCAGCCCATACATTTGTATGTGCAGATTCCAGCCTTCTCCAACAGGCAATCACAGACGCCCATTCTTTGCGCCTGTGTCTGTGATTGACTGACATCACTGTACAGTATTTTTAATTCTCAGCACACATGAAGCGGATGGCTACAAGCTGCCACCCCCAGCTACCTGGCTTTACATTGGCTGGCAATCAAATTACAGGGAAAACCATTATTTTTAAAAAATTATTTAAATAACTAATTTTAAAAAAATTGTGTGGGCTCCTGCAATATATTGATCGCCAGCTAAGTAATAGCCAGGCAGTTGGGGGCTAGGATTCTCAGCGTGGTAATGCCCAAGTGTTCTGGGCCCCCATGCTGAAAACTGCAGCCGCCCCTAAAAATGGTGAATTGTTTCTTGGCACTTTGCCCGGCTCTTCCAGCAACCCTGATGGCGGTGGCACGCTGAGTAATGAAGGCATTAATTACAGCTTTGTATTATCTGCTGGTACAATTATAGTAATAATAATAATAATAAATCTTTATTTATATAGCGCCAACATATTCTGCAGTGCTTTACAATGCAGTGATATACAAACGGTCATAGGTAACAATGAAAAATATACAATACAGTAAGTAAAGTAGAGAATCAATGTAAAAATCGAATACACTAACCAGAGAATCAATGTAAAAAGTACAATAAATAAAGCCGAGAAACAATGTAAAAAATGCAGTACAGTAATTAGATACAATACAATAAGCATAGAATCAAAGTAAAAAGTACAATACAATACTTAAAGCAAAAATAAGAATGACCCTGTTAAAAAGAGCTTACAATCTACAACGAGATGGGGGTTAGACAAAGTACGGGGGCTTATTACAGTGATAGTCCAGGCATCTTGAGGAAGTGGGGGATAGAAATGAATGATCACCAGACAATCTGTGTAGAGCTTTTGGATTTGGTGGAGTTTGAAGAAGAGTTATGACCAGACAAATAGTGAATGGGCTATATACAGCACAAATTACCGTATATACTCGTGTATAAGCCGAGTTTTTCAGCACAAAAAATGTGCTGAAAAGTCCCCCCGGCTTATACACGGGTATATACATAGCCCCAGCTGTATACAGCAGCCCCAGCTGTATACAGCCCCCCGTGGTAACCAGGGTCCCCCTTGCTGCACACCTGTAAAGGAAGATGTCAGTATAATTATCGCTGCTGCCGCCGCTCCGCTGCTCGGTCACCGTGCTGCTCCGGGTCTTCATGCTTCCTGTTCCTTCTCCGGCGCTCAGGAAATGACGTCATTGTTCGAGCGCCGGAGAAGGAACAGGAAGCATGAAGACCCAGAGCAGCGCGGTGACCGAGAAGCGGAGCGGCGGCGGCGGCAGCGATAAGTATACTGACATCTTCCTTTACAGGTGTGCAGCAAGGGGGGCCCTGGATACCACGGAGGGGCTGTATACAGCTGAGGCTGCTGTATACAGCTGGGGCCCCTGTATACTACTTATGGGGGGGTCTGTATACCTCTGGGGCTGCGGCTGTATATACCCCCTAGGGCTGCTGCTGTATATACCCCTGGGGCTGCTGCTGTATATACCCCCTGGGGCTGCTGCTATATATACCCCCTGGGGCTGCTGCTGTATATACCCCTGGGGCTGCTGTATACTACTACTGGGGCTGCTGTATACTACCACTGGGGCTTCTGTATACTACTACTGGGGCTTCTGCTGTATATACCACTGAGGCTGCTGTATACTACTACTGGGGCTGCTGTATACTACCACTGGGGCTGCTGCTGTATATACCCCTGGGGCTGCTGTATACTACCACTGGGGCTACTGTATATATCTCTGGGGCTGCTGTATACTACCACTGGGGCTGCTGTATATATCTCTGGGGCTGCTGCTGTCTATACCACTGGGGAGGGTGCTGTAACACTGCTGGGGCCTGTATGTACCACTGGGGAGGCTGCTTTATACCACACTTCTGGGGGCTGTATACTACCACTGGGGAGGCCTGTACACCACTGCGGGGGCCTGTATACCACACTGCTGGGGGCTGTATACCTGTGCTGGGGTCCACCCTCGGCTTATACACGAGTCAATAGATTTTCCCAGATTTTGGGGGCAAAAGTAGGGGGGTCGGCTTATACACGGGTCGGCTTATAGACGAGTATATACGGT
The DNA here is from genome assembly GCA_033576535.1 of Allobates femoralis. Lineage (NCBI taxonomy): Eukaryota > Metazoa > Chordata > Amphibia > Anura > Aromobatidae > Allobates > Allobates femoralis. The sequence goes on from JARQOC010000003.1 coordinate 649,335,789, forward strand.
ACTTTTATTAGGGAGCATGATAGGCAGCTTTAAAAAGATGTCTTTTTAGGGAGCGTCTAAAGCGATGCAAGTTGTGGATAGTCCTGATTTCTTGGGGTAGAGCATTCCAGAGAATTGGTGCATCTCGGGAGAAATCTTAGAGCCAGTAGTGGGAGGATCAGATTAGTGCAGATGTTAGTCGAAGGTCATTTTTAGAACGTAGAGAGTGGGTAGGGTGATAGACAGAGATGAGGGAGGAGATGTAGGGAGGTGCTGCACTGTGAAGAGCTTTCTGGGTGAGAACAAGCAGTTTGAAATGGATCCTGTAGTGTATGGGCAGCCAGTGCAGTGACTGGCACAGAGTGGAGGCATCTGAGTAATGATTGGCCAGGAAGGTGATTCTGACTGCCGCATTAAGGATGGATTGGAGAGAGGAAAGTTTAGAGAGGGGGAGGCTGAGTAATAGAGAATCGCAGTAGTCAAGACGGGAATGAATTAGGGCCACGGTGAGGGTTTTTGTTGTTTCCATGTTGAGAAAGGGGCGGACTCTAAAAATGTTCTTCAGGTGCAAGCGACAAGAGCAGATGAGAGATTGTGTATAGGAGGTGAGGGAGAGATCGGTGTCAAACATAACACCCAGACAGTGAGTCTACTGCCTAGGCGTTATCGTGGTGCCGCACACTGAGAGAAAGATATCAGATTTAGGGAGGCTAGTGGAGGGGGGGAACAGAAGATGTTCAATTTTGGAAAGGTTGAGTTTCAGGTATAGAGTGGACATGATATTGGAAACTACAGGTAGACAGTCATTGATGTTCTCTAATACATCAGGGGAAAGGTCAGGGGCTGAAGTGTATAATTGTGTGTCATCAGCATAGAGATGGTACTGGAAGCCAAATCTGCTGATGGTCTGTCCAATAGGAGCCATGTAGAGAGGGAAGAGAAGAGGGCCAAGGACTGAACCCTGAGGGACCCCAATAGTGAGAGGAAGAGGAGAGGAAGTGGAGCCAGTGAACGTTACACTGAAAGAACTGTCAGAAAGATAGGAAGATAACCAGGAGAGAGTGGTGTCCTTTATGCCGATGGAGTGCAGCATAGAGAGTAGGAGATGGTGGTCAACAGTGTCAAAAGCTGCAGAGAGGTCAAGAAGAATAAGCAGAGAGTGGTCACCATTACGTTTTGCCGTCAGAAGATCATTGGCCACTTTGATGAGTGCAGTTTCTGTAGAATGTAGGGGGAGGAAACCAAGACTGTAACAGCTCTAGAAGAGAGTTAGTGCAAAGGTAGCGGGTGAGGCGGGAGTAGACCAGGCGCTCCAGGTGTTTAGAGATGAAGGGGAGATTGGAGACCGGTCTGTAGTTATTTGTGCAAGATGGATCAAGAGAAGTTTTCTTTAGTAATGGAGTAATGGTAGAACTAAGAACTAAGCCCGAAATGTATGGCATCAGGCCAGTATTAGGCCTGGCCCCCATGAATTTCTGGTAAACAGTAAAATAAAACACAACACTGAGAAAAAATTATTTTAATAGAAATAAAACAGAAGATAATTAGAACTCCATCTTTATTACCAAAAAAAAACCTCCCTCCAATGTAATCCACAGGCGAGCATCTCTTCAGCTCTGCTACATTTGTGTCAGGAGACACACACAAGACTGCTTATGCAGACGGGGAGGCACAGACTGAGCTGCTGTGAGAGAGTTCACTCGAGTTCACAGTTGAGCGTAGTCAGCTGTGCCCTCGACTGATGTCACTGCAACACTGCAGTAAAGTGAGCGTTTCTCAGCAGTGAAAGCGGTGATATTAGAGTCGGGGTTATCCGAAGGCACAGCTGACCAGACTCAGCTGTGCACTCATGTGACCACATGTGCTGCATTACGGCCCCAAAGCACAGCCGTAAAGTGAGTGCTAACATTCCCTTTGTCTGCGTGCCTGCTGGCTTCACTGGCTTCTGCTGTCACTGAAGTGCAGGCGAAGGCCCCGACACCTCGGTCTGCATGTCCCCTATGTGGTGTGATGAGGGAGTGATGATCGGGGGCACATAGAAGCCTGACATTGGGCTATCTATCACTATACACAATGTCATTTGTCCTGTCCCTGCTATATACTGACAGTGAGGAGGGAGAAGAGAGGGAGGGGGGATGGTTTGGATTAGAGCAAACAGAGGGGTAATAAAAGAAACCCAGCCAGTCATAGTGACATTCTGCTGCTCTAATGCAAATATCACAGATTTTTCGATGTTTGATAACTCTTTTCTCTGCAATCATACATGTAATCATTGAAGCAAAGGTATGATGGCACTCAGCATCCCAGAGCCTACAAGGCTCTGGTTTCACTTTATAGCCCTAAAACCTGCTGTTTGGTTCCCTTAATCCCAGATTGACAATGTTGAGGTGTCTTTGACACCCGCCCCTTATCATTCCTGTGAGATAATAGTTTAAACACACAACACACAGAGAAAAATCTTTTATTTGAAACAAATCAGACAGACAACTCTAATTTTCCAATTTATTACCACAACATACCCTCTGGTGATGTCACTCACTGAGTCACTGACATGTGTGATGTCACTCACTGAGTCACTGAGGCCCCCTGGTAGTGAACTCAGGTGACCCCGCTGCCGGCAGCGGGGTGACCTGGGTTCATTGTTGCAATGCCTCAGTGACTCAGTGTGTGACGTCAATGGTTTCTGAGCAGTTAGTGTGATCGCAGAGGCTGCAGCGAGAGCACACTTGGTCCCTCGCTGCAATCTCTTGATGCAGCAGAGCTGAGTGTGCTTCATGGGACCATCATTGTGGATTATTCACGGAGGGTATGTTTGGGTAATAAATTGGAAAATTAGGGTTTCTTTCTGATTTACTTCAAATAAAAGATTTTTCTCTGTGTTGTGTTTTTTAACTATTTCTTCACAGGATTGATAATGGGCAGGCCTCATAGAGACCTGACGTGTTATCAATCTGGGCTTAATGACAAGCTTTCAATACTCAGCTGTCATTAATCCCCTCTATCATCCTGATGCCACCCCACCAGGGCATCGGGAAGACCCAGGTAAAGTGCCAGGAATTGGCGCTTCTAAGGAATGTGCCAGTTTCTAAGGCAGCTTCAAACTGCTATTCTTTAGCCTGAGGGGGGAAGCAAATAACTGTGGGCCTCACCATACTAAAGATAGCAGCCCCCAGCTGCCTGGGTTTTACCTTGGTTGGCAATCAAAAATAGGGTGAAGCCCACATATTATTTTTAATCATTTATTTAAATAATTAACAAGAAAAATATTAGGCTCTCCTGTATTTTTGATTGCCAGCCAAGGTAAAGCCAGACAGCTCAGGGTGGCAGTCCAAAGCTGTCCACTTTATCCTTGCTAAGAATCAAAAATACAGTGAAAATCTTTGTAATTTTTTTATTATTTATTTTTACACCACTATGACGTCAGGTTCGTTGTCTATGGCAACCAATCACAGACGCCAGCACAATGGGTGAGGAGCGCAGCAGCCGAACACAGGCGGTGTCACAGAGAGTGGGAGTCTGTGAGTGGCTGTTGGTGTACATACAGTAACCTGTAAACAGCACATACATTCTAGCATCTACTGTGCAGTGAATAATGAGGAAGTTAATGAGTGGCTCCAGAAGTACAAGCGCCCGGACCCTGGTAAGTATGACACTGATGATTAATCACTGTTTTGTTTATTTTTACAGCCCCTGAAACCGAACCTGAACAGTAACATGGACTACTCAGGGAAGTCTGAGCCCGAACTACCATAGGTGTTTGGTACAGACTCGAGCTTTGCAGTTCAGGTTAGCCCATCACTATTAACGACTCGTGCACGTTGGATAGTTATCATGGATAGCACTCGTAGCCATTATACTCTATGGGGCTGTGCACATGGGTGATTTTTTTACCTTGGTCCAAGTGGTCCATGAAAAACATTTCAGAAACGTCTGATTTTGAGCTGAGGGGTTGGATCCAAATCACTAATGCAAGTTTATGGGTCTGTGAAAAATATCGGACCAAACTCGGATGACATCCGAGTGCAGTCCAATTTTCATGGACTGAGAGAATGGAGAAAGTGGAGATCCCAGTTCTTGTTTTATTTATCTACAAGAAAAATCAGTGTCATTCTGATCAAACTCTGATCAAAGTCTCATTAAAATAACTGGATAATTCTGATTTTCTCAGATGTGGAAACCCACCTCTTTTGAACCTACCCCAACAGATATATGTAAACTGTAAATCACACGTGAAATTAAAATATATCAAACACATGAAAAATAACGCTGACTTTATGTCCTAGCTGTATCATATAAGATTGTTGAAAATATTAGACTTCAACATAGAAATGAATTAAATTGATCTACATTATTTAAATCTTTTAAAAGTGTCATATTCTGTATTTAAGACAGATTACAAAGAAGTACAAATACCAGTGGGAAGAAGCCATTATGGCAATTAGAAACCTCTTAAGATATTTAAATACTATAAAATAATAAGTAACAATTATTCATCACTGAATGGAAACAAATTGGGCAAGTGTGCCAAATGGTTATTTCTATCCAATTTAGCTATGTAAGGAGCATAATTAAATTAATAACTCTATCCAACTGACTTTATAATATTTAGCGTGACATCCTATATAGTACATTCAAGTGCATCTTTTAAAAAAAATAGTTTTTTTCATAAAATATGTCCCCCTGTTACTCAAGCGCAAATAAAAATGAATAACAACATGACTCCATGTGAGGCCGGCTTCACAATACGGTTGTATAGATCCAGGCTGTCCGGTGTGAACCGGACAGCCCGGGATCCGATTTTGGCTCCGTAGTATTCCTATGGTGCCGGATGGCAGCTATTTGCCATCCGGTTCCCTTGCTGTCTGGGAGGATCTGGGAGAATTTGTTATTTTCCACCGGACACAAAATCGCAGCTTGCAGTGTTTTTGTGTCCGGGGCAAAAAGTTACACAAAACCGGATCCTCCCGGATCCGACACGATCCGGCACCCAATAACATGGTAGTCTATGGGTGCAGGATTGTGCCGGACCTGACAGAAAATCTGTCCGGTTCTCGTACGCTGGGTGCTTAAGCTCAGCGCCGGACGGCGCTGAACTTCAGCACCGTGGGGAGCTCCCAGCTGAGATTTCAGAACCGCGGCTAGCTCCCCGCAAGCCGCGATCATGACATTTCAGCCACGGACTGCTAATTCCAGCAGAAAACAGGACCAGAGGGCATATTTGTTTTGTTCGGAGCTGTCATGCTGTGTCTGGTGCATACAGCAAAACACCGGACCGCGGTGTGAAGCCAGCCTAAGGCCTCATTCGGACATTCGTGATTTATCTGGCACACAAAAAATGGTCGTAGTGTCATTATTGTTTTTGATCCCAGTTTCATCAGTATTTTGGTCATTTTGCTATCAGTATTTCATCAGTGATTTTCACTTATTAAAAAATTACAAAGCTTCTCCTATCCATTAAAATGTTAATCACGGACAGCATACAGATTGCAGATGGATGCGATCAATGTGCTACCTGTGATTTTCACTTACTCATAGACTTATATGAGTGATTTTTCTCAATGATGTGGTTGTTTTATCAATGAAAATCAAGGATTGAATATGTATGTGAAAAGTGGGCATCTGAATCAGGTCTAACAAATAATTCACAAGTTAGATTCTTGTCAAAATTATATATTCAGAAAAGTAATTGTCTATTACCATTAAAAAAATGAATTACTTTCTAAAAACAAGTTATTATTATTATTATTTTGCTTTGCATACATGTTGCCATCAAATTCCTCAGCACTTATAATACTGTGGCACCCCAAGGGTTAAAGTGCCAGAGAAACATCAACAAAAGGTTAGCTCACTACACCACACAACACTGGACACTACACTACAGTGGGAAAGAGCAGAGTGGTGGGTGGACCTTAAGTGGCACCTGCAAGAGTAGGAGGAGCTAATGTTGTTTACCTCAGAGTAGGAGTGACAGTTAGTTGAGTTTAGTTGAGTTTGGAGTTGGAGTCGAGTGGGAGTGGAGTTCCTGAGAGGACTGAGGGAAGGACCTGGGAGTAGAGGAGCTACCGTAAGCTCAACCCACGGTCCACTGTCGACTTCCAGGCCAGCCAGGGTCTGAGGAAAGGAGTAAGAAAAGTAAAGGAACACACCCGGACAAGGAGTTACCCTGAACTCCCCCCGGAGAAGCGCATAGGACAGATACCGGATCCGATGCTGTGTCTGAAACAGACAGCACAGTGAACACCGGAATAGTGAAGGTCCATCATCTTCACTGTACCATAAGAAAGCAACACGGAGGGGTCAGTGACACGGAAGACTCAAGTTGCCTAGTAGATTGGTACCCGTGAGGGGAGACAGGGCCAGCAGTTCAGCTAAAGGCGGCAGCAGGGCCTCACACAAAGTACAGGAGTGGGAAGCCAAGGACCCGGTCAGGGTGGGAGTAACCCGGCCCCGGTACAGACTCCGTGGACAATACTCTGCTTATACCATCTGCAAAATAAAGACTTGGAAAACTGCAAAATCCGTGAGTTTGTGTGATCCTTGCAGCCGTTCCATCTAAAGCTGCCAAACATCATCCCCGGAGGTTCTGCAGCAGCGGTGGTCCCATTACTGACCACAACCCGTGGGTGGCGTCACAACAAACCTAATCCCCTGTAAATACATCCCATTTTATTGTGCGAACCCGGGACACGGTCCGGACCTGGACCGCCGTGACATCCCCAGCAGTACCCCTGTCCGGCACCGAGTACCCCGTCCCAGTGGGCTCCACAACCCTATAGAATCACTTTCCTCATTGGGTCTCACAATCTAATCAATATGTCACTGGAGTGTGGGAGGAAACCAGAGAAGCCAGAGGAAACCCACACAACATGCAGCCTCTCCTTCATAGGTTACCTGGTAATGTAAGTGGAGTCATAACAGTATACTTTATCCTTTAACGACCAATGATGGACATGGCACATCATGAGCAGGTGTCGGTTCCTTCACCATTATGTGTTATGTCCATTATTAAAAGAGTCACTGAGTGTCGCAACAGCCGGGATCGTGCGCGCACCGTCCATGGCTAATTAACTCTCCAGATGCTGTGACTGATAACAATCTCAGGATTTGGAAGTTTGTGAGAGGGAGGGGGCTTCCACTGTCACCTTCATCGACACTTATGTGAGAAAATCATGGGGAACCAATAGTAGTCATGGCCCCGGATGTCAAACAATGACCTTCTGCTGTTCCAGGTATAGTGGCCTGTTAGACCCAGCCATAGACAGGATCTAACATACATTCTGTCAGTGTAAACTCATGAATTGCAATACATGTCTATTGTAATGCTTGAGAGCATTGATCAGATGAATAAGGCTGAAGGCACACTTTCAGATTTCCTCACGCATGTGTAATGCGAGGGAAACTCGCATTGCACTTGGACCAGTATCATTAACTTATACTGGTCCCATTAGTGCGAGTTCCTCGCATTACGCTTGCATTGCAAGGGAAATGTGTGTTCAGCCACAGCATGATGTGATTGAACGCAATTTAGCTGCATGAGTGGACAATGAAAGTCTATGGGTTTGAGAAAATCTCGCACCCATACAGCACACATGTGCATTAAAAATCGCTTCAAACTCAGTGGCTGTCAAAGCCGCAGAGTTTGAATTTGCCAGTTTCCCAGTACAGTAACAAATCATCTTGCACCGCTGTGACAACAGTGGTGCAAGATTATTATGAAAAACACAGCTGCTTTACCAATTATTAAATTACCGGGGTTTAGCAGCATATTAACCCCATCTGCAGCCTCTGTGCGGCATGTCAGCACAGAGGCTGCAGATGCGGCTAATAGTCCGGTGTTTGAAAGGTTAAGCCAATGTTGGTGTGGTGGCAGCTTGTGTCCAGGGAGTGTCCACACTCCCTGGACACATGCTGACATAACACTCTGGCTGTGCAGGGGTTAATACATTGTTTAAATTAAAGCCGCTAATTGTCTGGTATTTGAAATTATCACTAAATGCCGGCAGCTTCTGACAGGAGCTCTCCAAGGTACTGTACAATAATAGCATCCTGACAGCGCCGTCCGGCATGTATTGGACGTTATTAGCGTACAGTACCTCGGACAGCTCCTGACTTCTGGAGACTGGCTGCAATGTACTGTACACTATTAGCGTACAGGACCTCGGACAGCTCCTGACTTCAGGAGACTGGCCGCAATGAATGTATTGTACGCTATTAGCGTACAGTACCTCGAACAGCTCCTGTCAGGAGCCGCCGGCATTTAGTGATAGTTACAAATACCCGACAATTAGCAGCTTTGATTTAAACAATGTATTAACCCCAGCACAGCCAGGGTGTGATGTCAGCATGTGTCCAGGGAGTGTGGACACTCCCTGGACACAAGCTGCCACCACACCAACATCGGCTTAACCCTTCAAACACCGGATTATTAGTCGCATCTGCAGCCTCTGTTCTGACATGCTGCACAGAGGCTGCAGATGGGGTTAATATGCAGCGAAACCCAGGGATTTTTAAAATTTGGACACCAGCTGTGTTTTTACTAATCATCTATCACCGCTGCTGTCACAGCGGTGAAAGATGATTTGTTACTGTACCAGGAAATCGGTAAATTCAAACTCTGTGGCTTTGACAGCCGAGGAGTTTAAATTCTGGTTTGCTTCAGGACCGCGGACAGCATCACACTCACACGTACCACACATGCACTCATACAGCACACTCGTAGCACACTCACATGCATACAGCCATGCACACTCACCCACACGCACCACATTCGCACCACACTCACATAAATCACGCATTACACTCACATCACTGTCATGCATAAAACACGCACCGTGTTTGATGCATGACAGTGTGTCTTTAGCCTAAATGTTAAATGTTAAAAAATTGCAAAAATGATTTGATATAAAAAACAAAATAAAAAACACAAAATATTATATACAAAAAAAGAATATTAATGTAAAAACAAAAATAAACTAACAAAGAACACATATGTGGTATTGCCGCTTTCAGAATGCCATGGTGTATGAAATTAGCGGAGCTAAGCATGTTCGCTGAGGAACAGACTTGTGGATCACTGTTGGAGGGTTTGTTTTTTGGTTAATTAAGATGGCAACCAGGGATGTCTTTGTCTTTTATTCCATTTAAAAGTTTTTTACTCTGTGTTGTGTTTTTTTTAATGGTTACTAGAGATTTATAATGGGTGGGTCTAACATTGTCCCGACATTATAAATCTTGGGCTTGGTGCCAGCAGCATGAAAAAGCTGGCATCAACCTCATTATTTTTGCTATTGCAGAATTTCTGAAGCATTTCTGGACTGATTATGTATATTTAGTTATTTGTGTTTTTTAACTATAGTAATATACTACTTTTTGGTCAATGTGAGCCATGAAATTTTCTGCACTAGTAGTAAAGTCTACTTTCTAAAACTGTACATGTTACCAAGCATTTGATGAGACTGAGTGTCTACTGTAATTTATTGTATTCTTTTATTATGAATGGTTTATATATTGAAATACAATATGCTGCTTGAACATGAGAACTTGCTCACAGCAGAGAATCATTTGTTTCCTGATTATAGCAGAGATTTGTTCATTTTAAAGATATGTCGCAATCTCACGTTTTCTGTACAGTACAGTCCAATGATGACATAATCAAATAACATTAGTATACATAACTAGACTTCTTAGTAATAAGTATGCTGTAACAACATTCTAAGATTCCTACTCCTGGAGTCTGCCTCTTAGGGCCGCTTTACACTTCGCAATATCGTTCCGATATTGCATACGATTTCACGGGAGCGCGCACTTTTTGGCTCTTGTCCAAGATCACATAGGAGCTGTCACACAGGGAGATATCGGCAGGCAACGCAACTTCGATGTTGTACGCCCCTTTCGCACGCTGAGTTTAAGCAACCCAGGAAACGAGCATTTAATATTGGAGTGAATAGGGGAAGGTGCGCTCCAAATCATAGTTGCACTGTCACACAGCACGATCATGCCACATCGCATATACAATATCGTACAGTTGAAGGGCTTGCACAATCTTCTTGCAATATCGTAGTTAGGTTGTTTTCGCATCGCATTGCCCATTTACACGACACAACACACGAACGATATCAACTGCAACGGCCACACCACGTGACTTTTTATCGATGTTGCGTTGCGATATCGCAACGTGTAGAGTGGCCCTTAGGGTTGCGTTGCCTGCCGATATCTCCCTGTGTGACAGCTCCTATGCGATCTTGGACAAATGCCAAAAACCTGCGCGCTCCCGTGAAATCGTATGCAATACCGGAAAGATATTGCGACGTATAAAGCGGCCCTTAGGGTACCGTTACACGACGCAATATTGCATGCAATTTCACTGGCAGTTTGCTGGTTGCAGTGAAATCAAGGACACATTGTTCAATTTTGTTGCCGTGTACAAATGGAACAATGTGTCCATGATTTTACTGCAACCAGTGAGTTGCAAGCAATATATCTGTGTGTGTAACAGTACCTTTAATCACTGTTTTTTTAAAACATAAAAAACAGGCAAAGTAAAATGCATTCATCATTGCAGACCCACAACTTAGGTATAGTCACACTAGGATGCAGTTCAGATCTGCAATGTTTTCTCCAGCTCTAGTCAGACTGAAAAAATAATAGCAGCACACTGCGATTGTCAGCAAGTCTCGGCTCACTCACACCCATATAAGTCTATGGGTACAAGTGAAACATCGCACTGCACTTTGATATTATCCAAGTGCAGTGCGATATTCACCAAGACTGACAATGAAGGAAATGGAGAGATTAATCCTCGCAGGATTAGAGCATCGGATCACCGATTATAGGATCGGATCATGCTCGCAGCAGCATTGAACAAAATGATTTATAGGCAAGAGTAGATAACAGCAGAGGAAAGTTCATATATCCATATTGTAAATGAAAAAGTCTTTATTGAAAAAAAAAAAACATTAAAACCAAGGGCATCAACCGTACATAGCAAAACATTCACAGGCAAATTGGGCTCAAAAGTCCCCCCCTCGGCTTATAAACGGGTCAATACGGTACCCCAAATGCTGTAACTTGCCCCCCCTGTGTGGTCAGGGCCCCCCCGCTGCTTAACTTACCATCCCCGGTCTTCTGCACCGCCGGTCTTCTGTGCTCCGTCCTCCATGCTCCCGTCCGGCTGCATCCGGGATCCCCGGCTGTCGCACGATGACATCATCGTTACTGCGACGGCCGGGGATCCCAGATGCAGCCGGATGGGAGCATGGAGGACGGAGCACAGAAGACCGGCGCGGTGCAGTGCAGAAGACCAGGGATGGTAAGTTAAGCAGCGGGGGGGGGGCCCTTACCACACAGGGGGGCGAGTGCCAACATTTGGGGGCCTGTATACCCCTGGGGCTGCTATATACCCCTGGGGCTGCTATATACCCCTGGGGCTGCTGTATACCACTGGGGCTGTTATATACCCCTGGGGCTGCTGTATACCACACCACTGGGGCTGCTATATACCCCTGGGGCTGCTATATACCACTGGGGCTGTTATATACCCCTGGGGCTGTTATATACCCCTGGGGCTGCTGTATACCACACCACTGGGGCTGCTATATACCCCTGGGGCTGCTGTATACCACACCACTGGGGCTGCTATATACCCCTGGGGCTGCTATATACCACTGGGGCTGCTATATACCCCTGGGGCTGCTGTATACCACACCACTGGGGCTGCTATATACCCCTGGGGCTGCAATATACCCCTGGGGCTGCTATATACCACTGGGGCTGTTATATACCCCTGGGGCTGTTATATACCCCTGGGGCTGTTATATACCCCTGGGGCTGCTGTATACCACACCACTGGGGCTGCTATGTACCCCTTGGGCTGCTATATACCCCTGGGGCTGCTATATACCATTGGGGCTGCTAAATACTACTGGGGCTGCTATATACCACTGGGGCTGCTGTGTATACTGCTGGGGCCTGTATACCACTGGGGCTGCTGTATATACTGGTGGGGTCTGTATATACCACTGGGGAGGCTGCTGTATACCACTGGGGCTGCTGTATATACTGCTGGGGCCTGTATATACCACTGGGGAGGCTGCTGTAATACTGCTGGGGCCTGTATATACCACTGAGGAGGCTGCTGTAATACTGCTGGGGCCTGTATATACCACTGGGGAGGCTGCTGTATACTACTACTGGAGAGGCTTCTGTATACTACCACTGGGGGGGCCTGTATACCACACTGCTGGAGGCTGTATACCTGTGCTGGGGTCCACCCTCGGCTTATACACGAGTCAATAGTTTTTCCCAGGTTTTGGGGGCAAAAGTAGGGGGGTCGGCTTATACATGGGTCGGCTTATACACGAGTATATACGGTATATATATAAATATATATATACTAGATGGCGGCCCGATTCTAAAGATTCGGGTATTCTAGCCTATGGTTAGCAGGGTATACGGGGGCTCAGTGGTTAGCAGACTATACAGCGGCTCAGTGGTTAGCAGAGTATATGGAGGCTCAGTGGCTCCTAGTCTGCCTCAGGGCAGAGTGCAGTGGTCAGGGGCAGAGTGGAGTGGTCAGGGGCAGAGTGCAGTGGTAGGGGCAGAGTGCAGTGGTCAGGGGCAGAGTGCAGTGGTCAGGGGCAGAGTGTATTGGTCAGGGGCAGAGTGCAGTGGTCAGGGGCAGAGTGTATTGGTCAGGGGCAGAGTGTAATGGTCAGGGGCAGAGTGTAGTGGTCAGGGGCAGAGTGCAGTGGTCAGGGGCCCGATGTAATTGCATCAGGAGCGCGGTGAAATGAATTGTGTGTATACAGGCAGGTCAGTGGGTAGCAGAGTATACAGGGGGCTCTGTGGGTAGCAGAGTATACAGGCGGGTCTGTGGGTAGCAGAGTATACAGACGGCTCTGAGGGTAGCAGATTATACAGGCAGCTCTTTGGGTAGCAAAGTATACAGGCGGCTCTGTGGGTAGCAAAGTATACAGGCGGCTCTGTGGGTAGCAGAGTATACAGGCGGCTCTGTGGGTAGCAAAGTATACAGGCGGCTCTGTGGGTAGCAGAGTATACAGGTGGCTCTGTGGGTAGCAGAGTATACAGGCGGGTCTGTGGGTAGCAGAGTATACAGGCAGGTCTGTGGGTAGCAGACTATACAGAAGACTCTGTGGGTAGCAGAGTATACAGGCGGCTCTGTGGGTAGCAGAGTATACAGGCGGCTCTGTGGGTAGCAGAGTATACAGGCGGCTCTGTGGGTAGCAGAGTATACAGGCGGCTCTGTGGGTAGCAGAGTATACAGGTGGGTCTGTGGGTAACAGAGTATACAGGCGGGTCTGTGGGTAGCAGACTATACAGAAGACTCTGTGGGTAGCAGATTATACAGGCGGCTCTGTGGGTAGCAGAGTATACAGGCGGCTCTGTGGGTAGCAGAGTATACAGGCGGCTCTGTGGGTAGCAGAGTATACAGGCGGCTCTGTGGGTAGCAGAGTATGCAAGCGGCTCTGTGGGTAGCAGAGTATACAGGCGGCTCTGTGGGTAGCAGAGTATACAGGCAGCTCTGTGTGTAGCAGAGTATACAGGCAGCTCTGTGGGTAGCAGAGTATACAGGCGGCTCTGTGGGTAGCAGAGTATAGAGGCGGCTCTGTAGGTAGCAGAGTATAGAGGTGGCTCTGTGGGTAGCAGAGTATACAAGCGGCTCTGTGGGTAGCAGAGTATACAGGCGGCTCTGTGGGTAGCAGAGTATACAGGCGGCTCTGTGGGTAGCAGAGTATACAAGCGGCTCTGTGGGTAGCAGAGTATACAGGCGGCTCTGTGGGTAGCAGAGTATACAGGCGGCTCTGTGGGTAGCAGAGTATACAGGCAGCTCTGTGTGTAGCAGAGTATACAGGCAGCTCTGTGGGTAGCAGAGTATACAGGCGGCTCTGTGGGTAGCAGAGTATAGAGGCGGCTCTGTGGGTAGCAGAGTATAGAGGTGGCTCTGTGGGTAGCAGAGTATACAAGCGGCTCTGTGGGTAGCAGAGTATACAGGCGGCTCTGTGGGTAGCAGAGTATACAGGCGGCTCTGTGGGTAGCAGAGTATACAGGCGGCTCTGTGGGTAGCAGAGAATAGAGGCGGCTCTGTGGATAGCAGAGTATGATGTGGCGGGAGGCTGGAGGGGTGAGGTGGCGCTGGAGGGGTGAGGAGAGGTGAGGCAGGAGGGGTGTGGAGAGATGTGGCTGGAGGGGTGAGGAGAGGTTCAGCTGGAGGGGTGAGGAGAGGTGGGGGTGGAGGGGTGAAGAGAGGTGAGGCTGAAGGGGTGAGGAGAGGTCCGGCTGGAGGGGTGTGGAGAGGTCCGGCTGGAGGGGTGAGGAGAGGTCCAGCTGGAGGGTTGAGGAGAGGTCCGGCTGGAGGGGTGAGGAGAGGTCCGGCTGGAGGGGTGAGGAGAGGTCCGGCTGGAGGGGTGAGGAGAGGTGCAGCTGGAGGAGTGAGGAGAGATGCGGCTGGAGGGGTGAGGAGAGGTTCGGCTGGAGGGGTGAGGAGAGGTCCGGCTGGAGGGGTGAGGAGAGGTCCGGATGGAGGGGTGAGGAGAGGTGCGGCTGGAGGGGTGAGGAGAGGTCTGGATGGAGGGGTGAGGAGAGGTGCGGAAGGAGGGGTGAGGAGAGGTTCGGCTGGAGGGGTGAGGAGAGGTCCGGCTGGAGGGGTGAGGAGAGGTTCGCCTGGAGGGGTGAGGAGAGAGGAGGCTGGAGGGGTGACGAGAGGTCCGGCTGGAGAGGTGAGGAGAGAGGAGGCTGGAGCGGCGACATCACTGCTCGGCACACCTCTCCTCCTCCAGGCTGCACACCTCTCTCCCTCCCTCCAGGCTGCACACCAGCTGGCTTAGTATCCCCGGGCCACTTAGCCTCCTGCTCGCCGTCCGGCACAGGGCTGACCCCCGGAGCCTCGGCCCAGTCCAGGAGCGGAGGCCGGTCCGTGCAGCCGCCATTCCGCTGAGAGCCGTCAGCAGCCCCGGGCGCCGGAAGTGAGGGGGAGGAGCCTGCACCTGTGAAACCGGCCGGAGCGAGCGTGAGCCACCCGGGAGACGGCCGCATTAGCCGGTCATCTCCCGGCTGGCTCTGGCCACCGGCCCATGGGTGGGAGACGACCCCGTGTGTGTGCTTTGGACACTGTAGGGGCGGCCGTAAGCGTGGCGGGGCTGCCATGTTGGTCCACCCTGGACGGGTATAGCGCTGTGGTGACGTCACGTAGCCGATGACAAAGTGACGGAAGTGCTGGCCAAAGTGACGGAAGTGAGCCTCCGGGTTTTATATATTAGATATATTGTGGTGATGTGACCGGCATGTGCCCCATGACCGGTATACATCACATGGGCCCTGAGCCGTGCACAGCACGCAGGGTTAGCAGTATCTGAGCCTGTGTGTATGACTGCTTTGCTGTACTAGACCTGACTGGTGTACAGAGGGTTAACTACTCCCAGGTCTGTGTGTGTGGCCTCATTCACACATCCATGTCACCACGGACAAGTGATACAAAGCGGTTTGTGGGCGGGGCATGCACACATGTGTCAAGGACGTGTGACACGTGTGCTGTCCATGTGCTATCCATGGGCAGCACACGGACAGCCTGTCACCGCATACTCACCTTCCTCCAGCGCCGTTGCTCTTCTCACTTCCGGTCCGCTTTCAGGCTCAGTGAAGTGAATATTTATGAGTCTAATGAGTGGCACCGGAAGAGAGAGGAACTGTTAGTGCTGGAGGGAGGTGAGTATGAAATTCTTTTTTTTTTTTACACTTTTCACTTTTGTCCATGGTCCGTGCACACGGCTGTCACACGGATGACATCTGTGTGCATGGACGTTTCAGTGCAAAAGCGGTCCGTGCCTCCGCAAAAAAATGGACATGTCTCCGTGTGGAGCACACGGACACGTATCTGCTCCACACGGAGACACGGTCCGTGCGGAATACGGATATGTGAAGGGACCATAGGGGATCATGTGTCCCCATATGTCCGTGCCTCTGGCATGTGTCGACACGGACCGCACACGTGCCGGAGGCACGGATGTGTGAATGAGGCCTGTAAGTGAGAGGTGCTGATTTTTTCACTGCTTTGC
Source organism: Allobates femoralis (assembly GCA_033576535.1). Classification (NCBI taxonomy): domain Eukaryota; kingdom Metazoa; phylum Chordata; class Amphibia; order Anura; family Aromobatidae; genus Allobates; species Allobates femoralis. The sequence continues at coordinate 649,351,838 of JARQOC010000003.1, forward strand.
AGGTGTGGGTGTGGTAGTCAGGATAAGAAGCTGCCTAGTGTTGTGTGAGAGAGACTGGAGATGAGAGCCAGACCAGACAGATCCTGCAAGATGTGGGGATGTGAGGCAGAGGGGTCTCGTCCCTCAAGAACGAGGCAAGAAGCCTGGATCACCATGCGGGAGATGCCTAACTCTCTGACCCGAGAGGCTGACGTCCATGGAAGTCCATGAGGAACTGTGGATGTATGTGGGTATGGGCCCTGTGACAGGCTGGAGTCCATGTATGTGTCATATGGAGACCAAGGATGGCTTAAGGGCCAGGCGGTCATAGCCGCCATTGGGACCGACTAAAGAGTCGTGATATGGTCCCGCTCGCTGACTTCGTGTGAGATGTGTAAAGGCTGTGTGTAGTGTAGCAGCCTGTCTGAGACTGTATAGCCTGTCTGTACAGGGGTGTACTGGCCGCGTACCGGCTCCCTGTAGGTCAGTGTAGGGTCTTATGTATTATGTAATAGGTATAATATGTGAATGTATAATGATTTATACAGTCGCTGACAAAAGGTATGTCGCTTATCCATGTTATGTAAATAAAAGCTTATAACATGATGTTAAATTCATCCATTGGTTTTATAAATTACTCTTTTGAAAGCTGAAACCCTCCCAAATGTTGTTTAGGTTAAGAAAATAAATTGACATCAATTCTGAAATATTGATCATTTAATGAACACAGAATGGTCAGATTTTGGCAAGACAAAAGTTTTATCGCGCACAGAAAGTAATGTGATTTTCAAACAAATAATTAACTTAAAATACAAATATATGTTGCATAACATTGGTGAATGAAGTTGTGGTGGTATTAGAGTCGTATTTAATATTTTGTGTGACTTCCATGAGCTTGAAGGAGTGCATCCATGCAGTTCAATAATGATTCATACAATTTATTAATGAAGTCATCAGGAATAGCAAAGAATGCAGTCTTACATGCCTCCCAGAGTTCATCTAGATTCTTTGGTTTTGTCTTCCAAGCTTCCTCTTTCATCCTACCCCAAACATGCTCAATGATGTTCATGTCTGGTGACTGGGCTGGCCAGTCCTTGAGCACCTTGATCTTTTTTGCCTTGAGGAACTTTGTTGTAGAGATAAATGTATGAGATGGAGCACCATCCTGCTGCAGAATTTGACCCCTTTTATGATTTGGAATGTAAGAGGTGTCTTTATATTTTAGGCTATTGATATTGCTTTCCACCTTGCAGATGTTTTGCACGCCCCCATACTGAATGTAACCCCAGGCCATGATATTTCCACCACCAAATTTAACTGTTTTCTGGGTGTATTTTGGTTCCACATGGGCTCCAGTAGGTCTCCTGCAGTATTTGCAGCGGCTGTGGTGTAATTCTACTATAGATTCATCAGAGAAATCCACCTTCTGACACTTTTCCAGGGTACATCTGTTTGGCAGGCTGTGGGACTTTGCAAATGCCACACGGTTTTTTATTTGCCTTTTGTTTAGTGCTGGCTTCTGAGCACTGATTTGACCATGGAGGCCATTTCGAGACAGAATCCTACAAACTTTTCAGGTGACCAGGTCTGTTGGAGCTCTGCTGAAGTGGAAGAGGGGCTTGCTTTGGATTTTCTTACCAACAAACGTTCCTCCTAAGTAGTTTTCTTGCGGGATCTACCGGACCTGGGCTTGTCAAACACAACTCTATTCTCTTCAAATCTTTTTTTAATTCTTTGTACTTGACGCTGAGACACATTAAAGGTGCCAGCCACCTCTGCAGTGTATCTGGTCTTCAGCCTCTTGATAATCAAGGCTTTGGTCGCAGCGTGGATTTTTGGCATGTTGTCAGAGCTCAAGTTGCAGTTCAAGTGAAGGTGTGGGGTGCTGGGTTTCTTTTTATACACACCCACTAATTAACCGATCATTTACTGAGCACAGGTGAGGATGTAAACTAGGACTGGGTGCATTATATGACCAGGCGACAAAACTTTTGTCTTGCCAAAATCTGACCATTCTGTGTTCATTAAATAATCAAAATTTCAGCATTGATGGCAATTTATTTTCTTAACCTAAACCACAAATTCCGAGGGTTTCAGCTTTCAAAAGAGTAATTTATACAACCAATGGATGAATTTAACGTCAGGTTATACGCTTTTATTTACATAATATGAGTAAGCGACATAACTTCGGTTAGGGACTGTATGAACCATGTGAATAATGCCAGGCGGGCATAGCCACCATTAGAACCAGACTGAGGTCTGTAAGGGTTGGTGTGGGACGCCTTAATGTTCTATTAATGCAAATATAATATGTAATGTGAACTGTGATGTCATGTTACTATGTAAATAGCCTATGATTATGTATATCTTGCATGATTTATGTGGTATATGAGTAATAAGCGGTTTATGACAGTCACAAATAAACTGCTATATTGTGTTATATGTGATTCTGTTGTAAATACTATTTGGCGTGTAATTTTATGTTGTGTGAGTAATAAGAGGCTTATGACAAAAATTAATAAACCCCTGTTTTGTGTGAAGTTAAATGTGGGTCGTTGGTGTCACTTATCCTATCAAGCAAGTTCCCCAGGGGGGGCGCTACCTCACATAATATATATATATATATATAATTTATATACTGCATGTGGGCTCAAGTACGGAGCGAGTCCGTTCGTGACCCCGGGCTTTTTTTAACGTGCAGCCAGATCTGCCCAACATCTGTGGGTTTGCACATCTCTAGTTATTACAGATTCTGCAGACAAAAAGTTGTGCAGTCACAACTTTTTTGTCCATTGGTAAATAACGGATTTCTGTAGGATCCGTTTTATAACAATAAAGTCTATGCAGAATGGATCCGGTGCCTGATTGCTATATAGCCATCCGTTTATTCTTTCATTTGTAACGGATCTGTTTTTTGTTTACTGGATCAGTTACAAATGTTAGCAATCTGTTAACGGATCTGTTCTGCATAGACTCCAAAAAATGCATGCTGCGCAACTTTTTTTTCCATTTGGATCTCTGCGGGATCTTTTCTCATCTATGCACCTGGGCCATGTGAGCCCAGCCTTAGTCTGATCCAGTTTGCTTATTGGACTTGACCATTAAAGTCTATGAGGAACAAAATAAAACGGATGACACTGAAGACTTTGCACTTCAGAGTTCTGCGCTTAATTAGTTTTTTTTAATGAACCATTGCTTAAAGTCAATTAATAAATCCTTCAGATTAAAAAAATGAATGAGAAAAAAAGCAAAATGGATGACAGTAAAACAGTCTATTTTTCACAGATGTAAAAGTGAAAAAAGTATGAATGTAGCCTACTTCATCCAGCCCTTATTTAACCATTTCTAAGGCCCCTTTCACATCACGATTTTTAACTGTCTGTGGGGATCCTCTTTTTTGCAGGACCCCACGGACACGAACGGACAGGCCCGGATGTGTACCTCCGGATGATTTTGATGGATCCAGACACAGAAAGAGCTGGGGGGAGCACAGTGGTGTTTGGCGCTGTGATGTCCCACAAAGGGAGGAAGAATCCTGTGTTCCTCCCCCCGTATGACATGTCGAGGCTGAAGTTTTGCTTTCCCAGTGTATGTATAAAAGAGAAAACATGTATTAAATAAAAAAATACCTCTCTGCCGGCTGTCTGGGAACCGAGAAGACGTCCGGATGCTGCCAGGACCTTAAAGATCTGTGATTGGCCGGTAGCGATCATGTGATATGTGACATCAAACACCACCTGATTGCTACCGGCCAATCACATTTTAGGTCAAGGTCTTGGTAGCATTTGGACGTCTTCTCGGTCCCGGACAGTCGGCAGAGAGGTAAGTATTTATTTTTTTTATTTTTAACACATTGCTTTATTTCATTTCACTTTAGTAGTTTATGTAGATAGTGTATGTAGACACAATGCTAAATTTAAATTACACTGAGCAGAGCAGTTTTAGTGTACTGAGCATGCTCAGTACACTAAAATTGGATCCCGGAAACAATTCTGTTTTTTCCCGGATCCGAGCTCCATAGAATCCCATGTTTTTTCAATCAGACAGCATCAGATCCCTGCAGACACAAATGGCTATTAAGCACTAATCCGTGCCCATAGGGATACATGGAGGCCAAATCAGATCCGTGGCTGGCAGTTTTACAATGGATAGCCACGAATGCACAAAAATCGTGATGTGAAAGGGGCCTAACCCCAACCAAAGTATTGAATATTTGCATGCATTTTATAATCTAAAATAACGGTAAAACATTAGAACCATGCTTTTTACTGGCATAAAAGGTGATTTTTTTTATTATGCCTTTCCTGCTCTTTTGTTTATTTTCCTACATCCCCCACTGAATACTGCAAACAAGGTAGTTTTAGCCTTTGCATTCTTTTTGTTGTAACCGAGCATACTTGTTAAGCCAGTTTTCTGTTGCCAGGATGAATCTTGGTGTGTATCCTTTTGTGTTCTGTGTTTTTATATATATATGCTGTACTTATTTGTGTATACTGTTCACCATTTATACCACAAATCACTAAATTGTTTGGTTGTAGCACAGCACACTTCTGTGATATGGTGCTGTACAGTGCTAACGCTTATTAGTGCAGAACCATTTGGACAAAGCATGACGCCATAAGGCTACGTTCACACATTGCACATTTTTGAGCGTTTTTTTGTGCATGCTTTTCAAAAATGCGCAATGTGCCTTGTGTCTGCCGCAAAGTGAATGTGAAATCACTTTGCCGTTCAGACAGTGCGTAAAAATATGCCACGCTTTTATGGGAAAAAGAGCCTGTGTAAAAAGAATTGACATGTCAATTCTTTATGCAACAGGAAGAATCCTCGTTCCTCCTCCCCTCTGTGACATGTCTGCCAGCCCCCATTTGATTTCGCAGTGTATTAATATACACTGCTAAATCAAAATTAAATAAAGTCAAATATATGAAAAATAATAAAGGATTAATGCTTACCCTTTCTGACGCCTTTTCACGGTCTCCAGTACAGAGGCAAGGCCAGGCATCAATCGTCAGGACCTTGCATGACGTCATAATGACGTCTTGGGCGCTGATTGGCCGCTCGCGGTCATGTGTCACATATCACATGACCGCGAGCGGCCAATCAGCGCCCAAGACGTCATTATGATATGATGCAAGGCCCTGGCAGGACGATATGTGGCCTTGCCTCTGCACCGGAGACCGTGAAAAGGCCTCGGGAAGGGTAAGCATTAATCCTTTATTATTTTTCATATATTTGGCTTTATTTAATTTTGATTTCGCAGTGTATATTAATACACTGTAAAATCAAATGGGGGCTGGCAGATATCTCACAGAGGGCAGGAGGAACGAGGATTCTTCCTTCCCTCTGTGACATCACTTCTCCCCCCGAGCTGTAAAAAAGCGTGCTGTCTGAACAGCGCTGCTTCTTTTTTTGCACTTTTTTTGTGCGGGTAAAAAATGCTGGTAAATGCGCCCACGCAAGAAAGCGCAAAAAAAGTGCTATGTGTGAACGTAGCCTAAGACTCTGCTTAATGGTACCTTTACACGCCGCGACGGCAGGCTGGATACATCGCGCTACTTCACGTGCACGAGCACGCTCAAACGGCTACAAACGGTGAACACATCTCCTTTACACGCCGCGACAAGGTGCGCTACGCCACGCTACATCTATAGCTAGCTACATCGCCGGGTGTCTCAAGTAGCCAGCTGTAGCTTAGCGTACCCGCTTCACACGCCGCCACCACAGGGTGAGTGGGAGCAACAAAGGCAGGACGTAAAACACATAGGCGTGCCACAGTCCTGTACGCCGCGCCCAAACCACAACCATTGGCCAACACTACGGAGTTGTGATTGGGCACGACGGAAAGGGCGGATGGCCGAGACGTGACGTACCAGTGAGGGGAGTGAAGCACGGAATAAGCGGTTGTGACATGGCGGAGTGTGGCGAATGCATCTAAACCGATGGTAAAGCGTCACCCAGGAGCGGTGGCAAGTCATCTACCCAGTGTGCATAAAAGTAGCGGTGCCGGGGCTATGTGTACGTAGTACAAGTGTTTGCCCTGTCACGCACGATCAGCGCTTGTGACAGCGGCGTGTGTAGATAGCGGCGAGGTGCGTTTCTGCGACACACATGAGCGGCTTACAACACACAGTATGTGCGTTCTCTGTGTACATTGTATGTATCTATCTTTGGCAACAGATGTGAATGTAGTGGAACTGCTCTGTAGCAAACCTGTGAAACATCTGTGTGACAGTGTATTAGAAAACACCTGAGAAGAATATGTCCTGCATCAATGTGCTGTGTGCAGGTGACCCTCTGCCTAGAACAAAATAAAGGCTCATGTACGCACAATGGCGACAAACACTGTTAGCCAAAAGACTGGGAAAAAAACATGGCTACCCACACATATTGTCTGCACAATCCCAGCCAATAGGTGGCTATGACATCCCAGGCCCCCCATCATAAACTTCATCACATTTCCCTCCTCCACCAAGTAAACAGGCTCACACATTTGTTTGGATCCAAAAAAGTATTTTATAAATCAAATTCATTCATCGTGACCTTGGATTACAATTTGTAACCAAAAATACATCCAAATAAAAACAACAAATAAAGTGCATGTCACAATCTGCCAACACATTGCAGAGAGAGCAAATTGAACCCACATTGGAACCTGTGGAGCAGCAAAAAAAGTTTCAAACAACATAAACTAACTAACCAACTAACTAACTAAACATCATGCACATTAGGAAAAAACAAAATAACAAATTGGTAAACACAAAAGAAAAGGGGTGCAGCTACCCTGCTGTCACCTCCATTGCAAAGTTAAATAAACCTCCCAGAACCAGCCAAACTACATGGCCTGGTCCTGCCAGCTCACTGCACCAGACCCATTGAAGTAGGAGCAGTAAGCGTCTCTACTGTCCCTGGCCTCCCGCCGAGTGCGGCCATGGCTCTGCGGCTGGAGTGGCACAATCACATGGCCCTCATCACGCCAAGACCCTGGACGGAGCTCCCCTGTTGTAGCGTCTGCATGATCCACATAACCTCCTGGCGTGTATGATGGCCTATCCCTACGACGCAGGAAGTTATGCAGCACACAGCAGGCCACCACTACCGCGTCAATAGACTCCGGTTTCATATGCATAGGCGTATGAAAAACCCGGAATCTATTCGCCATTATCCCAAACGCATTTTCAACTACACGGCGGGCCCGGGATAGCCGGTAGTTGAAAATGCGTCTCTCAGAAGTAAGAGCCCTCTGGGGATATGGCCGCAGTAGGTGTTCCTGAAGTGGGAATGCTTCATCCGCCACAAACGCAAAGTTGAGATGTTCGGTCGTGTGCTCATTTGAGGGTAAGTTTAGCCCATCATTCCCTAGTAGTGTTGCCAAGGAGCTTTGGGCAAACACACCCCCATCTGAGTTGCGACCGTTCATTCCAACATCCACGTAGAGGAACTCATAGTTGGCATCTACTACAGCCATGAGGATTATACTACAATACCCTTTGTAATTGAAAAACAAAGAGCCAGAGTTGGCAGGTTTGGTAATCCTCACGTGCTTACCATCCAATGCCCCGCCACAGTTGGGGAAGTTCCACCGGGTTTCAAACCCTCGGGCTACTTCCAGCCATTCTGCGGCTGTGTCAGGCATTTTCATGTAGGCTGGCTGCAGAGCTCTCCAGATGGCCCAACACGTTTCAGGGATCAGGCGGCTCAGCAGGGGCAGGGAGACACGTGACATGTATGTGAGTGATGTCATGGACTGCCCTGTAGCCAGGAACCGCAAAGTGATCGCCAACCGCTCAGCAGGTGATACTGATGGGTGCATTATAGTGTCCTGACGCGCTATCATTGGCCCTACACGCTCCAATAGGAAGGTGAAACAGTCCTCGGGCATACGGAGATAGTTGCGGTAATCATCAGGACAGTTAATCTCCAGCTCCCGCAACAGCTGCATGTGGCCCCGGGTTTCCCGCCTGAGAAGCCAATCACGGGTCCACAACCGCCGCTGTCTGCGCCTCATCAACCTTTCATACCGATCCTGAAGCCACATTTGCTCTTCCACCAACGCAAGAGCCACGATAACATTGCGGTCATGGATATTCTGCATCCTCAATATCAGCACCTGTAGATGAGAAACCACAATATGAGTAGGTAGAACAATATGTGCCAATGTCAGCAGGTTAAGCAAGCCACACCTATTTTTGAGAACACACTATAGCCAACTGGAGGGGAACTTGCGTCAGGCCCCGAAACACATCCCTGAAGCCAGGAAAGCCAAACACCCAGTAGTCACCCCAATCAAAATGGAAGACGCCCAATGATAATGGCCTCCTCTACATCAACTTCTATGGGAGTTTGTCAAAGTAAAACATCTGCACCTAGGTGAGTTAGAAAGGGACATGTGTCACCAATAATGTATGATAACAAATTTGCAGATGCCATTACACAGACCATACTCAAAATGTGGCCATTTCCTAATCTGGGAGGTAAAACAAACAATACGTACCCCGATAGGCTGGTCAAGTAAGCTTACAAGAAGCCAACAACTTAGCACATGAGTGAGGTTGGGTACCCATGGTTACATATGTTTTTGCTGGTGGCATTTGTCCGAACCATCTATGTTATGTCTTGAGTGCCACACCTCCAAGCCATGTCTCATCCTATCCCCGTTCGACCCAGTCTCCATTGGCCACAACCAGTATGCAGAAATTGATCCAGGTGACAGGAGTAACACATTTCTGTCTACATTCCTGCAGCCAATCTCCTGTATGGTGTCTGGAAACAAACACAGCAATGTATATGTTCAAATATTCATAAGCACCAAACCAAATGCCTACTCCAAGTCCACACAGTACACTATATCTTCCCCAGCAATACACACCCCTAAACACTACGCTAAAACAGTGTCCTGCGGTCGCAAATAACAACAACATATGCACCCACACCCCGCCATTTCCATGTGTGTCCACAGATACTTACTTAATGGGTCTGGCCAGCAAGCGTAATGTTTGGCGGCATGCGGACCTTTTAAAGGGCCGCCAACCTATCACGATTCAGCGATCTCCACCAATTAGCGGAGGTTAATTGCGGCCCCAGGTGTCCCATTACGCTGTGCGTCATTGTGTCCGTTGTGATTGGTTTAGCGGACTATAAAGCCAGGCCAATGGCCACTACACCTTGTCCAGAGGTCCATGTGCATTGAGCTACTAGTGTCCTGCCTATCTTCTGCTGCTCTGACGGTAAGCCTCTTTAGCGGTTTCTATGAAAGTGCACGGGACGCTGATGCTTGTATTGGCGGCCGCTTAGGCATTGTGTGTATGGGCATCTTTGATACGGCCTTTAATTTTGGCCCTCTAATTAGACAGATGGGTCAGTTTTTCTAGGGTATGGTAATAGCCAGGTATAGCCTCAACTGGTATTGTGTGCGTATAGATTTGGCCTTTGATGTAATTTGTGAGTCAAACATATAAAGTAGAGATTTAGAACTGTCAGGCACATCAGCATTTGATGGCTGCAATTATTGGTCCCTTCATTGCAGGGATTCTTGTTATGTCTGTTACAATAGCAGTCCCATGGATGGCCACACAACTACATGATGATGTGTTTGCACATTACATGTAGTATGTGCAGTCTTGGCACAAACCACGCCCTCCTTTCTCATCTGCTTAATGGTAACCATTGTCATCAGTACAGAGGTAGTAGCTACCACACAATGTCTTTGCTCACATGTTGGCCTACAGGTTGGTACGCACACACCGTCTCCAGGTGTTGTTTTAATATGGACAGTGGGTTCTTAAATCAGGTTTCACACATGTTTAGGGGGCCACAGAGTACCTGACATGTGTAATTTTGTCACATATGTCTTTTACTTTGGACCGGTGTGACATTGTGCAAATGCCACACATAGGCCAAGTTGTACTAACAGTTATTGCTGCCTATAATGTACATATGAGAACCTTATGAGCATGTAAATAATGTTCACAAGGCTTTGACAGATCGATATGGCTTGTGTCGTGACGGTCTGGATTGGCTGTGTTTTGTCTTCCCCAGATGCCGAGGTGTACTGTGGAATTTGAAACCCAGCTTCTCACGGAGTATCAGCGGCACGAATGTTTGTGGCGCAGCTCGCTGCCTCAATATAAAAACCAGGCAGCGAGGTCCGAGGCCTACAGGAGTCTTGTGGCTCTAGCCAATCGCTTGGAGTCAAGGGTAGGCAAGATTTGGGACCAGCATGCGGTGGCCTTAAAAATCAAAAACATGCGGCAGTCGTTCATGCGGGCTCACAATGACTACCTGCGCCGTCGCTCAGGATCTGGAGCTGAGGAGGTACCATCACCTACCCTATGGTACTATCCCCTCTTCACCTTCATCCTGGGCGAGGGGAGCTCGCGTCGAACGACCACCAACCGCCCCGTTGCTGCGTCCCATGTAGGCCCGGATGAATCACCATCTGCGCCACAGGAGGTGAGTAATCGTGTTACAGTGTTGCCCCACAATGTTGCCTTCACATGTGTGGTTTGGCAAAACCAGAACTAGCACACTTTTGACACATTTTCGGCCTTGGTGTGGGAAACCTTTTTCTGTCTGTGAATCTGCCCTCCTTCCATGATTTTGGATTATATGAATTTAACGCAGAGAGCCGCATTCCAAAATAGCATTTCCCCCAAATATCGGAACCGGAAAAATGACATGTGTAATGTTGTTTAAATTATTTTTGGATTTAAATGAAAGAGGCACATAGTGGCATCTACTCAAATTTGCTGGCACACATGTGTGTTGGCTCTGGTGCAAGTGGGTTTTCGTTATTAGCAGGTTTGATGGTTTCACATCATATTAGTATTGAAAATGGGAAGGTGGCCAACAACTGTGTTTGGCCAGCCCAGCCCCCAGTATCAAGGTGTTGTGGTGACATGTACTCATTGGTTTACGGCTCTCTGACTGACACCTAAATCTGTATTGTGCTGAGTACGTGGAATCGTAGAGGTGAGTGTCCAGGCGCAGTACAGGTTTTGGTGTTGTTAAAGTTTGGTGGGTTGCTGTTTGTAGATTCCTTCCATATATTTTGTTAGTGCCTTTACTTTAGTGGGAGTGGTATATTGTGTCCTGTGTCCATGGTATGGTGTGGTCCTTGCCGTCACTAATGTTTTCTTTTGTTTCCTCTCCCCCCCACAGGCCCCAGAAGAGGACGGCTCCATTGCGGAGCATTCTGTCGCTGATGATGCTCAGCCCATGACATCTGGGGCTGAGCAGGAGGGCGGGGCGAGTGATGTGGGTCCGGGCCCAGGGCCCAGCTCCAGGATCCGTCGTCGCAGACGTCCAGCACCACCAGAGACGGAGCTTGGCACCTGGGCCCGACGCGTGCTGTTGGATGAACAGCGGACCCACATCGACAGCAACGCCCTCTACATGAGCGACAGAATGCGAGGGATGGAGCCGCTCCAGAAAAAGATCCTTCTGAGGGTCTTCAACAATGCCGCTGATGCTGCCGATGATGGGACCCTTCAATGGGGCTGCCACGTCCCCCCCCCCATGCAACACACCTTGTGGCCCCTTTCCCCAGCTGCCCCATCTCGGCCCGTGAGAAGACCGGCCCCGCCACAGTCACCCCATCCCCCCTCAACACGTCGTCGTACAACCAGACGTTCTCAGGCAGGTCGGGGCTGCCCTCAGAGGAGGGGGGATGCGGCATTGTCAAAGCCGACAGAGGATGAATAATTTGGACACTAGTAGCCAATGCACCAAATTGGCACTCTGGACTTTTGCATCTGTAGGAACCTACTTTTGTTTCTACTTTTTTTAGTTTGGATTACTTTTTAGCAGACTTGCTTAATATGATTTGTTTGTTACTTTACCTTTTTGACGTAATTAAAATTTTGAGGATACTCAATTGTGTGGTCTTTTTGGTATATGGGGGGGGGGGGGGAACCTTGGGTGAATGGTGTTGTGCACAATATAGTTTGGCCCAGCACACACAATATGGGCCAATGGCCTCAGAGTAGGACTACCATAGGTTCCTTTGTACTGTGTTAGCACTTTCACAAAGAGGTGTGGTAATGTGTGTGAGATATTTTCCTGTAAAACATGGTTTCCAGCCAAAGATTATAGTTGTGACATGAGGAGCCAAATACAAAGGTAAACAAACATTGTATTCGCTACATACATGTGTGTAAGCCATATGCCACAATACACAGAATGCAGCTTCCACATAGGTGTAGCCATCCAAGACTCCTCATGGTCCCAATGTGGGACAGTATAGGTAGAGAAGGCAAAGGGCTGGGCAGTCCACACTCCTCATGGTCCCAATGTGGGACAGTATAGGTAGAGAAGGCAAAGGGCTGGGCAGTCCACACTCCTCATGGTCCCAATGTGGGACAGTATAGGTAGAGAAGGCAAAGGGCTGGGCAGTCCACACTCCTCATGGTCCCAATGTGGGACAGTATAGGTAGAGAAGGCAAAGGGCTGGGCAGTCCACACTCCTCATGGTCCCAATGTGGGACAGTATAGGTAGAGAAGGCAAAGGGCTGGGCAGTCCACACTCCTCATGGTCCCAATGTGGGACAGTATAGGTAGAGAAGGCAAAGGGCTGGGCAGTCCACACTCCTCATGGTCCCAATGTGGGACACTATAAGAAAAGAGCCCAACGGGGGCCAAAATAAAAAAAAAAACATTACCACATTTTTAAGCCAACAAGGCAACTTGGGTAATTTGTTAGCGTCCAACTAGGACAACAGTTTTTTGTGGCCATGTTTGGCCTGAATAAAATGCAGCCAGCTACTTCATGGCTGGGATCCATGTTCTGGACATAGGCCCTCCAGCATTTGACCCAGCCGTGCAAGGTCCTGCAGGCCACGCTGCAAAGCCCTGGTCATGCGGGACACAAACGCCTGATGGGCAACGACGAATTCCTCCATGGTAGGGGCACCTGTATTGGGAGTAAACACACACTTTAGGACACAGCAGTCGCTGGTGATGGGTAGGCAGGACTGCACACAACCATCCACTTACCCTGTTCCTCTAAATCCACATCAACATCAGACGGGGACAGAGATGGGCTCAAGCTCCATCCAGATGAACCCGCACGTTCACCATCTGCATGAATAGTTAAACAACATTGTTAACTTTGTGGACTGAAATCGTGTTGTGCAAGATGAAATTAATGGATCAGTGTGCAGGGTGTATGTGGCAACATAACACACTTACCACCATAGTCACTGTGTGGGGACATGGTCACCCCAGGACTCGCCACTGAGCTGGAGACAGTGGGAGGTGGTGTTACTCCCTGCCTGGGGCTCCATGGCCACATTACGTGGTTTGGTGGTAACAGGGATCCTGGACTACAGGGCACACCCTCCTCTGGGCCAACAGGTGCTTCCAGTTCCTGGCCCTCCTGTGGGGAGGTGATCTCGTCTTCCTCCAGCCATCCAGATGACGACACCTCGTCACACTCAAGCGGGCTGCCAGGTGCTGACTGGTCCTCCAGATCCTCTGTCCCGGTAGGTGACGGCAGGTCTTGCTCCTGAGGCCCGGGGGAATGTGTGGAGCTTGTGGCCAAGGGTGCCACTTCAGCCAGATGTGGCGGTGTTGTGGATGGCCCACCTGGGGGTGGGGCATGGGGCCCTTCTTCAGATGAGGATTCTGAAGCTATTCCCGAAGAAAAAAGAAAAAAGTGGTAAAATCGTACTAACACATTGTTCCCATACATATAGGTCATGTGGCTATGTATTTGACAGCTAACTTAGCCTCAACCAGGTGATGCTGGATGCATACCCTCACGTTGTATGCATGTACTGTGCGTGTGTAAAATTGAGTGCGCTGACTGGAGGACCACAACACTGTGAAGATGTTTAGGATTGTGTAGGCCACACTGTCCCTTGTCATATGTTGCCATCCATTTTTGTGTATTGTGGGACATGCACATGTGGCGGTGTGTGTTTGACCCCAACTATTACTCACCACGCAGCCTGGCAATCCTGGCACGGATGTCCAGTATGCGACCCGGGCTCTTTTGTTTCAAGTCAGCGATCTTCTTCTGGATCTGCTTGACTTTCCGCTCTACCCCCAGTTTGCGGATCAGGGCCCGCTGGATCCGGCGGACGGTGCACCGATTGCGCAACCTGGGGTGCCGGTGGTGATGGTGGCCCCAATAGTCCCAACGGTCACAATAATCTATCAGGATTATCAGCTCCGCCATGCCCCAAGTTGCAGCGCGGGTAACGGCCGCCATGCCTGCAAAAGGTCTGTGCAGAGTTTTGAGCTGCTCCTTGCAGGCAGAGTGAAACTGAAACTATCGTAATGACGTCATTACGGCTTCGTTCGGGGTCACGCACATTTTGAACGAGCCCTACGCGCTGACACGGGCGAACCACTTCGGCGGCACCTACTAAACAACACCTATTTAGCGATGCGTACAGCAAGCCTGTGCGCTGTGTAGTGAGTAATCTTCTTCGATGCGGTGTGGGTATACGTGCATCACTGTGTGAGTTGCGCACAGGCACTGAAGGGACACTTTTAGCAGTCATCTACATTTCAATAAGGCATGGCGGTCTGTGACATACTTCACCGCTGTGTCCAGCATTATTCATTATGTGTTTACAGGATGTGCACACTGTATCTGAGAATCATGAGCCATTTGGTTTGGTTTCCCGTAAGTTGTGGGCCGCGTAATTGTACTAAGGTATGATCGTGCATACGGCGCGTATGTGTAGTGCTGAAGGGACAGCTCATCCAAGATGGAGGGCTGTGCGGCAAGGGCCAATCGGCACGCAGCAGCTTCCACCAATGATCGCACATGGGGCGCGGTAAGACGGAGCCGAGGTCACGCCTTAGCTACATTGCAGCTACATCGCAGGGTGTCCGGAGTTCCCTTCCGTTGCTTCTTTACACGCCGATACAGCTCGCTACCATCGGCGATGTAGCCATCAGTTTTCGAGCAGAGCCCATAAACAGATGTATCTGTCGCCGGCTGTAGCGTCGCGTCTTCAGACGCCGCTACGACGGGCTACATTGACGCTACAAGCTACATTTGTAGCCTGTAGCGGGCTGTATCCAGCCTGCCGTCGCGGCGTGTAAAGGTACCATAATGGATGATTTATTCAAATAGGTCTTTTTCACAAAATCATTTCATACTGATTCCCCCAAATAAAGGAGTTAGCAAACAACAAAATGTTACTTGTGCTCAATAGTTAAATGGTGATTACGGTATTTCATGCTATTGAGTTTGAGATGTTTTTTTTTTATTTTCCTTTAGTTTTTTGGCTATTGCCGTGAACACAGGGCACATATTACTGCAGTCAGGTCACATTTAATTGGACAGTCATTTATTCATTTCCACCTTTTTTGTAGCAGATCAATATATTATTTTCATAAAGGATCGTTTGTGAGAAAATAGCAATGGAGGTGATTGTGAGGGAAATGATAGTTTTGCTATTTCTCTGGTTTTATCCTGTTTCCCCAATGTCATTTATTCCAAAAATATTGTTTTCGTATGCATTAATTTTTCTTTTGTCCCTACATCTTCAAACCTTATTGCTACCTCTGTTACTAGTGCTGGCTCACACACATTTTTTTTGCTGTCATATTATTTTCTTTTGTACCCCTTTTTCATCCTTATACAACTTTCTACCTATCTATCTATCTATCTATCTATCTATCTATCTATCTATCTATCTATCTATGGTATCTATCTACGGTATCTATCTATCTATGGCGGCCGTCACACGCTGAGATATCTATTGCGATATTGTAAGCGATCACGTGCACGCGCAATCGCTTACAATATCGCTCACATCGCTGGTGAGATGTCACACACACAGACTCACCAGCGATGTGGATCCGCGATCTCGCTGGTAACTATGGTACACATCGGGTAACTAGGCGCCGCGCGTCGCTTAGTTACCCGACGTGTACCATAGTTACCATCTCCCAGCATAGGCTGTGCCGCTGGGAGATCGTTCATCGTGGTGTTATACACCACGATGAAGCAGATCGTGAAATCGTTCATCGCTAGATCTGAGAACCGGAGCTCAGATCAGCGATGTCACGATCAAGCGATTTCACATCGTAAATCGCTTGATTACATGCAACGATTTCTTGCCCGATATCGCTTAAGCGATCAAAAAGGAGATCGCTTAAACGATATCGGGCAAGAAATCGTTCCGTGTGACGGCCGCCTATGGTATCTATCTATCTATCTATCTATCTATCTATCTATCTATCTATCTATCTATCTATCTATCTATCCATCTATCTAGGATAATATAAGTAAGGGTACCTTTACACACGGCTACATTTGTAGCTTGTCACCAGGTAACTTACTGGTTGCAGTGAAATCATGGAGAGAATATTCCATTTGTACACAGCAACAAGATAGAACCATGTATCCATGATTTCACTGCAACCAGTAAGTTACCTGGTGACAAGCTACAAATGTAGCCGTGTGTAAAGGTACCCTAAGGCAGGTAAACACATTGAGACCATTTGGTTTAAATGTTGATTATAAATTGAAGTTCTTGTTGTAAAGAAGTATATTATATATGAGTTATGTCTACCCCTGTACATGATTCTACTTTGTAGTCTTATATGGTGTATATTTTTAATCACATTCTATCACGTAATTCACTTTGTTTGAAAACACAGTAAAAAAAGTATAAGTCTTTATAGATTGTAATTTTCTTCTTTTTTCTCTAGTTTCTCTCATAGGAAGTAAAGTGAAGGAAATATAAACAATACCGAACAATTGTGGTGCACTCCTAGCTTGATTGTTTAATTTATTTTTTTGTATTTTTTGTCTCTTGAAAAATTTTTTTGATTTAGCTAAACCATCTCCACTTAAAGTGCAAAGCCATTTCCTTAAAATTAAAGAATTAAAAAACAATATTTTTCTGGCCACTAGAGGCGCCTGTTTAAATTTATGAATAAAATAATAGTTTGGCTGATACTCTGAAGTTTGTCTTTGTGCTCCGTTGTGAGAATGATAATGCCCTTTAGTACCTCCAGGGTGGAGAGACTTGGCCTTATACCAAAACCTCCAAGAGGGGTCTCACTGTACTTCAGCCCTTTTAAATAAGGGTGAAGGACAAAGTGAGGGGTTAAATGAATGAATGAAGCGGTTTGCACATTATTTAAGACATTATGCACCATAATGGTGTAAACAGACAGTTATCATACAATAGTGTTGGCCAGGCGAGTTGTACTTTTGGGCGATCCGCCGCTAGTATAAGTGTTTTAGTTCGCGGCAGACGCATGCGCAATATGTAGAGGAATAAAAACAAGTAACCGCGCACGCGCAGGAACCACCGAGTCATCGCGGGATGACGCTACAAGCTAGTAGCCATGGTGAAGTAAAAACAAAAGTAAAGCATGCGCATTAGATACTTCCTCAACGCTGAAGGCACAGCACGAGGAATGAGGATAATGGCGCGGCTCTGTAAGTGTAGGTGGAGCGTTTTAATTATATAATACAGTAATTATTTACAAAAGAGGCAATGGGGTGTACCTACAATAAGGTTTTAAGTATATGAGAGACTGAGAAAAATGAGAGAATAGTAAAGTATAAACACATATAAGCACAAAGTAACTCATATCAATCACTAATTATGTATTCCACTAACTTATGGTAAATTCTAACATATGGAAATATTAATATCACTGTTTATTCAATTAAGTAGACTGTATAAAAGGCTGAGGAGGTTAGCATGTGATTGCTTGACAAAGGGCGTGTGTGCCCGATACGTGGCCATCTCCTGTCTGTTAGTCTATCTGAAGCCAGAAATAAAGGACTACTGAACTTTATATCAAGGAGTGCTGCAGTGGAAATTTGTTGGATACGTATGTATAAAGGCTGTGAAGTAAGCCGAGCTGCTCTGCACCCTGAAAACGTTTGCTGCTTGAAAGGTTTTGTTTTTATATCTATCTATCTATCTATCTATCTATCTATCTATCTATCTATCTATCTATCTATCTATCTATCTATCTATCTACGGTATCTATCTACGGTATCTATCTATCTATGGTATCTATCTATCTATCTAGGATAATATAAGTAAGGCAGGTAGCACACCCAGGTAAAATAGAAAAATATACTACTCTTTATTGGCCCATAGTTAGGGCCGCTTCAGACTGCGGCTTGATCCAGTCCGGTTCTGTCCAGGAGGACCCAGACAGCCGCGGACCGGATCTGCACACAGGACTGGGGGGCTATTATGCCCTCCGGTCCTGTGTGCAGTGCACGCAGTTCCCGCTGCTGATAAGTCACGATCGCGGGCGCCACGGTCCTGACCTGTCAGCGGCTGCAGCTGCGTGCGCTACACACAGGAACGGAAGGCATAATAGCCCCCCAGTCCTGTGTGCAGATCCGGTCCGCGGCTGTCTGGGTCCTCCCGGACAGAACCGGACTGGATCAAGCCGCAGTCTGAAGTGGCCCTTACTTTAACATTTCGGGTCATTGTGTCTCAAGGACTACTTGAGAAAGCTTCACACACAACCTAAAGGTTGTGTTAACTATGACCCAATAAAGAGAAGTATATTTTTCAACTTTACCTGGAAGTAATACCTGCCTTACTTATTAATAATAATATGATATTTATTCATTTATATAGCGCTATTGATTCCATAGCGCTTTACATATATTTTAATTATATTATCCTATGGAATTTTGCAACTGAGAATTGCTTGGGAGGATTTTTGCACCCAATCTTTGTTTATTCTTTTTCTTGTTTGGTTTCTGTGCTGCTCTTTTTTTCCATTTCTATCTATCCATATATACACACTTATATGTATTAATACACATATATATTTTCTCCACCCTTCTACAGTGCTTCTGTCCATTCTCTATGCCTCCCCTTAAATTGACCAGAAGGTGCTCCCCATTTGCTTTAAGCAAATGGTAGAAGGAAGGGGCAACAAAGCACATTTGTAAAAAGTCTTTTATCAGAAGCACATTTATAAGAGCATTATTTTACATGATATTTTTTTTTATTTTGCTAAATCTAAAATATATAAGCTACGGTATATATAATAACCAAAGACTATGCAGATTAAAACACTAGTCAATGTAATCATCTCCAATGATAGAGGACATGTGCAAAGTAAAGGCCCCTTTACAAGTTAGATGAGTTCGAGCAAATGATGCTTTGGATAATTGCCTTCTCAGCTGACTCTTCCATACATACTGGTAGGAGCAGTACTGTGGCCTAGCACTCCTGAGTTCTTTATGAGAAAGTTGACATATCAGATGGGGACTTGTCTCTGGGAGAACATGCAATTGTCAGGTGGCCGTCACACGCATCAATTTCCTGCACGATATCGCTTAAGCGATCTGCTGTTTGATCGCTTAAGCGATAACAATTGTGCATCGCTGCGTGCAATCAAGCGATTTTACACTGTAAAATCGCTTGATTGTTTGATCGCAGATTTGTGAGCCGGAACTCATATCAAGCGATAAACGCTTGATCAATCTGCATCATCGTGGTGTGTGACACCACGATGACCGATCTCCCAGCGGCAGAGCCTATGCTGGGAGATGGTATCTATGGTAAACGTCGGGTTACTAAGCGCCGAGCGGCGCCTAGTAACCCGATGTGTACCATAGTTACCAGCGATCTCGCTGCTCCACATCGCTGGTGAGTCTGCCTGTGTGACAGCTCACCAGCAATGTGAACGATATTGTTAGCGATCGCGCGTGCATGTGATCGCTAACAATATCGTGCATAACATTGAAGCGTGTGACGGCCGCCTCAGTCTAATATCAGACATGCCTGATTGACATGTCCCTTGACCATTAGTTAGCCTACGCTCCCATACAGATTAGATTATTAGCCAAACCCTTTGATAACAGCAGGTTTGGCTTACATTAGTCTAAGGGCCCTTTCACATCAGCGTTTTTCGTAATTCGCGGCAGATGCGGTGAAAAAACCGCATCTGCCGCGTTTGCCGCATAACCGTTCCACTTGCGGCGCGGTTGCGGTTTTTCCCATAGGAAGTATAGGGGGACTTGCGGCAGATGCGGCAAGTGCGGTTTTGCACTTGCGGCAGGTGTGGCAGCGAAAAAAACCGCGGCTGACCGCGGTTTTTTATCGCTGCCGCACCTGCCGCAAGTGCAAAACCGCACTTGCCGCATCTGCCGCAAGTCCCCCTATACTTCCTATGGGAAAAACCGCAACCGCGCCGCAAGTGGAACGGTTATGCGGCAAACGCGGCAGATGCGGTTTTTTCACCGCATCTGCCGCGAATTACGAAAAACGCTGATGTGAAAGGGCCCTAAGATGTACGGGGGGGATTTAGGATACGTTCACACATAGGGGTTTGTATATATATATATATATATATATATATATATATAAGATGAAAAAATGAAGGGCAGCACTTCCTTTAGTGTATCCATGTGGGTTTATTTGTCCTAGGACTGCGACGTTTCGGCACACAGCCTTCCTCAAGCAGTGACAAACAGATCTAGTGCTCACATATATATAGCTCCCATGCAAGGGGCTTACAATAATATAATTAGTGCAAATATAGTACAAAATTTCATATATACATAATTGTACATACAGTGCATAATGATCCGTGCAATATAAAGTGCATATAGTGATATTATACAGTACTAACATCCATATTGTAACCAATATCAAACATTTTACTTTAATGACGGGACTGAAGTTTTTTTTCACACGGAGCATGCGCAATAGGATGAGGTGAACGCCGAGATTATGATGGCGGAAGTGGCGGTACATAGTTGCAACGTGGGGTCCTCTAATTATGAGCTAAGTAACATCTGTGTTGGAAATTACCAATTAAAGTAAAAAGTAAAATGTTTGATATTGGTTACAATATGGATGTTAGTACTGTATAATATCACTATATGCACTTTATATTGCACGGATCATTATGCACTGTATGTACAATTATATATATATGAAATTTTGTACTATATTTGCACTAATTATATTATTGTAAGCCCCTTGCATGGGAGCTATATATATGTGAGCACTAGATCTGTTTGTCACTGCTTGAGGAAGGCTGTGTGCCGAAACGTCGCAGTCCTAGGACAAATAAACCCACATGGATACACTAAAGGAAGTGCTGCCCTTCATTTTTTCATCTTAAACAAAAACCAGTGAAGTGGTAGGAGGGCTTTGCACCCGTTGTATGCTGCTGTGCTGTTTCGTTTTTCTTGGTTTACTATATATATATATATATATATATTATTTTTTTTTAAACAGCCGACGCTGTTATGAAATAACAAAGCCGTAGTGCTCATGTTTCCAGTTCCCTGCCACTCCTTTCCTGGTCCTTCATCCGTTTGTGAGACCGGTTCTAGTCTTGATATATTGTGTCAGCATGCAAATACTGAATCAATTACGGTCCACAGAAGTGACCATGTTCAAGGACTATTCTCCAAAATATTATTATTATTTATTATTATAGCGCCATTTATTTCATGGCGCTTTACATGTGAAAACAGGCATACATAGACAAGTACAATAATCATGAACAATACAAGGCACACACAGGTACAGAAGGAGAGAGGACCCACTAGGAGAGGGTAGGGCTGGTCGTGCGGCGGGTTAGTAGACTTTAGATCACTGCAGGTTGTAGGCTTGTCGGAAGAGGTGCGTCTTCAGGTTCCTTTTGAAGGTTTCCATGGTAGTCTCATTGAAAGGGAAAATTACATTTTCCAAATGTAGTGTATATAAATGCCCATATGGCCACACATTACTCACTAAACCATGGTATTCCATCTGTACAAACGATACTTTTCATGAAGTATAGACTAGGAAAAAACATGTAAATTGGGCTTCCATGAAGGAATGCTTTCTTTTCTTTTAAAGGTGAACTCTTCTTTTTAGACAATAAACAAGTTTTAGTAATTTTTCACATTTAACTACATGCCAGAAACAAAAGATTTAAATATGGAATGTTCTGCCACTATGAAAAGAAATTCTGCACTACCATCCATGGCATACATCTGCTTATAATTAGACCACCCTAGTCTCAGAGAGTTTGAAGTATTATCCCATAAGGAAATACAAAGAGGAGACATAACAGTGCTACCCCTGTTGCACTCCCTAAGGGATCATTGTGATGGGCGTATTTCATGTTTGTGTTCCTTGTGAAACTCATAAATGATACATGTAATGATATTTAAAAAGCATATGGGGAAATTAACTATGCAGCAAAAGCATGTCTGCGTGTGTACTCACTAAGAGGAAAGAGCGAAACATAAAAGCACTATACATGACCATCTGACCAAGCTCTAATTATAGGGTACTACTATGACTAAGGGTCTGTCACACTATTAACCCTATAAACACTTACAAGCATGTATAGGATGATTACTAAATCCAGCTCTGAACTAATAAGTTCCCTCAATCAGTGTTACTCGCTCTTTGATGCTGCGTATTTTCACTGCGGTTTACAGTACAATCAAAGTGGATGGGATTACCGTAATAGAAATCTTATATCCACTGTGCTTCTTTTCCGTGTAAACTAACCTGCGGTGCATTTTTCTAAGTTGCAGCATGTCAATTTCTCTTGGGGGAACACTTAGTTTTCTGTGTGTGTATTTTCCTCATAGACTTGCATTAGATGTGGAAAATCTGCAGTTAAAAGACACATATGTTTTTTGCGCCCCGCCAGTGTCGCCGTCCCCCGTTTAGACGGGGCAACACCTCCAGCCCCGCGCCGGTGAACTGTCAGACGCCATCGCCGCCAGGGTGTCTGGAAACCCCAGTGGCGATGCAGGACAATGGGAGCCTATGGCTCCCATTGCCTGACGGGTCGTCGGCGCCCGGTTACATGGGGCGATGTGTGCACATCGCCCCATGATGGTCGCCTGGTTTCAGAGCACTGCTCTGAAACCAGGCGACTGCCCAGCACTGCCGGCATCGCCCCTTTACATGAGGCGATGTAGGGGCGATGATGCCGGCGATAGGCCACACCCCCACATCGCCTTTGTAATGGGCGGAGATATCGCCCCATGTAA
This sequence comes from Allobates femoralis, assembly GCA_033576535.1. Lineage (NCBI taxonomy): Eukaryota > Metazoa > Chordata > Amphibia > Anura > Aromobatidae > Allobates > Allobates femoralis. The sequence goes on from JARQOC010000003.1 coordinate 649,374,786, forward strand.
CAGGTTGCTTAAAGGGGTTGTCCAATGAAAACAAGCTATCACCTATCCACGAGATAAGTGGTGATTCACTGATCAGTGCTGGTCCAAGCATTGGGGCCTACTGCACTAATTAGTTGATCAATGAATTGGTATCCCCGATAGGTAACTTTTATCCCTGTTATAAAATGGATCGACAGGTTGTATGTCCGACTGCCCATCCTCTTGTTCCCTATGGAACTGTAAGAAAAAGTCGAGTGTGGTTGAGCATGTCCTCATTCTGATGATTATTGCGAGTCCCAGTAGTCAGACACCCACTGACCCAGTTATCGCCTATCCCATGGATATAACTGGTGACAACTTGTTTTCACAAGAAAACTCCTTTAATGTATCCCTTAAAGGGAACCTATCAGCAGGATTTTGTTAAGTAAAATACAGACATGACTATATTGGTGCTGTGATACCGATTAAAATTATACTTGTATTGAAGAAATCAGTTTTATGATTTTTGTGTAATCACTGTTTGAAGTTTTCATGTAATGATGTATTTGTGCATTGGGATGGGACTGTGGGCAGGGTCTTACCTTGGTGCTCTGACCCTCCACCTGCCTCCTTCTTTTGAATGACAGAGCCCTCACTCATCAGTGACCTGCTCACTATTTTAAAAATCGTGCCGATGCCTACATTGGTTCTCCAATAAAAATTGCATCATTGACATTGCAGTCAGTGCTTGCGCAGTCGCATTCACATCGATTTACAAAAAAAGTTTGCCATTTCCAGTGCTTGCATGATTGAGTCAACATCGATGAGTTATGGATGCAATATTTAACTTAGGAGGCAGGTCAGCACCCTGTAAGACAGAGGGGCCAGAGCACCAAGTTCTGACCATTCCCACGGTCTTGACCTCATGCATGAATATATAATTACAATAAAACTTCAAACAATAATTACACCAAATCCACAAAAACGATTTCTCACACTTATTGTTTTAATCAGTACTACAGCCCCAATATGGCCACGTCTGTACTTTACTTAGCAAAATCCTGCTGACAGGTTCTCTTTAAGATAGCTATGTGTATGATCCCAAAGGGTGAATTACTCCTGCCAAATGTAAAACTGGTCTGACAATGCATATGGCCGTGGCATATGCAAAGAAAAAAAAAACCCGTTTGGGGCAAATATTGGGCTTTATGGATATGTTCAGCACATGAGCACATGAATACAGCCTTCTACTTACATAATTGTGGTGGATGTCCTCAATAAACGCCACCTCGTTGACCAGCTGTGGCCAACTAACCGGCACCCGAACTGTCAATTATAAACATCCTGGAGCCACAGGCCATCCATTTTAAGGCTCCAGCTGTGAAATAACACTCTCACTCACTCACTGTCACTGTCAGACATGCTGCAGCTACTGCCCAACCTCTTAAATTATGCTGGCAGTCACATACAGGCCAAAGCTGCTGCAGAAGCTCTCACATAAGACTGTTACTTATATACACACAGGAGCTGCTGCCCAACCATATACAGGCCAGAGCTGCTGCAGAACCTCTTAGTTAACACTCTTAGTCACATACTGCCTGGAGCTGCTGCTGAACATCTATTTGCATAAATGCCTTGGCGTCTAGATATCCCCATTAAAGTGCCACCTGATTGGCCAGCTGAAATGCAAAAAACACGTGGTGGCCACCATATTGGCACACTCAAGTGATGGTTGTGTCAAGATGGTGGCCACTAGTGGTACTGCACAGTCGATGGGGGCACTCTGCAGTACCGCCAGAGACGCTGCTTGTTGCTGCTCTCCTCCGAGCCTAGGTCCTTCTCCTCTGCTGCCACCAGTGTTGTTGCACTGCCCCCTCCCATAATCCCTTGTAAGGCCACCTCAGAGCACACTCCCATCATGACATCACACTTTTTGTAAGACCATGTGGCCACCATATTTGTACACCTGGTCTACTACTGAACAGAGAGGGTGAATAAATATGGTGGTGGTTGAATCACGAGTCCGCCCCAGAGCACGTCTCCATTGTCACCTCATTGCCCTACAAATAAGATTCCACCGCCACATAGCCCACCCCCAGCACCACAGTACCCGCCCCATCGTGACATCACTGGTCTCCCGATGCGATAGCATCAGGCCCCCATCTAGTATATATATATATATATATATGTATTGCAAGAGCTTTAATATTATATAACTCATCATATAATAGTCCACAGAACCACTAGTGGACACAGACAAAAAAGGGCAAGTATAATATATGGGCCCCTTGCAGTCCAAGAGTTCATCAAAACGCACAATTCTGCATGGTTTGGAGGTAGAAATGGGCCTCTATACCTCTTGGGCCCCTATACAACTGCCCAGATTGCACCAATCATATGTCCGCCTCTGCACAAAATATAATACTATTTGACTAGGGTTTCCTGGATAAAGCTTCTTTTGTCGGAGGTATTATCTGTTCCACTGAGGAAGAAAAGGAATGGCAGCATTTCCTTATGTAAAGCAGCCAAACAAACAATAGCGTGTTAAAAGCTATATGACATCAATGTAAACATGTTTGTGCCCTGAACTATCTGAAGCCATTATTTATGTACAGTTCTTCAATGGGCAATCTAACATGTCAGCTCTAATGCAAGACCCTTACGAATTCCTAATGTTGGATTTTTCCTGTTGCGCACTATTACTGTAAGATAATTGGCCTAAGTGAAGTCTGGCAGTCATTTTTGTCCTCCATTTAAACTGCCTTTGTATGCTCATTTGGCAGTGATGACATGGTGGGTTAATAAGGAACCAGGACGTTATTGGTCAAAAGATCCAATGGACAACAATTATAGCATAATTGCCAACTTTATTTATTTTACCTGCTTGTATAGGGCCATTAATTCTACAGTGCTTTACAGACATCATTGCTCACAATCTAAATTCCCTATCAGTATGTCTTTGGAGGAAACCTACACAAACATGAAAATAACATACAAATTCCTTGCAGATGTTGTCTTTAGTGGGATGAGATCCCAGAATACCAGTGCTAACCACTGAGCCACCATACAGTGCTAACCACTGAACCACCATATTTTCAATATGTATTATACAGTCATTTTGACATGGATTTTTTAAACAGAATCTGTCAGCAAGTTTTTGCTATGTATTCTGAGAGAAGCATAATGTAGGGCCTGAGAACGTGATTCCAGTGATGTACAGGACAAGGTATCTCAAACCTAGTAGTCATCTGCTCTGTGTGACCCAACACTGATTAGAAGCTTTCTGTCAATGTACTGTGTACACAGGCAGCTGTCCATCAGTGGTGTTGGTAGAGTTATACAGGGCTCAGCATCTGCAGCTTAGAAAACTGAAAGTGATAGCATGCAGTACAGCAAGTGGCAAATTGCGGTCTTAACCTCTACATCAGGGGCTCAAACACGCATCCGAGGGCCGCATGCGGCCCTGGGGCTTCACTATGCGGCCTGCGGCACCGTCGGCCACTTAACCTTTCCGGTGGTCCAGTGCATGGGCCGCCGCGGTCTCCGCTATGTTATTGACTTGCGGCCGCGGGACTGCATGACAAGCGCTGCCGCTGAGTAAGATCAATACAAGCTGACAGCTAATGAGAGGTCCGCAGCTTCCGTCGGAGTATGACGTCACCTGCGGGCATCTCATTGGGTGGTGGCTTGCATTGATCTTACTGAGCGGCAGCGCTTGTCAGACAGTCTTGCGGCCGGAAGTCGATAACACAGCGGGGACTGCGGCGGCCTCATGCACTGGACCGCCGGAAAGATTAAGGTTAAAAAAGAGTGTGTGAGTGAGTGTGTGAATGTGAGTGTGAATTATTATTATTATTTATTTATATAGCGCCATTGGTTCCATGGCGCTTTACATTAGAAGTGGGGGTAACAAGGACAAATACAGTACATATGAACGATCAAGGCTTGCTGATACACGATGGGAGAGGACCCTGTCCACAAGGGCTCACAGTCTACAGGGGTGGGAGAGGACACGATAGGAGGGGAAGTGCCAAGCGTGTGGTGGGGAGGCACTGGAACTCATCATAGGTTGTAGGCTTGTTGGAATAGATGAGATTTCAGGTTCTTTTTGAAGCTCCCAAGGGAAGGTGAGTGTCTGATGTCTGGGGGAGAGAGTTCCAGAGTATGGCAGAGGCGGGGGAGAAGTCTTGTATGTGGTTGTGGGAGGATGAGATAAGGGGGGAGGAGAGGAGGAGTTCTTGTGAGGAGCGCAGGTTGCGTGTGGGTAGGTATCGGGAGACCATCAGAGATGTAAGGGGGGGACAGGTTGTGGAAGGCTTTGTATGTCAGGGTTAGGACTTTAAATCGAGATCTCTAGGGGTGGGGAGCCAGTGAAGGGCTTGGCGAGGGGGGAGACAGGGGAATAGCGAGGAGGCAGGTGGGTTAGGCGGGCAGCGGAGTTTAGGATAGAGTGGAGGGGTGCAAGGGAGGAAGCAGGGAGACCAGTGAGCAGTAGGTTGCAGTAGTCAAGGCGGGAGATGATGAGGGCGTGAACAAGAGTTTTGGCAGTGTCATGATTGAGGAAGGAGCGGATCCGGTAGATGTTCCTGAGTTGGAGTCGGCAGGAGGTGGGAGGGCTTGGATGTGGGATTTGAAGGAGAGGGAGGAGTTGAGGGTAACCCCAAGGCACTTGGAGTGGAGGACTGGGGAAAGGGAGCAGTCGTTGACTAGGATGGGCAGGTCCGGTAGAGGGGGAGGGCGCCTGGGGGAAGACGATGAACTCTGTTTTGTCCATGTTCAGCTTGAGGAAGCGAGCGGAGAAGAAAGATGAGATGGCGGACAAGCATTGGGAGATTTTAGACAGAAGGGAGGTGATGTCGGGGCCGGAGAGGTAGATCTGGGTGTTGTTGGCATAGAGATGGTACTGGAGGCCATGGGACTCAATGAGTTGCCCTAGGCCGAAGGTGTAGATGGAGAAGAGTAATGGCCCCAGAACCAATCCCTGGGGGACGCCGACAGTAAGGGGGTAGGACGAGGAAGAGGTGTGGGAGTGGGTGACGCTGAAAGTGCAGTCTGTAAGGTATGAGGAGATCCAAGAGAGGGCGAGGTCAGTGATACCAAGGGATTCTAGGATTTGAAGTAGGAGATAGTGGTTGACCGTGTCAAGGTGGGTAGAAGGTAAAGGTCAAGGAGGGGAAAGACGGAGTAGGTCGTTTACTCTTTGCGGTCAGTAGGTCATTCGTGACTTTGGTTAGAGCTGTTTCAGTGGAGTGATGAGGTCGGAAACCGATTGTAGGCAGTCGAAGAGGGAGCAGGAGGATAGGTGGGAGGACAGTTCAGAATGGACGTGTAGTTCATGTAGTTTGGATGTGAAAGGGAGGAGAGATATGGGCGGTAGTTAGCGACAGACAATGGGTCTAGGAGGGTTTTTTGAGGATGGGTGAATCAGGGCATGTTTGAAGGCTGAGGGAAAGATGCCGGTAGTGAGTAATAGGTTGAAGAGGTGGGTTAGGGCAAGGGTTAAGGACTGCGGTGAGGTTTGGGATGAGGTGGGAGGGGAGTGGGTCGAGGGCGCAGGTGGTGAGGTGAGATCGTGATAGGAGGGAGGAGAGCTGATCTTCAGTCATGTTGGAGAAGCTTCCTTTGGTCAAAGAGGGTTGGGTGGTGATTGGGGTGGGTCGGGGGACATTAGGCTAAAGCTTTCTCTAATTTTGTCAATCTTTTGTTTGAAGAAGGTGGCGAAGTCCTTGGCGGAGATGAGGGGGAAAGGAGGAGGTGCCGGGGGACGGAGTAGGGAGTTTATGGTTTTGAATAGTTGCTTGGGGTTTCGGAACAGTGTGTTGATTAAGGAAGAGAAGTAGGTTTGCTTAGTGGCTGTGAGTACGTCCTTGAAGTTGGAGATGGGATTGTTTGTACATGGTGAGGTGGGCTGCGGAATGGGATTTCTACCATCTCCGTTCGGCTACCCTGGACGCTCGACGTAGTTCTTTTGTGAGAGAGGTAAGCCAGGGTTGCCTGTGTGTGCGGGTTTTGGTGTGTGCGAGGGGGGCAGCATGATCGCGAGCCGCAGTTAGAGTGTAGTTATACAGGGTGGTAGCAGCGTTGACGTCAGGTGAGGAGCGAGGTCGGTGAGAGGGAGGAGGGAGTGAGAGAGTGAGTTGAAGTCGATGAGTTTAAGGTTTCTGCGGGGGTGACTGAGTTTCCGGAGAGGGAGGGTGAGGTAGGGGGAGAGAGCGCTGAGAGAGTCATCAGATTGTGGTCAGATTGGAAGAGGGGTGAGTTTGAGAGGTCGGTGAGGGAACAGAGGCGGGTGAAGATAAGGTCAAGCGTATGGCCGTGTTTATGAGTGGCTGAGGAGGACCATTGGGAGAGGCCAAAGGAGGTGGTCAGTGATAGGAGTCGGGAGGCAACCATTTTGGGGGTGTTGATGGGGATGTTGAAGTCGCCCATGAAGATGGTGGGGATGACTGCGCAAAGGAAGTGGAGAAGCCAAGTGTTGAAATGGTCAAGGAAGGGGTGGTGGGTCCTGGGGGGCGGTAGATGACAGCGAGCTGGAGGTTGCAGGGGGGAGAAAATGCAGAGTGAGTGCAGTTCAAAGGAGGGGAAGGTGATGGAGGGAGGAGTATACCTACACCATCGCCGCGGGTGTTAATTGGGCGGGGTGTGTGGGAAAGAGTGAGTCCGCCGTAGGAGAGTGCAGCAGGGAAGGCTGTGTCAGTGGGGGTAAGCCAAGTTTCGGTGATGCCAAGGAATTTGAGTTTTTTGGTGATGAAGAGGTCGTGGGTGAAAGAGAGCTTGTTGCATACCGAGTGGGCGTTCCACAATGCTCCAGGCAGGGGGACTGTGGGTTGGGTGAATAGGTATAAGGTTGTGGGGGTTGTGAAAGTTTGTTTTGGGTGATGGGTACGTGTTGGAGGTGGGCAGAGGGATGTGGTGGGGGGGTCCAGGATTGGGGGATATGTCGCCTGTGAGTAGGAGAAGCAGCGAGAGGGTTAGAAGGTGGGAGCAGGAGAGTTTGCGTGGTGGCCTTGCGTGTGTGGAGAGAGACTGGGTGGGGAGGAATGGTTCGGAGAAAGGGGTGAGATGAATGGGTTGGAAGGAGGGGGAGATCACTACGGCTTTGGTGGGTGGAGGGATGTTCGGGGTTACAAGGAAGTAAAGTAGTATGGGGGTGAGGGTGAAAAGAGGGGAAACATTGTGGGTAGCAGTTAAGTGTGCAGATTTTAGCGGTAAGATATCGTACGGGTGGATGGGGCAGGGGAGGTGCGTGGACCAGGTCGGGGCAAGGTAGGCTAGGGGACAGGGTCGAGTTGGGGGGAGGTTGCCGGGGTCGGGGGAGGGTGACGGAGAAGTGAGGAAGGGTAGGGGGGCAGGCAGAGCTGGGGGCAGCCAAGGACGCGGTGCAATCAAGGGTGGCACACGGATCAGGGTGTGATGTGGCCAGGAGAGGGGTGCAGTCAGGGGGTGGGGTGTGGCCTGGGATGGAATGCAGTCGTGGATATGACTAGCCAGGGGTGTGGTATAGCCGGAGGTAGGAAGACAGCTAGGGAAGTGGTGTATCCAGAGACACAGAAAAAGCCAGGGATGAGATGATGAGATTCAGCCAGGGATGGGATGCAGCCAGGGATGGGATGCAGCTGGGGGCATGGTGCAACCAGGGGTGAAGCGTAACCAGGGGTGAGGTGCAATTAGGGATGAGATGCACAAGAGGTAAGGTGCAGCTGGGGGTTGAGATGCAGCCAGGGGTGAGATGCAGCGAGGGGTGGGATGCAGCCAGGGGGAGAAGCAACCAGAGGCGAGAAGCAGCGGGGGATGAGGTGCAGTCACTGATGAGATGATGAGATGAGGTGCAGTCATGGAGGAGGTGAGATTGCAGCCACAGATGAGGTGAGATTGCAGCCACAGATGAGGAGGGGTGGGGCACAGGATGAGGTGGGATGCGGCACAGGATGAGATGGGATGCAGCACAGGCTGAGATGAGATGCGGTACAGGATGAGATGAGTTGCGGCACAGGGTGAGATGAGATGCGGCACAGGATGAGGTGACGATGCGGTGTAGGATGAGGTAGAGATGCAGGTGCAGCCATGGGTGGGATGAGAAGCAGCCACTGGTGAGATGAGAAGCAGCCACTGGTGAGATGGAAGCAGCAAGGTAGTGAGAAGCAGCCACGGGTGAGATGAGAAGCAGCCACGGGTGAGATGAGAAGCAGCCACGAATATGAGTGTGAATGTGAGTGTGAATATGAGTGAGTGTGTGAGTGAATGTGAGTGAATATGTGTGTGACTGAGTGTGTGAGTAAATGTGTGAGTAAATGTGTGTGTGAATGTGTGAGAGTGTGTGAATGAGAGTGTGTGAGTGAATGTGTGTGAATGTATGTGAGTGTACGTGTGAGTGAATGTGTGAGTGTGAATGTGTTTGTGAGAGTGAATGTGTGAGTGAAAATGTGTGTGTGAGTTAATGTGTGTATCAATACCCGATGGGGGATATTACTACACTGTGGGGCCAGGATGGGGACATCACTACAAAAGGTGACCAGCATGGGGACATCACTACAAGGTGACCAGCATGGGGACATATACACTATGGGCATCACTACAAAAGGGGACCAGCATGGGAGACATTACTACACTATAGGGGCAGGATGGGGACATCACTACAAAAGGGGATCAGCATGGGGGACACTACTATACTATGGGGCCAGAATGGGGACATTATAGCAAAAGGGGATCAGGATGTGGATATTACTACAAAATGGAATAAGTTGGGGGACATTACTACACTAGGGGGGCCAGATTGGGGACATCACTACAAAAGGGGACCAGCATGGGGGACATTGCTACACTATGGGGGCCAGGATGGGGACAACAATACAAAAGGGAACCAGCATGGGGGACATCACTACAAAAGGGGTCCAGCATGGGGGACATTTTTACATTATGGGGGCCTGGATGTGAACATCAATGCAAAAGGGGATCAGGATGGGGACAATACTATATGATGAGGACCAGGATAGGATATTACTACAAGAAGGAGATCAAGATGGGGTCCAGGATGTGGGACATTATTACTATAGGATTGGGGACCAGTATGGGGACATTACAATAAAAAGGGACCAAGATGGGTACATTACTTCAAGAAGATCAGGATTTGAACATTACTACATTGGGCATAAAATTCTGCTATGACTAAAAATGTCACTTAGTCCTAGAAGCAATGCGGCCCCCCTATATCAATTTTTTTTTTATGTGCGGCCCACTAACCAGCGAGTTTAATTGAGACTTCTGCTCTACATCATGCGTTCTATCAGATTTCACAGCAAAAATATTCCCTTTTTAAGCAAATCTGGCGACAGATCCGCTTTAATGTAAAACCTGAAATCAAAACCTTTGTGTTATACTGGACCAGAATTGTACTGCCATTTAAGGTGCTATTTTGCAGCATAAAAAGTGATCTGAAAGAAAGGGAAATATATACAGTTAGGCCCAGAAGTATTTGAACAGTGACACAAGTTTTGGCATTTTAGCTGTTTACCAAAAACATTTTCAAGATGCAGTATATGGATATATATGGATTATATAATCCATATTGGCTTAAAGTGCAGAATCTCAGATTTAATTTCACATCCTAATTGGAGTAAGGGTTTAGGAATTACAGCTTTTTAGTAAATAACTGCCTCTTTTTCAAAGGACCAAAAGTAATTGGACAGTTATCTCAAAAGCGCCTTAATGGGCTACTTGGGGTATACCCTGACTAATCTATCATCAATTAAACAGGTAAAAGGTCTGGAGCTGATTCCAGGTGTGGCATTTGCACTTGTAAGCTATTGCCATGAACCCACAACATGTGGTCAAATGAGCTCTCAATGGAAGAGAAATGGACATTGTTAGGCTGAAAAAAGAAGAAATCTGTCAAAGAGATGGTAGAAATGTTAGGAGTGGCTAAGTCAACAGTTTGGCACATTTTGCAATAAAAAAAAAAAAAGTGGGCCCAATAGTAAGCTTGAGAACCCAAAAAGCATGGACGTCCACGGAAGTGAACAGTGGTGGATGATTGCATAATCTTTTCTATAATGATTCACCTAAGTGAAGAATACTTTACAGGAAGTAGGTGTTTCGGTATCCTGAGGTACGTTTCCATAATCAGTGTTTGTTCAGGTTTTCACGCAGCTGAATTTCCACACGAATCCTGCACCTCAGGTCACTTGCTTTTTTTGCGGCGTAATATCAGTAACGTCACTGCTTGTTAACCATTCGAAGTCTTGCACTGCAAACTGTGTGACCCAGCTAGAATGGTGATGAACGTTTCTGATGACATCACCACTCGTCGTAGATTTGGGGGACGTTGTGGGAATGCTATGGACTACATCAGAGCTGCAGGGTTTATTTTTTTCATGATAAGTTGGTGAATGAGGGGCTGTCTTGCTTTTATTTCTTTATCTCTCTTTTTATGTTTTTCAAGTTTCCATTTGTGGACTATGTCAGATTCAGTGGTCTACTTTGGAGTTGCATGGCTTTTCTTTTAACCCCTTCACCCTGGTCGATTTTCTGTTTTTCGTTTTTTCATCCTCTTCTTCCAAGATCCTTAAACTTTTTCTTATTATTTTATGTCAATATGGTCATTTAAGGACTTATTTATAGCGGGACAAGTTATACTTTTCAATTACATTATTCATTTTATCATATAAGTGTATTGAAAAACGGGAAAAAAATTAAAAATTTGGTGAAATTGCAAAAAAAGTGCAATCCCACAATTTTTTTTGTTTTTTTTACTTACCACACTCACTATAAAGTGACCTGGCAGTATAATTCCCCAGGTCAGTATGTGGATACCAAATATGTATAGTTTTTATTATTTAAGTGGTGAAAAAATCCAGAATTTTGTAAGAAAAACTGTACATTTGTCGCCATTTCCCGAGACCAATAATTTTCTCATTTTTAGACTGTGATCCAAAACATACTGAGAAAGCAACCTAGGGTTTGTTTTAAGACAAAGAAGTGGAATATTCTGCAATAGTCCATCACCAGATCTCAACCCCATAGATCATACATTTCACATGTTTAAGGCTGGTTTCACACTGCAGTTTTTTCCCTGATCAGGTTCGATCAGGTTTGTGTTACAAAACCAGGAGAGGAACCAGGAGAGGAATTTGCAGAGAAAAAGTATAATTGAAAGATTGACACCTGTTCTGGGTTTTGGAGACACTCCTGGTTTTAGCACACAAACCAGATGGAACCTGATCAGGAAAAAAACTGCAGTGTGAATCCAGCCTTAATAAGGCTGGTTTCACATTACGAATTTGTGCTGTCCATGGAGATCCTTGTTTTTGCAGGATCCTCTGGACAGCCACGGATCCAAACAGATCCCTGCAATTGGATGGCAAATAGCCATCCGTTTCCGATTCTATGCAGGATCTGTGTGGATCCTGTGGTCCCTCTGTCTGTCCCTGTTCTCCCTGCTACTGCATCATTCTTGTCTCCCTGTTCTCCTTGCTCCTCCCTTCTGCATCTCCTCTCTCCCCCCTCTCCTCTATCCTGTCCTCCCTCTCCTCTCCCCTCCTCTTTCCTCCGGTATGTTAAAAATAATAAATCTCCTCATGGAGGATACTTCACCTGTCCAGCGCCTCCGGGGATGCGACGTCTGGCTGCAGGACCTCTTGTCACATCACCGAGCCATTCAGCTCACATGTCAGCTGATCAGCTCGGTAACATAATAACAGGTCCTACAGCCCAAATGGAGATGGTTGCATGCCCGGAGGCGCTGGACAGGTGAAGTATCCTCCACGAGGAGATTTATTTTTTTAACATACCAGAGGAAAGAGGAGGAGAGAGGACAGGGGAGAGGAGAGGGGGAGAGGAGATGGAGGAGCAGGGAGAACAGGGAGAGACAGGGTTATGTACTGAGCAATGCTTCTGGGCATGCTCAGTACATAACAACGGAGCTGACATCGGATCCGATGTCCATAGGCTTCCATTGTAACCTCCTAAGGACCATCATGGTTCCGGGGTGTCCAATTTTAGAGACGAAGACCAAAATCGTAGCAGGCTACGATTTTGGCTTCGTGACTAAATCGGACAGCAACAGATGGTGCTAAAATCAAATGCCAATAGGGACACATCCGATCCAATCCGTTGCCCATAGAGATACATGGGAGGCAAAATCGGATCCGTGTGTATCCATTTTGACAACGGATACACACGGATGCAGCAAAATTGTGATGTGAAGGCAGCCTAAAGGCCGCTTCACACACTAGGATATCGTTAATGATATTTTTGAAATGTCACGGATTTGTGAACGTTCCAACGATATCGTTAGTGCGTCCTTGCATGTAAACGAACGATGTAGGATGCAAAAATCGTTGGAACGTTCATCACAAAAATGTGATCCTGGCCTCAAATCTATCGTTCGTCATCCAATTAAGGAACTGTGAAGAAGCCACATCGCTCAGTGTAACACCTTTATGAACGGTCTCGTTCAAAAATCTCCTATTCCTGCCGCTCTAAAAGATCGTTCAGTCCTTGCTCTCCTATTTAACTGGTGCGATGCCGAATGGGATATCGTTAACGATGTCCTTGTGTGTGACAACGCACTAACGATGTCGGAAATATCACTGTCACGTGATCGTTCTAAGGATATCATTAACAATATCCTAGCATGTGAAGCGGCCTTAAGACAAAACTTAAGGCACAAAGACCCACAAATAAGCAACAACTGAAGTCAACTGCAGTAATGGCCGGAAAGCATCACAAAGGAGGAAACTAACATTTTATGATGTCCATAGCTTCCAGACTTCAGGCAGACATTGCCTGCAAATGATTCTCTGCAAAGTATTAAAAATGAACATTTCATTCATGGAAAAGTTGGTTTGTCCAATTATTTTTGAGCCCCTGAAATAAGAAGGCTTTATAGAAAAATAGTTGCAATTCCTAAATTTTACCCTGTTTTTGTTTAACCCTGTTAATTAAATCTGGAGATCTACAGTTCAATTGCATCTCTGTTGTTTGATTTACAATACAAAATAGTGGCATGCGGAGCTGAAATCACAAAGATTCGGTCAATGTCCAAATATCTCTGGACCGACTTTATGTATACATTGACTTTTCCTGAAACGCCATGGTTTATTTTCTTGGAGGTTGGGGTTTTCTGTGATGTTTGCATTTGTACCATGTGAACATGATGACTCCATCTACACACACTCATCATTCTGGAAGGTATTTTTTTCTAGGAAGTGGGTAAATGAATATATGTTCAATATGTCCAGCTTCACATGTCATTTGTCTCATTTACATTTTGATCTCACATTCACAAACACTAACAAGTATAGTTTTAGATGACATTGTTTTCATTCTTTTTTCTCTGGAAATTATGTCATTAGTCATTTAGGCTGTGACATACACTTTATTAGTCAGCTTGGACTCAAAGAATTAAGAGCTTTTTTTTTACAGGAATAAAGCCCTGATAAGTCAGCGGTGTTTACAGGATGCCTCCCAGAAAGTGAGGTTGAACTCTATGACACATATCGAGCTGCCCACATAATGACCTAACATTTTTTATATATATATTTAATATTGTATTTGCAAGAGCTTTACTTGTTTTCTTTTTCTAATTATTAGAGACGCACATAGTTGTATTATGGACAGATTCTAGAGACTGGTCAAGACCTCCTGATTTCATAAAACCAAACATGGAGTATTTTCCTCAAGTATTCAAATCTACAGGATTTTTGTCTTAAAGGGAACCCGTCACCCCCCTTCCCCAGGAAAGATCCATGTCTTGGAAAACATTTCTTTAAATGTTGGGCAAAAGGGAGCCTATCCCCCCCATGGCCTATTAAACCAAAGGAGCCACCTTCAGCATCGCCTATGCTGCATTTTGTGAAGGTGGCTCTTATCCCCCTACCCCCCGGGACACCAAAATAATCACTTTATAAGAAATTACTTTAGGTCCAGGAGGTATACTACCCTCACTGGACCTAAACACCTTGCTGCTGTTACCCCTCCTCCTCGACCCTCCGGGACCCTCCTCTCTTCTTTGAGAGTGGTGGTGGCTCCTGCACAGTTCCCTCAGTTCTAGGGTATGCTCCGTGAGCTCTGGCCGAGAGCTGAGGTCACATGGTATAACGCAGGCACCAGATCCCACCCTGAGTGGTCTTATGCTTTATGCAGGCTGTGAGGCTAGCGCCAGATTCCAAGCCCCACAGTCTACATAAAGCAGGGGTGGGAACTCCAGTCCTCGAGGGCCGCAAACAGTGCATGTTTTCAGGATTTCCTTAGTATTGCACAGGTGATAACATAATCACTTGCACTGGTGATGATTCAAATTCCTGTGCAATACTAAGGAAATCGTGAAAACCTGAACTGTTTGCGGCCCTCGAGGACTGGAGTTCCCCACCCCTGACATAAAGCATAAGACCACACAGGGCGGGATCTGGTGCCTCAAAGAAATGTTTTCCAAGACATGAATATTTCCAAAATAAAATACATTTTTATTGTGGATCCAGCTCAGGCCATTCTGGCAGACTGGGTTGGCTCCAGAAGCAAAGTCTGTGCTGTCTCTATGTAAAAGGACTGTTAGGTTGACTTCAGCAATCAGATGACTAGAACACATCATCATAAAAATATTAAATGACAAGTTGTGCTTGGCCCCTGACTGCTCGAGCCAATCACAGGGTTCAACGATCCTATGACATCTGGACGACAAGTTATTGATTCTGACACTGCTGCAGATATCTGTAGAAGCCTACGCTGAATCAACCAGCATTGTTATTTTAAAACATTTCATGTCTAGAAAAACTGTTTTTTTCAACGTTAGAATACCCCTTTAAGGTGGTCATACATATTAGAATGCTTTTGGGGGTGTTTTGAGAAACCCCATTATTATAATTATTATTATTATTATTTATTTACAGAGCACTATTGATTCCATGGTGCTGTACATGAAAAAGGGTTACATACAAACAAGTTAAAAAATACAACGAACAAGCTAACAGTGAAACTGATACAGAGGGGAGAGAGGACCCTGCCCTTGCGGGCTTACATTCCCCATAGACATTAGATTGCCAACCTAACTAAAATCTGCAACTTTTTTTCTAATTTGTATTGCCAACCTTAGAACCTGTTTAAGATACAGATTCATCATGAAAATGTTAATATTTTACATATTAAATATTTATTTAAATATTGAAAGTATTAAAGTATTAAACTACTTTAAAAATAGTCTGGGTGAAATGGTGGATGAGGATGAGGAAAAAGCCAATATGCTAAATGACTTTTTTTCAACAGTATTTACACAAGAAAATCCCATGACAGACAATATGATCAGTGATAACAAAAATTCTCAATTAAATGTCACCTGCTTAACCTAAGAGGAAGTACGGCATCGTCTAAAAATCACTAAAATTGACAAATCCCCAGGCCCGGATGGGATACACCCCAGAGTGCTGCAGGAATTAAGTACTGTCATAGATGGACCATTGTTTTTAATATTTAAAGATTCCATAATAACAGGGTCTGTACCACAGGACTGGCGTATAGCAAATGTGGTGCCAATATTCAAAAAGGGGACAAAAACTGAACTTGGAAATTATAGGCCAGTAAGCTTAACCTCTACTGTGGGTAAAATCCTAGAGGGTTTTCTAAGAGATGCTATACTGGAGTATCTGAAGAAAAATAACCTCATGACCCATTATCAACATGGTTTTATGAGGGACCGTTCCTGTCAAACTAATCTGATAAGCTTCTATGAAGAAGTAAGTTCTGGACTGGACCAAAGAAATGCATTGCATGTGGTGTATATGGACTTTTCAAAAGCTTTTGATACGGTGCCACACAAAAGGTTGATACATAAAATGAGGGCAATGGGGATAGGGGAAAATATGTGTAAGTGGGTTAAGAACTGGCTTAGTATAGGAAACAAAGGGTGGTTATTAATGGAACACTCTCAGAATGGGTCACAGTTAACAGTGGAGTACCACAGGGGTCAGTGTTGGGTCCGCTTCTATTTAATATATTTATTAATGACCTTGTAGGGGGCATACAGAGTAGAATCTCAATATTTGCAGATGACACTAAACTCTGCAGGGCAATCAATACAGAGGAGGACAATTTTATATTACAGGAGTATTTATGTAAACTAGAAGCTTGGGCTGCTAAATGGCAAATGAGCTTTAATGGGGATAAATGTAAAGTCATGCACTTAGGCAGAGGAAACAAAAGGTATAATTACCGTATATACTCGTGTATAAGCCGAGTTTTTCAGCCCAAAATTTGGGCTGAAAAGTCTCCCCCTCGGCTTATACACAAGTCAATACGGTTGATGGGGGCTGTGGAGGCGGGGGAGGCTGCTGTATGAGCCCCCGTCACGGGGGGCCGCTCATTATATATGCACTGCTTCCCCCTGTCAATCAGCGGCAGGGGGAAGCAGTTCATATATGCCCCCAAATGCTGGCACTCACCCCCCCTCCTTGTAAGGGCCCCCCCCCCCGCTGCTTATATTACCATCCCGGTCTTCTGCTCAGCGCCGCTCCTCGGTGCTCCATTCTTTATCCTCCCGTCCAGCTACATCCGGGTTCCCCGGCCGTCGCAGGCATATGACGTCATCGTGCGACGGCCGGAGATCCCGGATGCAGCGAGGACGGAGCATGAAGAACGGAGCACCGAGGAGCGGCGCTGAGCAGAAGACCGGGATGGTAAGATAAGCAGGAGGGGGGGTGAGTGCCAGCATTTTGGGGGCTGCTGGGTACCCCCTGGGGGCTGCTGGGTAACCCCAGGGAGCTGCTGAATACCCCCTGGGGGCAGCTGGATACCCCCTGGGGGCTGCTGGGTACCCCCTGGGGGCTGCTGGGTACCCCCAGGGGGCTGCTAGGTACCCCCTGGGGGCCACTGTATACCCCCTGGGGGCCGCTGTATTACCCCTGGGGGCCGCTGTATTACCCCCTGGGGGCCGCTGTATTACCCCTGGGGGCCGCTGTATTACCCCTGGGGGCTGCTGTATAACCCCTGGGGGCAGCTGTATGACCCCTGGGGGTGCTGTATAACCCCTGGGGGCTGCTGTATACCCCCAGGGCTGCTGTATATACTGCTGGGGCCTGTATACCACTGGGGCTGCTGTATATACCACTGGGGCTGCTGTACATACCACTGGGGCTGCTGTATATACCACTGGGGCTGCTGTATATACTGGTGGGGTCTGTATATACCACTGGGGAGGCTGCTGTATACCACTGGGGTTGCTGTATATACTACTGGGGCCTGTATATGCCACTGGGGAGGCTGCTGTATACTACCATTGGGGGGCCTGTATACCACACTGCTGGGGGCTGTATACCTGTGCTGGGGTCCACCCTCGGCTTA
The DNA here is from genome assembly GCA_033576535.1 of Allobates femoralis. Classification (NCBI taxonomy): domain Eukaryota; kingdom Metazoa; phylum Chordata; class Amphibia; order Anura; family Aromobatidae; genus Allobates; species Allobates femoralis. The sequence goes on from JARQOC010000003.1 coordinate 649,392,072, forward strand.
TACACGAGTCAATAGGTTTTCCAGGATTTGGGGGCAAAAGTAGGGGGGTCGGTTTATACACGGGTCGGCTTATACACGAGTATATACGGTATGTGCTTAATTGTAAAACACTGGGCAAAACTGTCACTGAAAAAGACCTGGGTGTATGGGTAGATGACAAACTCACATTTAGTGGCCAGTGTCAGGCAGCTGCTGCAAAGGCAAAATAATGGGATGCATTAAAAGAGGCATAGATGCTCATGAGGAGAACATAATTTTACCTCTATACAAGTCACTAGTGCGACCACACTTAGAATAATGTGTACAATTCTGGTCTCCGGTGTATAAGAAAGACATAGCTGAACTAGAGCGGGTCCAGAGAAGAGTGACAAAAGTCATTAGAGGATTAAGGGGTCTGCAATATCAAGACAGGTTATTAAACTTGGGGTTATTTAGCTTGGAAAAACGAAGGCTTAGGGGTGATCTTATAATAATGTATAAATATATGAGGGGACAGTACAGAGAACTTTCTAATGATCTCTTTACTCTTAGGCCTGAGACTGGGACAAGGGGGCATCCTCTACGTCTGGAGGAAAGAAGGTTTATTCATAATCACAGACGCGGATTCTTTACTGTAAGAGCAGTGAGACTATGGAACTCTCTGCCACATGTTGTTGTAATGAGTGACTCACTACTAACATTTAAGAAGGGCCTGGATGCCTTTCTTGAAAACTATAATATTACCGGTTATATATACTAGATTCTTTGATAGGGCGTTGATCCAGGGAATTAGTCTGATTGCCATATCTGGAGTCAGGAAGGAATTTTTTTCCCCCAATATGGAGCTTAGTGTTGCCACATGTTTTTTTTTTGCCTTCCTCTGGATCAACATGTTAGGCTATGGGTTGAACTAGATGGACGTAAAGTCTTCCTTCAACCTTAAAAACTATGCTACTATGTAAATATAAGTGACCTATCTGTGCAACATATTTATTACTATTTATAATAATATTTTGTATAATTTTGGCATATACCATCAAAAAAATTTGATGCATTTTGAGAAATTAAATGTACATATTTTCTATAGTTTGAGTTGACAGTCCCAAACACCCTTAAGGTACCTTACCTTTACACGCTGCAACTTTTGGCGGCGATCAGAGGCAACCGAACGTGCGCGTGCACGTTTTTGACGGTTGCTACAGAACGCCTAAGCCGCATGTACACGCCGCAATTGCGCCCTCAACCTAAGGTGATGTATCGTCCCGGAAGTTCCCACACCAACATTTGGAAACATCCGGTTGACTCCTGAAGCCGCTTCACACGCCACAATCCCCAAAGGAATGTGGGCGTACATGTTCAGCGCCGCAAGAACAGAGGTGTCACAGACTTGTGTATTCCGCGCCTCAAACACGCTGATTAGACAACGCAATAGCGTCATGATTGGCCAGCCTGCGCAGGAAGGCTGGCTAATACATGACGCCATTGCAATTGTGTAGTGCGAATGGACAGCTCTTCAATTATGGTGCCCTGTGAAGGGACAGCCAATGGAAACACAGTAGCCCCCACCAATCATCGATGATGGGGCGCGGTATCCAGCACGCTGTGGCATGCCTCTGGGAAATCACTAGGTGAGGCAGATTCCATCTCTATCGCCCGTTCACACGCCAAAACCAGGGCAATTCACCTTCTGGGTTGTGTCTGGTTTTTGAACAATGCTCTTAAACAGCAACCAGGAGCAACTTTAAAAATCACCACCGGGTTCCACAATTACACGCCGCAATTTCATAGCAACTTCAGGGCAACGGTGATGGAACTCTGGATTGCCTCTCAGTTGCTGCACCGTAGTTGTGGCGTGTAAAGGTACCTTTATTATATAGGTTGACATGGCATGGCCCTTAAAGGTACCTTTACATGCGGCAACCTTTCTAGGAATTTCACTGGCAACTTACTGGTTGCAGTGAAATCATAGAGACATTGTTCCATTTGTACACAGCAACAAGATAGAACAATGTCTCCATGATTTCACTGCAACCAGTAAGTTGCCAGTGAAATTCCTAGAAAAGTTGCCGCGTGTAAAGGTACCCTAAAAGGGAAATTGACAACTGATTCATGCTGCCTGAACCACGGACATCACGAATCACAGTTCGTCTAAGGTCGGCTTCACACCACGGTTTTGTGGTGTCAGGTTCTGTCCGGTTTGAACCGGACAGAATCTGATCCGGTTTTGGCCCCATGTGTCCCCATGGTGCCAGACTGGCCTTCTCCGGCCTCCGGTTTTGTGCTTTTCTAGCTGGATCCGGTGTTGTTCGTTTTTTGCCCCGGACACAAAATCGGAGGCTGCAGCATTTTTTGTGTCTTTTGCAAAAAATTAACAAAACCAGATCTTCCTGGATCCGCGGCGATCCGGTGCCCATAGCCCATAACAAATCGGATCATTTCCTGGATGCCTTTTACTGAAAAGCGGCAGCTCTGAAATGCAGACGCGCTCATTCAGCACCATGGACAACAGCAGCATTTCAGAGCCGGCACTGAAGTTATCACCACGGAGAGCTCCACGGCTGAAATTTCAGTACCGTGGGCAGCACTCCTGCACACGCGAGCTGAAATTTCATCACTGGACAGCAGAGACGCGCACTAACAAATCCTGTACAAAACAGGATCGGAGGCCATATTTGCCCTCAGTTTGTGCTCGTCCGGTGCTGTCAGGTTCTGTCAGATGCATCCTGCAAAAGACTGGACAAAACATGACAGCTCCAAACCATGGTGCGAAGCCAGCCTAAGTTATTGCAGCTGTGTATGTTTTACTCTGAATCAGTGCAGCTTTTCAGATAAAACATATTTTCAAACAATTGGGAACTCAAATGACTGGTCCAAGAGGCAGATCCCTGGTGACTTCTTCGTGCCTTGCTCCCTAAGGGTACTTTTACACGCCGCTACGACAGGATGGACACAACCCGCTACTTCACGTGCACGAGCACGGCCAAACGGTTACAAACGGGAAACGCACCACCTTTACACGCCGCCACAAGGTGCGCTACGCTACGTTACATCTATAGCTAGCTACATCGCCGGGTGTCTCAAGTAGCCATCTGTAGCGTACCTTACCTCATTTACACACCGCTACAACAAGCTAATATGGGCGGACCTGGTGCAGCAGGGACAGCACATAGGCGTGCCACAATTGTGGATTACGAGACGTCCGTACGATGATAGGACAAAACAAGAAACCCATGATTGGGCAGGCATCGCAGGAGGCTGATTAATACATGACGCTCGAGCAATTGTGTAGTGTGACTGGTCAGCTCCTTAAATATGCCTCCCTATGCAGCGACTGCCAATCATAACGCAGGAGCTTCCTCCAATGATCGCTGAAGGGGGGCGGTATCCCGGAGCCTGTGTCACGCCCCAGCTACATACCAGGTACATCGCCTGGTGTATAGACATCCCTTCTGTAGCTTCTTTACACGCCGATACAGGTCGCTACAATCGGCTTTGTAGCCATCTGTTTTCGAGCAGTGCTCGGAAACAGATGTATCTGTTGCCGGCTGTCTCGTCCCCTCTTCACACGCCGCTACTACGGGCTATATTGACGCTACAAGCTACATTTGTAGCCTGTAGCGGGTTGTATCCATCCTGTCGTAGCGGCGTGTAAAGGTACCCTTAGATTGACTGGTTTCTCCCTGTGTCTATGGGAAAAGCGGAGCATGATGGGAAGAAGCTACTGAAGACCTGACTATTGGACTGGACGTTTGAGACGTATTGTTCACAAGCATTTCAAATTATGTTTTCTCTGAAACCAACAGCATATCAGAGTAATGAAAATACATGCCCACAGTAATGGAGCTGGTCTCTGATTAATGCAGCCCCTTGTTCGGGCAGCATAAATTATCTGACAGGCTCTCTTTAATATTATATTATTTAGGATGTGGTGGTCCTGGATGGTAAAATAATTGCTCACACAGGTATTGTGGAAAGAAACAGACATACAGAGATGTCAGTTCTAGAACTTTACTCACAGTAAGGCAACAAGCTTACTTTTAGACTGCCATGCATGAATTAATGAGCTTGATAGTTTCAGCAGTCTCACAAGAAGCAACACATTGACCTTAGCAAAAGTAGTTAGCAGGCCCAGACTGATAATGTGCCTCAGTGGGCAGATTCCTGGTGGGCCGCTGATGCAGAGAGCAACCTGGCCTGTTTCTTTTCTCTCTCACTGTTGGTGTGGAGCAGTGCTCATGCAATCTTGACCTCAGTATCTTGTACTCTGAGGCTGTGCACCAGCCCTAATATTCCTGACTCTTCCTCCAGCCGTCTCCGGCCTGCACTGAAGATGTCTCCGTGACGACAGAGGTTATGAAGGCTGCAGCAGTAAGGTGCTATGTTGTTAGCCCTCAGGATTGGATGGGGGTAGGTGCAATTATAATAAAATAATAATGTTTGGGATCAGACATTCAAACAGGAGCTGTGCTGTGCAGTGGAAGAACACTGACCAGTACATACTTTTGCATCTGACTGATAGAAGAGCTGATTGGCCAGTGCTCTTGTCCTCATGCATGGCACTTCTCTGATGGGGAAGAGGTACCAGCAACCAAGCTCAGCGGATCTGCCTGTTTTTGAACCAAGTGAATGACTGAGATTAGATTCAGTCTGCAATATCACATCTCCTGCTCTGGCTAGCAGTTCCGGCAAAGAAGAAGAGTGGGGGAGGTACTTGGACAGAGATGCAGCAATTATCAGCCCCCCTGCATCACAGAGGAGTGTGGGTTACCTGTGTGTGAAGTATCTGTTGTGTAAAGTGTGTGTATGCATTTGTCAAGCAAGCATGTGCTGTGTAGATCATGTGTATCCCTATGCACAGCGCATCAAGGACGTTATAGAGATTATGTTACCTGGCTGAGTCAAGCTGTCTATGCTTATTTTCAGCACAGTCCTCCATTCTGGGGTTGGTCAGGTATTCATCTTTCCAGTGATTACTGAGCTACTTCACTGAGCAACATCTCCCAGAACTCTGCCAGTTATATATTATATGTGAGTAGTGTTGTTGGCCTGCATAACTGTGTCCTAGTTCTGTTCATAGTTTACTGACCTTAGACTGTTGCTTGACTACCCCTCTGCTTGCTCCCTGTACTTGGCATGATCTCCTGGAAACTTGACTCTGGACCATTACCTGACCACGTTTCGGTTGACTCCCTTTATTCACTACGTGCCTTCATGCAAACCTGACCTCGGATCATTACCTGACAATGTCTCAGTTGACTCCCTTTATTATGTGTGCCTTTCTGGAAACCAGACCCCAGTCAGTTAACTGACTACACCTCTGTATATTTCTGTAATCCACTACAAGTCCTCCTGGTAACTGACCTCAGCTGATCTGACTGCTCTGTCCTCTGAATTACCTGTAAGCAGTGACTAGCATTACATTACGACTGGTCCTACCTTTTTCTCGCTACCCATGGATCCAGTATGCATTCTCTGTGATCAGGGGCAAAAACATTCGTCGGAATACCCACTGGCTGGGGACAACATCTAATCTTATCTTGCCTTGTATTAGTTTAGGTTACCATCCAAGCATCTTTCCTAGATCGTCTATTGATGCTCCTGTTCCGGCAGTAAAAGAGAAGTCTGCTTTGAGATAGAATCTAGAGGTTCTTAAAGAATCACTAACCTCAGCTCAGGCACGTTACAAAAGGTTTTCTGATAGATTCTGGAAACCGGCACCCATGTTAAAGATAGGAGACTGAGTGTGGTTATCCACTAGAAATCTAACATTCAACATTCCTTCATAGAAGTTGGGAAAGAAGTTCATCGGTCCTTTCAAGATCAGTGTTATCATGAGCTCTGTTGCTTGCTGTTTAAAGTTGCCCAGGACTATGAAAGTTCATTTAGTATTCCATGTCTCTTTACTAAAGCCTGTGTTTCGTAATACCTTCCAGGGACACATTGTGCTCCTTCTCAACCTGTAGTGGTGGATGGGCAGGAGCAATTCTTGGTGAAAGAAATCATTGATTCCGGGATTCGCAGAAATCAACTCCAACACCTTATAAGATGGCAGAGGTATTCACCTGAGGAAGACTCTTGGGAACCTGTGGCTAACGTCAGTACCTGTCAGTAGATTGCTCAGTTCCATCAAAGATACCCTAAGAAACCGGGTCAGGAATCGACCTGTGGCTTTTCCTTTGATTGTTCCAATCCTGATTTTGGCTTACAAATACTGATGTACCATGATGAGCAAAAGTGTAACAATGTTTTGAACTTTTGACTTTAAGACTCCATATCTCATCATCCAATACAGCTTTGAGCATAAGTCCTTAATTTTATAGACAACCATCTTGGCTATCTCATACATAAACTTGACTTGCAACCATTTAGTATATGATTAGTTATGCACTTTTTGTCATGTAACTGCATAGTTACTGTTTTGCTTTTGGGGTTTGAGAAATCTTCCCATGTATACTGCAAATTACACTCTATTCTCATATTCCCAAATAGCTCAGTGCATTATTAGGTTGCTTACTAAGTGAAACATCACTGGTTTGAATCGAGGAGTAACCATATAGAAGATTTTCAAAGACAAGAGAAACAGCATCATCCAGCTCATTATTAGTGGTCTTTTGGCCCCCCAAAATGCCAAACTGCACCATATGAGTGCCATGACAGTTGGAAGAATATAAATTGAAATCCATTCATCCATTCAAAAGCCAAGATGTGGACATCCTGGCAAAATATTGGAGTCAACAAATCCGTTTATCATAAAGATGTGCAAAAAAGTGCTAAAAGTGAACAGTAGACTATCCGAAAAAGGTGATTTGAAGCAATGAAACAAAAGTCAATAGACTAGGCTCTGGTTGGTGCACATGGGTCTGGAAGAAACAAGGGAAAAAGGGGCTAACGGATTAAAAAAATGAAAGGAACTGTCAAGTTCCAAGGAGGAAGCCTGATAATATGGGGTTGTTTCACAGCCAAGGTCATTGGATACTTGACCAGGATCGATAGGGGTCTCAATACTGAGCTACATGTGAATTTCCTACAAAATGAGTTACTTTGAGCTCTTGAGAACAATGGGTATGAAAAAGATGAAATAGTGTTTCAGCAGGACAATGAATATGAAAGCATATGTTGAGATTGGCAATGACAATGAAGTAGAGGTGTTGGGTTGGGCCCACCAGTCACCAGATCTCCATCCAATCAAACATTTATGGGTAGAGTTGAAGAAAAAGCTGTATACATACCCAAGTGAGTCAACCAGTATGCACCAACATTGGGCATGTGTAGAACAGACTTAAGGCCCAGTTACACGGTACGAGATCGTGAACGATATCACTCAAACGTCACAGGTTTGAAGTCATTTAAATGACATCCTTAGGACGTCGTTGTGTGTAACACTGAGATACGACTACGATAAATCGTTGGATGGTTGATCGCAGATTTGAAACGTTTTCTCAAATCAGACGATCCTCAATCAGCCAACCTGCTGCATCGTTGTGTGTGACACCGCAATAATGATGTCGTTAATGACTTCCCCTATTCACAACAGTGAACAAGTATCGTCGCTGGGTTGTGCAAACGATAGCTGCCTGCCACATCGTTGGTGCGTCGTGCATGATAGCTATACATGTGACATCTCCCCAACTATCACTAAACGATGTCCTAATGACCGCACGTCCATGAGATTGTTGGTGATATTGTCTTGACATTGAAGCGTGTAACGGTACCTTAAGTTTCACATTTTGGTTGAGACATGCTAGAATCTGATCGAGAGCATGCCCAGAAGTATTCTGGCAATGTTGAAAGCCATGGGTGGATTTACAAAAAATAAATACTTTAATTTAGATTTTTAGGAGCCACACAGTAACAATGTATGGACATGACAAAAAACTACATAACTAATCATGTGCTAAATAGTTGCTAGTCAAATTTATGTATGGGATAATGAAGATAATTGTCTATTAAAGTAACCAAGCTGTAGTGGATGGTGAAATATGTAGATTGAAATCAAAACTTCAAAATATTGTTACCCTTTTGCTCGTCAGTGTAAAATACAGAACAAACACTGAATGTGTGAACGTGGGCCTTGGTGTGAGAGAGGTGAGCAGCTAATTGCTAAATAGAAATCAATGGGTTGGAGAGAAGTAGTTGGGCTGTTATTAGTTAATTCTCCTGAATGTAATTATTGAACTCAGATTCTGGTGGCCAACATCCATGGAAACAAGTTGTTTACTATGTAAGGTTACTGTCATGGTGTCGTGAGAATGCTGATGAGGGAATGGTAGGTATGGGCAGGGTGACCAGGGAAGACTAGTCTGACCCTAGTCTAGGAACCCTGAATGGTCCTGATCCCGAAGGTATCTCTAAAGGTGAGAAGGTTCGGGCCACCAGCCTCTCCCTAAAACTCCTCCACCAGCCCTGCGCTATTCCCCCCTCACCTCCCTCCACAGAACTGGGATACAGTAACTCCAAAGGAAAGGACTACAGCAACATAAACACTAAGGTCAGCACAGCACGGCTTCCAGGCATAGAGTGAAAACTGTATTAGCAGTATTAGCAGCAACACCTGGTGGAAGGAGAGGCTACTTAAAGGCTAGGGGCAGGGGAGGTCAGGTGAGTCACACATTAACCCCTCAACCAGCAGTTGAACCTAATAGTGAATGCAGTTCACAACACAGGGACAGGACCTTCACAACTATCAACCATGCAGCTCTTAAAGACAAACATACACAGCAGCATCCAGCAATGTCAGCGCCAACTTAGTTCATGACAGTTACACATCTGTGCCTCCGGCTCGTGTGCGGTCTGTGCCAACACATGCCGGAGGCACGGGCATATGGAGGCACATCATATTCTATGGCCCACTTCAGACGTCTGTAAATCCGCATGGACCATGTCTCCATGTGGAGCAGATGTGTGCTTGTGTGCTCCACATGGAGACATGTCCATTTTTGGACATCAGCATTGACCGCTTTTAGCTAAAAACGTCCTGCACACATGTCCTCCGTGTAACATCCGTGTGCACGGACCAGAGCCAGAAGTCTAAAGTGTTAAAATAAAGAATTTTATACTCACCTCCCTTCAGCACTGCCTGTTCTTCTGACTTCTGGGGCTGCTCATTAGTATCATAAAATATTCACTGCAGCGACCTCGGAAGAGAGAGGAACAGGCAGCGCTAGATACAGGTAACTATGCAATGACAGGTTGTGTGCTATCCAGATTCCATCCGCATAGCACACAGACAGCACACATATGTATCACATGTGTGACACACAGATACACGACGATACTGTTTCACACGTCCATGTTTTGCACAGATGTGTGAAACAGGCCTAAGATAAAAGTTCTCATTGCAGGAGAATGACAGAACCCAGAATAGAAAGTCAATTACAAACTTGTTTATTTTCATGCTGTCTAACTATTAATTTCACTCACTTGTATAGCTCTATTATTTCCACAGTGTTTTACAGATTTCATCATCACAAACCCACACAAATGGAAGGAGAACATGTAACCTCCTTGCAGATGTTGTCCTTGGTGGGTTTGAACCCAGTACACCATAGCAATGCTAACCACTGAACCACCATGCTGTCCCTAACTACCGTAAAACAATTCACATGTGAATACTCCCTAAATATCTGTCTTACAAGCTGGAAGTCTTAAGTTTGACTCCTGGGTAAGATCTGCTACAAAATTAAATCTTAAAATCATTTAGTGAGCATACTTAGATATTGAAAGTCCCCTTGTCTACAGAGAGAAATGATGAACAGTAGTGTCCTATGTAGTTACACAGGATGTTTACTGTGATTGCTGTGAGCCTATATAAGCACACCACATTTTGTATCACTAGCGTTGCCTTAAGGCTGCCTTCAGACTTGCAGATGCCTCCGCAGCGTTTTGCAGAGGCATCTGCAAGTATCTGCATGCAGACCGCGGCCCCTATGTTTATAATGGAGCACACGGCGGTCTGCAGATGCTTGCAGACCGCTGTGCGCTCTCATTGCCCGCCATTAGTGATCTGTGCACAGGCGGATGCCTGCACACAAATCACACACTCTCGCCCGCACCAGGGACGCAACATCTCGCGTCCCTGGTGCGGACGAGAGTGTGTGATCTGTACGCAGGCATCCGCCTGCGCACAGATCACATATGGCGGGCAATGGGAGCGCACGGCGGTCTGCAAGCATCTGCAGACACCGTGCGCTCCATTATAAACATAGGGGCCGCGGTCTGCATGCAGATACTTGCAGATGCCTCTGCAAAACGCTGCGTAGGCATCTGCAAGTCTGAAGGCAGCCTAAAACAGCTTAACCTCTTCCCAGTGACATCCTACAAAAGGCATATCTTGACCCAAGAGCCCAGGGCCAGATCTCTAATATTTCAGAAGAAGTGAAGCAATCACTCACTCACATTAGTCATGCAGTGTAACAAACATTTAGGTTGCAAATATGTCATATCACAAAACATAGTGAAAAGCATTAAACACAGTTAAGTAAGGCGTTTCTATAATCTAATTTTAGCACGCAATGCTTAACTGGCTATAACACCTTTCTAGTTGTACAAAGCACATATAATATTTCATAACCTACACTGGGCGTTAATATGACATTTCAAGAATGGCTTAGGTAATTAAGTGGTATTTTCAGTGCAATGAGCAATGATAACCAATAGTAGCCCACAGTAGATAGGAATATTCTGGACATAACATTGGGATCCATTTAATAACTTTGTTTCTTGTGAGAGATTGACATTCTTTTCTTAAATCCTCTGGCAACATTTTACATTTCTTCAAAGACCATGTTCACTGTTGTTACTAAAATTGGCAAATGCAGAGAAATGTGAAAATGTTACCCCTAAAAAAATTGCATTTCATTTTAGCGGTCTACATTATTTTAAAACTAAATGTGAAGTCTTTAACAAATGTGAACTGAAAGCGATCATGTATAGCATCTACAAAAATTTTGTTTAAACAGAAATAAATACATTTTTGGCACTTCCAAACTTAGATAGTTACATAGTTTGAAAAAGAACTAGGTCCACTGAGTTCAACTTTCCTCCAATTATACATTTTTGACACCATGTCATTTATAGCCCGCAATATTATATGCACTGAGGAAATCATCCAGCCCTTTTCTAAAAGATGTTATAGTGTCTGCCATTACAACCACTTGTAGTAGAGCATTCCATAGTCTGATTGCTCTAACTGTAAAGAACCCTTTCTATATATGAATAAGTCATGTGCCAATCCTTTGTATTGACCACACATGAATTTATACATGTAAATGAGATCTCATCTGAGGCGTCTTTTTTTCTAACTAAACAAGCCCAACTTTTCTAACCTCTCATCATATGGGAGACCTTCCATCCCTTGTAATATTCTAGTTGCCGCCTTTGAACTTACTCTAACTTCTGAATATCCTTTCTAAAATGTGCAGCCCAAGACTGGATCCCATATTCTAAATGTAGCCTTTACAAGTGATTTATAGAGGGGTAACAATACGTCGGATCCTGGGATTTTAGCTCTCTTTTTATACACCCTAAAATCTTGTTTGCTTTTGCAGCTGCTGCCTGACATTGAGTACTCTTGCAAAACCTTACTTGTAACCAGGATATCCAAATCCTTCTCATGTTCTGTAGTCCCCACTTTAATTCCATCTATTTTATATGCAGGAATAGGTTTATTCCTTCTAGGTGCATAACTCTTCATTTATCAACATTAAATCTAATTTACCAAGTGTCTGCCCATTCAGAAATCTAATCCAGATCGTTCTGTAATATTTTACAGTCAGGGTAAGTTTTTAATATCCTACATAGTTTGATGTCCTTAATAAAGACAGACACTTTACTTGCAATCTCATCTGAAGGTCTGAACTGGTGCATTCTGAACTATCAAATTCATATACTATCATATACTATCATATAGCATTCATATAATATCAAAATAACAGGTGCACTCAAATGAGGGGAGATGAAGACTGAAGAATGTGAACATTGTAATGTGAACATGCATTACTGCCCAGAAAAAAATGCCAAAAACTTATTTGAAAAAAATGTGAGATGCTTAGCAAATAAAAATGGCCACATTTACTTAAGCCCAGTTACCATGCCAAGGTGTATGTCAGGGAAATATGAAAATATCTTCCATTCTTCCAGAAGCACAGCAAGAGCTGACAATCTATTCAAACCCCCTCATGGTTTCTGTGTGAGAAGTACCCAGCTCTTTCTCTCTCACTTTCCCCTCCCCTTGACAAAAAGTCCAGGTTTATGTTGTGAAAGAATATCAGTTTATGGCCCTGCAGACAAGCAACTCTTGGAGGGAAACTCAAAGTCCTTTGTCCTCTCACCTCAAAACATATTAAGTTAGATTTTTTACACCCCAGTAGTACCTGAATTATGAAAGTTAGATTTTCAGAGTTCACACATCTTAGTGAATGCTAAAAACATTTTGCTTCATTGAGGGTTGCCAAAATCCTAAGAAATTAATTTCTTCCCATCAGCAAATTACAGGCATTTGGTGTTTGGTGTCAATAAAAGGATAAAATCATAAGCAGAAACATGTTGCTAATATCTTTGGCCTGTGACCTTCAAGGCCAAAGATTTAGATAAAAGGAGAAATTGGTAACTTGCAGAATTATTTGTACCTCCCAGAGACAGCCCATTTATGAGGTCAGCAGAGATGGAGTTCTAATTTCAGAATAGAAAGGTAAAAACCAGACACTTGATTTGGGAGGTGATGCAGACCATGGAAAGCCAACTGAAACATTTTGGGGAAACGGAATCATAATTCTTCAAATGAGTCTTTTCCGCTCTATATCTGGATAGCATAGTTGTAAGACAGATTTAGTAACTTGCTTATTTTAATCACATTTATTTTTTATGTAATTTGTCTATACCGTACTGTAAGTTGTTTCTTTTGTAATATCTTGTATCTTTTTGTAAACACTGCCAAATCTTTTGATTAAATATATAAAATGTAATAGCTTACATTTTCTTACAACATGACGAAAAACCCCGACCCTGTGAAGTCTCACGTTATCGTTTGTCCAATCAGCCTGTTAAGTTATTGGTGGTGGCAGCATAATTTTTGTATTTATGTGTTAAGGCCCAGTTACACACACAGATAATTGTGCAGAGATTGTTCGCAGATCTCTGGTTGCAGTGAAATCATGGACACATTGCTCCATTTTGTGGCCGTGTACAAATGTAACAATGTGTCCATGATTTCACTGCAACCAGAGATCTGCGAACAATTTCTGCACAATTATCTGTGTGTGTAACTGGGCCTTTATTGTGGGCTTGTCAGTGACTGGACCGAGGTATATATATTTTCCTATCTGTAGCCTGTGGTATATATATACATATATATACTCTGTCACGTCAAGCACCTCAATAATCTGCATAAATCAGAACAGCTGCACTCATTTCCTCATCCTCAGTCAATACTCTGATTGGCCAGTATAGGACAGTGATGGCAAACCTATGACACGCGTGTCAGCACTGACACGCGTAGCCATTTTCAGTGACACGCGGCCGCCGGAGAAACTAGACTCGCTATTTGGATAAAAACCACAGACACGGACATAGCAGCAAAAAACTGTTGCGAGTCGGGTTTCCAAAATGGCAATGCGAGCGCTTTCCGAGACATCTGCGATTTGTAAATCACACATTACTCGCTATTACTCGCTTCCCCATTCATTAACATTGGACTCGCTAGACTCGCAACGAGTAGCGAGTCCCGGGCTCGGACTCACTAGACTAGAGTCAAGCGATTCCGAGTAATTTAGGACTCGCCCATCACTAACTACAGCTGAGGAAAAAAAAATGTGCTGGAGGTCTGTAGCCAGAACAGCAGAGCTCCGGCACAGAGCGTCTAGTCCTGGGACTTCCGGTAGGGCGGCGGAACTTCTGGCTGGCGCAGCAGGGAGCAGCGGAACGCTGTGGGGGACGCATATCTGAGGCCCTGTGATCGCTGTCTGGAGGTCCAGTGATTACAACCATCCTCGAGTCCAGTGAAAGGTTCTGGGCAGAATCTGGGGTGTCATGAATGTGTGATTGGCCATTACTGAGATAAGTGAGGGGGAGGCTGGAAGAGGCCTGTGCTATGGGTGCCGTTTCCCGCCATTAATTTACATAAGGAACGCCATCTTGCAGCATAGTACAGACTCCATTTCACCACTATTATTGTTGCGCACCCTATTAATCCCTATTTCTGCCCTTTCCTAAAAGACAGTTAACCCCTAATTGCCTGCAGATCTATCTATAAATCTTCTGTCACTGCCCCTCTTATGGAGAAGCCAAAAAAACCAAGGTTAAGTAAAGGAAGTGGTAGTAGTAGCAGTAGCCGACCCTTTCAAGAGACATGGACTGAGATGTATGGCATTATAGAAAAAAATGGCAGATCATTTTGCGTTCTATGTAGTGAAACGGTAGTAAGCAGAACGTGGAATATAAATAGACATTTTGACAGATAACCTTAGTAGCGCTTGCTTGGCCTTGAAGTGTACAAAATACCAACCTTCAATTGAAGATTTATTTTAGCCAATGAAATTCAGCAACAAAAAAGTCACTAAATCAGTGATGGCGAACCTGTGGCAGTCCAGCTGTTGCTGGACTGCCACAGGTTCGCCATCACTGGAAGAATTCCCCCTCCCTCTCACTTATCTTAGTTCATGGCACCCCACACAGGTTAAATAACAGCAAGACCAACAAAAGAAACCAACTGACAGATTAACAAAGAAGTCACTAAGCAGGTAAGTTAAATATTAAACATATTTGTTATTTAAACTATAAATATCGTAAAATTACGGTTTTTTTTCTCAAGGTGACACACCTCCCGAGTTATGCTCGGTTTTTTGGCGAATTTTGACACACCAAGCTCAAAAGGTTGCCCATCACTGGTATAGGATAAGGGGGAGCCAGAGAGCTGCGAGTTCGTAACAGTGTACCTCTAAACTGGGTCCTAACCTAGTTTATGCCTTCATCGTGTCAAAACTGACATAAACTAGGTACAAGTCAAGGTACATCAACCAAAGATTATTTGAGTATAAATAAATATATCAAATTTATAAATGTACCAAAGTATAATCATACAAAAAAAATAGTGGCTCAGTTCTACACAGATATAAAGTCTACAAATAAAAAAGTGCATATACTGTACAACCAATGATGTAAGAAATAGCACATCACTTTCAAATAGAACAAAATGTAAAAAAAATATATAAAAATGTGAGTCTGATATGCACCAAATAGGGAGGGCACTCCCTGATTGTTGGGATATATCTTACAAGTAAAATGGGTTCCTGGTCCCCTGCTATCTTTCCCCAGTATCTAATATGGTAACATGCTATTAGAATGGGTTATGTTCCTGGTTGTTGGAAAAGAGCAGTAGCTGTTTGTTCAGACACTTGTCCATTCTACCTCCCCTGTCAGCTTGTATAATTGGTTTATCCATGGGGGGTCACCTACATGGAATGATTATAATCTGATCCTCTTCCTATTTATCAATGATTAGTCTCACCCCTCTTTGTAGTTGGTTGTGTGCTTACCTATAGGGTACCTCCAGGCCATGCTGAAGAGTGTCCATGGCATCCAGTGATGAGTCTGTTTTGGAGGTCCCAAAGAAGAAGATACAGACTGAGGGTGAAAATTGGCTTTGCTGTCACCTAGCTACACTAGGTCCTGCTTCCACTAAACCACCTTCAACAGTTCCATTGCTGTGATTGTGGGCAGCTGTTGTTCATCTTGTTGGTCTATTCTTCATCTCCTCCTGGGTCACCACATTGAGGCCGCAGTGTAAGAAGGGTTTCTTATGGATATGTGGGTGGGTTGAGTAGCTCCTGTGAGGTAGCTCTGCCCCATGACATCACTTCTGGTCATCACAGTAGCTCTGCCCCTTTGTCATCACTTCCGGTTGTTGCATCTATTTGCTTTACTGCTACAACAGCAACAATGGGAGCTCAGCCTCTGAGCAATCTCAGAGCAATATTTTGACTACCCCTGTCCCCAAAAGTGCCCCTGCTGCCCAGGCTGTGAAGTCTAAGTAGGTGCTGGTTATTAATGACTCTTCCCATTCTAAGGTCCCTTTTCAACCTCAGTCTATGGTTGGAACACAGGTTCCTGCCTCAGATTCAGTTCTGTCCCATCCCCCAAGGGGAGGGTCTCAATCCTCATCGTCACCCCGAGGAAGCAGAGAACATAGGCACCGCTGTTCCAGGAACCGTCATATTCACCATTTTTGTTGCTGCTCTAGGTCCAGTTGATGCTCCAGATCTTCAAGTTTGCGGCCCCCAGCCAAGCCCAATGTGTCTTCAATTGCATTGAGGAGTCTGGTTGAACATCACGGGCAGCATGCAAGAGGAAGGAGCCTAGCACAGTTGCAGACAGCCAGCCTGATATCTTTGGCTATGCAACGGCAGCATCCAGTGCAGTCTTCTTTTTCTGATCCCCAGGTTTCTGGTGAGTACCAATACGCAGGGGAATGAGGTCACCACCTCTCTCACGGAAAAAGAGTGTCTGTGAATAATGGTGTTTTCTCGGAGAATACCTAGGGTCTTACAGTTCCTTTGATTGGGCAGTTGCCTTGGTGGGGAGGAGGGCCGGGGGGCCCTTCTACCAAAATTGGATATTGGTTCTGCTTTTTGCTTACTCTCCCTTTAACCCGAATATTATCACCTCTTTGGTTGCCATTTTGAAGTTGCATTCTAATTTGATACTTGTCTTCTGATGGGCCGCTCCATTTTCTGCCAATATTTTGAGATATTCAGTTCGTTTCTCGAGTTGTCAGTGAAATATGAGACTCACTGTAATACTGTAATACAATATTTAGATGATTTCCTGTTTGTTGCTCCTGGGGATAGTGATAAATGTGGCTTTATGCTTGACACCTTTTGTTTCCTCATGAGGTACCTCGGTGTGCCACTATCGACTGCAAAAACGGAGGGCCCTGTAACCAAGTTACAGTTTTTAGGTATTGAGATCGACACCCAAGATATGGTCTTATGCTTACTGGAGGATAAACTTGAAAGGCTGAGGGACCTAATCATTTACTTGCTCCCTGGAGCAAAACTACCCAAAGCCAGATTATACAATCTTTCAAGCCCTGAAAGGCCAGCTATGAAAGACTACAACTCTGAAAGTCTTGCTAAGGGACATATTAGACCCTCCTCTTATATCCCATGGTGGTGGGGTTCTTCTTTCTTAAGAAAAAAGATGGTGGCCTGCATTCTTGTTTAGATTTTTATGAGTTAAATCACATTACCATCTGAGACCCTTATCCCCTTTATTTAATCAGATTGTTGTAGCTAAATTGTTCTCCAAGTTGGACTTCAAGGGGGCCTATAATCTGATTAGAATCAGACTGGAGGATGAGTTGAAAACACCCTTTAATACTCCTGAAGAGCTTTTATCTCTTTCGGTCTGACTAATCCTTCCCGCCATTTTATAATTTGTCAATTATATTTTTCGTCATCTGGTGGGCAGATTTGTGGTTGTATATTTTGATGATATCTTTATTTACTTGCCAAATTTTTTTGGCATCAGGTACACATCACTAAAGTAGTGAAGATATTACGGGCTAATAAATTGCATGCACAACATGAAAAGTGGTGTCGTCTTTGGGTTTCCGGATGGACTCTGATAAAGTTGATGCAGTTCTGGAATGGGATCCCCTGAAAAATTTGAAGGCCTTACAACTCTTCCTGAGGTTTGCCATCTACTATCGAAAATGTATTTGGTACTTTTCATTGATTGTCAAACTGCTCATTGACATGACTAAAAAGGGTACAGATTTTTCCAATAGTGGTCTGATCTTGCCTATTGGGTATTTTCATCTCTGAAGAAATGCTTTTCTACAGCACCTGTACTCATTTAACCCAATGTTTCTCAACTATTCACGACTAAGACAGTTCTCTGTCAAAACGCGTCGGTGTTAGTACATACTGCCTGTATTAGATGGATGGCGTTCATGTTTGAATAAATCCTCATAATTGCAAGTTTATGAGTGCTGGATTTTTCTACATTATTATTGGTGATTGCCGGTCCAGAGACCAGGACTGTATCCGTGCACCATTTCCTTGTACTGGAGTACTACTATTTCAACTGGGTGAGCTGAACTTTCCTTCTACCTTTCCCCTGCTACCATATTCATTGGTGAGGTTGAGTCGTCAAAGGTGGAGGTTGTGGCCATTTTATTATAAGAGTAGTCTGCTGATAAATAGCATCCTTGTTCCTTTTTCTCTGAAAAAGTTTTGAGGAACTATAGTTGTGGTAATAAAGAACTTTTGGCCATTAAGTAGGCAGTTAAGGAGAAGGTCATTTTTTGGAGGGGGAAGCTCACTCTGTAATGGTGATTAGTGATTATAAAAATCTGTCATATCTCGAATCTACTAAACCGCTCAATCCTAGACAAGCTAGGTGGTCTTAAGTTTTACCAGATTTAATTTCTTTGTCACTTACTATCTTGGAGTTAAGAATGTCATGGCAGATGCTTTATCCCAGAGTTTCCCTGCAGGAGGTAGTTCTGAGGACTCGGTTCCTATCCTACAAATGGGGGTGTTCATTTCCTCCATGTGCTCAGGTCTTGATGGTGAGGTGTTGAAAGCCCTGGGGGGATGCCCCTGCTTTCTGTTCTTCAGGTAAATTATTTGTGCCTTTGTAATTGTGCCTCAAAATGTTAGGAGAACATCATAACTCGCTTCTTGCTGGTCACCCAGGTACTAATGCAACTTCAGACCTCCTTTCTTGTGGTTTTTGGTAGCCAAGGTTGAATCAGGATGTTGTCAATTTTGTGTCTAAGGGCCCTGTTACATGTAGTGATGTTCCAGCGATCCCACCAACGATCCGACCTGGTCGGGATCGCTGGAACATCGCTGTGTGGTTGTTGGTGAGCTGTCAAGCAGGCAGATTTCCTCAGCGACCAGCGACCCATGTAACGACCTCGACATCGTGAAAAAGAATATAAAGAATGCTGGTAACCTGGGTACACATTGGGTTACTAGCGCACTGTGCTTAGTAACCCGATGTGTACCCTGGTTACCAGGGAACACATTGGGTTAGAGGGGCGTCCACACACGCCGATGTATGCTGCCCGGCGGGAGACCGACGACCAAAAAATGGTCCTGGCTATTCCACAGCAGTCAGCTATCAGCGAGTGCATGTCACGCTAGCGAGGTCGCTGCAACGTCACAAAACCTGATGTTGCTGTGTCTGAAGTACCCCTAACTGTAATGTTTGTGCACATTCTTACATTCTGCATATTCACCCTACCTTTCATTTAACCTGATTTTATTGATGGTAGATCAGTTTAGTAAGGTGTCATCTTTTATTGCCTTATACCAAAACTTTGAGTTCTGTGTTATGTTGGGTTACATTAGGGGACCCAGTGTTTAACTAAGTTTTGAAGGGCCTTATGTTCTCATATGTAGGTGCATCTATCTGTTTCCTCGGCTTTTCATCCTCAATCAAAGTGTCAGACTGAATGCTTAAGTCAAAATTTATAGACATATCTTAGATGTTTCGTATCTGAGAATCAGGAAGATTTGTCATCTTACTTACCTTTGATTGTTTAATACAAATTCAATCACCAGCATTAGTCCACTGTCATCATTTTGTGGTTTTCACCCTCAGTTCTGTGCTTTCAGTAGAGATGCATCTTTGGGGATTTTTGGGGAGGAACATTTTTCTTTGTTGCTTTCTTCTGTTTGGCAAGGGGTACAGAACAATCTGATGGTTATTGGTGATTCATTTAAATGCCTGGCTGATAGGAAAATATATGAAGAAATCATACATATATAAAACACAAACTTTATTAAATTATGCAAACCACAACCATCAACAAACAGTTAAAAACTCAAGTGCACAGTGAAGTGAGGAAGGAAGGAAGAACTAGGCCCTGCACGCTAGACTCCCTCCTTTTCCCTACCTTTCCGCGGGGGTTGGCACCCTGCAATTAAACGTTGTGGTGCCCCACTCCTCGTCGACTATCATTCTGCTTGCCCTCACTCGTCCCTGTAAGATGTGAGATAGTGCAGGGGGTCCTATTGCAGAAAAATAGAGGGTATTAGTTACGTAGGTGCACTATGCACTCAGTGGTTAATAAGGGTGGCTTTCCCTGTTAGTACTGCCCTACCTAACAGTGCGGGTCGGCACCCTAACAAACGATGTGACGCCCCCACTCACAGCTGGCTGGCACCTTGGTCTGCCCCAACACTACCAATATCAACCATTTTCAGGGATCTGTAGTGTTAGATAGCAGGGTTAGAACCATTTGGCAGTAATCTTAGCAGTTGATTTCAGGTCTTGCCACCATCACTGCATCCGCCTCGACGCGTTTCACCTTTCAGCTCATCAGGAGGCCTTGTCTCTCACACTCCAGCAAGTGTGTGTGTTTGCTGATAGTAGCAATATGGCAGGGCTTGAATTTCAAAGCCGCCGCTTGTTCAGCACCGGGCGTTTGGGAACCGATCCAATTTATTGACGGATCTGGGGAGATCCGGCCCCCATAGACTCCCATATTATGGGGCATTGGATTGCGCCAGATCCAGGAGGATCCGGGAGGATCCGATTTTGTTCAATTTTTGCCCCGGACACAAAAAATGCTGTAAGCTCCCATTTTGTGTCTGGGACAAAAAAACGAAATCTGCCGGATCCTCCAGCACAAAACTGGATGGCAAATCACTGCCATCCGGCCCCATAGGGATACAATGGGGCAAAATCAGATCCGGGGCTGTCCGTTTCACACCGGACAGCCCTGGATTCAGAAAATTGTGGTGTGAAGCCGACCTTACAAGTAAAATAGGCTCCTGGTCTCCTGCTCTCTATCCTCTGTATC
This sequence comes from Allobates femoralis, assembly GCA_033576535.1. Classification (NCBI taxonomy): domain Eukaryota; kingdom Metazoa; phylum Chordata; class Amphibia; order Anura; family Aromobatidae; genus Allobates; species Allobates femoralis. The sequence goes on from JARQOC010000003.1 coordinate 649,412,863, forward strand.
TTATATGGTCACATTCTGTTATGGTGGGTTTACACGCCGCGATATCGGCGTCCAACTCCGACCCAACTCCGAGAAAAAGTCACGTGGGTCGCGAGTTGGACCCGATATCGTGTGCGCGTTGTACTGTTTTAGCATACAACGCGATGCTGGAACGATGCCAAAACGATATCGGAGTTGAATAGCAGAGCTATTCAACTTCCCGATATCGCAAGGCCGTTGTACCAGCATCGCTGCGTGTCACAGCCCAACTCCGATGCGTACTCGCACCTCACTCATTAACTCCCATGTTAAATGGTCGTTACTGGGTTGGTGGGCGTACACATCGGAGGGACGTTGTTTCCCGATATCTCAGCGTGTAAACCGGCGATGCGATATCGGAAAAGTGCTCCCAAAATGCGCGCTCCCGCGGCGTTGTATGCGATATCGGGACGATATCGCAACGTGTAACCCCACATTAGAATGGGTTATGTTCCTGGTTGTTGGACAAAAATGGTGTGCAATTTTCCTCGATCCAGAAGATGGTGGACTGGTGCTGTTTGTTCAAACAGTTGTTCTTTCAACCTGTCAGCTAGTATAATTGGTTTATCCATGTGTCTCCACTACAGGGTATAATTATGGTCTCATCATCTCCCTATTTAACAATGATTAGTTTCCCCATCAACCCCTTTGTAGTTTGTTTATCTGTGTTTTTCTGTAGTATTTATTTCATGAAAAAAAAGGTAGAAATTATTTGGTCATTGTGATATCGCATCCGGCTTTGTTATGGATAACTGATATGTATCGCACAGGCGGGAGGTCTGTTGCGATATAAAACTGAATGTTTTACTGTGACTTGCAGCATTACACAAAATGGTTAAATGCATGCAGTCTTTGTGTCTGATTGAACACACATTTCCACCTGTCAGTGTGTCAGGTAACAGATGACTGGTTCAGGGTAAGGCCAGTTTTCCTATAACCTGCAAAGGAAGCAGGACATACTACCGTATGCTGGACTGGAGACGCAGCCTTTGTGAGGATACTGGGAGCCGCTAAGTGGTGAATGCTGCCCAAAACCTCCAGAGAGGTAAAAGACATGAAAACCATGAGTAAAGGCTGAGCAAAAGTCAGTGGAATCTGTATGGATAATTCCAGCAGTGAAAAGAGTGTGTATGATGGGTGTATTGCTGAACAGCCAAAGCAAGGCTCAATCTGTTATGTGGTTCTGGAGTCTGGTTTATGAAGTGTAATAAACTTGAAAAGGACTTATTTGAGAAACCATTGCTGTGTGCTTAAATATCGCTGCCATGTGATTGTACCCCCAACTCGCTCGGTGGTCACTACATCACATCATAATTAAGGAGGTATTCCAAAAATAATGTGACCCTTTTTCTTTTTTTGGACTAACTATTCCTAACTAAGCCTTTCCCAATATACTTCTGCTAGCTACTCTGTTCCTGTAAGTTTATCTCTCTGCGGATTGTAAATAACTTTGTCATTCTAGCTTTGATCCTTCTGGTCTGGAGACCAGAATTGGACCAACTGAGCTGGGCATGTCACTGGTGGTGGCGGGGCTGCCTTTCTGTTAATGACAGCAGTCTGGTCACACATGCCCAGATCACACTTGAGTCTCAGCCCCCACAAGTGGTGTGCCATTCTATAGACCGGATGGAGTTTTCAAAACTCAATATTCTCTGGATGTGACATTATTTTCCGGCATTCTTTCTAAAGTACTCGAAAAATAGTAGGAAAAACCCTACATTTGAAATGTTACAAAATAACCATTTGCAAAGATGCTTGAAACTTACAAGTTTTAAATTTATAGAAACACGTATGTGTATTCTTTGGAAGAAAATGTTTCCTCTGTACACACATATCCAGGTAAACCCATTTATGCCCTTGGGCTATGATCACAGGGTGAGTATTTGTAGCAGATTTTTCAGCAGAGAGTTGGCAGGAAAAATGCTGCATAAAATACACATAATTTTTACTCATTTTTGTGTGTGTTAGTGATGCAATTTTACTTGCATTTTTTTTGAATGGGTGAAAAACACTGCAAAAACACTGAACTAATTGACATTCTGCAGATTTGAAAAATGCTTTCATGGCTGAAATCAGCGAGGAAAAAATAAGCAACATGTACAGAAAAGTTCAGAAATCTCATTCATTTTGCTTGTTATAAAGCATCTTCTTTGACCTCTTTTGTGTTCTGCTCATTATTATCTCATATTAAGACTGGGGCTGCTTTTGAAGTCTGAAGCAATTAAAATAAGTGAAAAAAACAAAAAATGCACAGTATGTTCTTTTGATATTGCAGTGCATTTCTTCATTCTTTTCGGCATTTTTAGCCTCTATTCAGGCAAGTCCCAGAAGAAATCCGCCTGAAAGATATTGTGTACAAATTCCCTAAAGGTGTGCCCATGATGTCTTTTTCCAAAAGCAGGTTAGCTGGTGGGCTTGCAATTTTTTAAGGCGGCTCTGCTGCCGGCATCTTTTTCCTATTGTTTCAACTATAAAGAGAGGGCAACTTCCAAACAAAGCTACCTAATGAATGAAGATGTTACTTCTTTCTTTTAACCATTTTACAGGTCTTGAATTCTGAATTTGTTAAACGGACATCAGAAAGCACCCACTGACCTTGTGGAGACCAGTGGAGGATAACACTGCGGGCACCAGTTAAAGCACTCAAACACAGTGAAACCCAAGGTGCATTGCTCCCTAGAATTTGAATATGCAGATGAAGTCCATGGAGCCTCGGTTAAGAGTCTACAACATGGACACCAGCCAGTTATCCCACCAGGGAAGGACCTAGCTCAGGGTATTAGTAGCCCTTAAGTCACTATCCAGCCCTTGCGAGCTTGAAGATATGGCCAGGGGTTTACCATGGACTAGGTATCCAACCACAGACAGCTGTTTCGGGGTTGTTGCCCCTCACCAGTGTGGCGCAGGATTCTGGCTGGGTGGGAGCAATGCTTGATAGACAGACATCACAAAGCACCCACTGACCTTGTGGAGACCAGTGGAGGATAACACTGCGGGCACCAGTTGAAGCACTCAAACACAGTGAAACCCAAGGTGCATTGCTCCCTAGAATTTGAATATGCAGATGAAGTCTATGGAGCCTCGGTTAAGAGACTACAACATGGACACCAGCCAGTTATCCCACCAGGTCTGTGGTTGGATACCTAGTCCATGGTAAACCCCTGGCCATATCTTCAAGCTCGCAAGGGCTGGATAGTGACTTAAGGGCTACTAATACCCTGGGCTAGGTCCTTCCCTGGTGGGATAACTGGCTGGTGTCCATGTTGTAGACTCTTAACCGAGGCTCCATGGACTTCATCTGTATATTTGTTAAAAGGAGTAACAAAGGACTGAACATGTGCACAGAAAGTCATTTTGACATTGCAATGCATTGTGTTCATTTTATTTCTGTTGGTTTTGCAGTGTATTTTGAGGTGGATTCCAAGTGAAATCTGTCTGAAAAAGATGTTGTGTGCACACACCCTAAGGCTGGCTTCACACCACGGCACCTTCAGGTCTGGGGCTGTCCCAGGTGAACCAGACAGCCCAGAACTCGATTTTGCCATAATGCAGCCCGATGGAGCCGGATGGCAGCTATCTGCCATCCGGTTTCCATCTGTCTGGGAGGATCCGGGACAATTCGGATTTTTCTCCAGGACACAAAAATCCGGGGTGAAAAATCCCCTGAGAAGTGGTTCAGCACCATTTAAGAGGGCCTTCCCGTTCAGTTTGCAAATTGGGTCCGGTGCTGTCAGGTTCACCCCGGACAGCCCCGGACCTGATTGTGCCGTGGTGTGAAGCCACCCTACGGAGGTAAGCTGTCAATCAGTATGTATGTGAGCAGTAGACCGCCTCTTCTTGGATGCATAAGCAGCATTTTCACAGCATTTTGAATTGTATATATTTGAGTACCTAACCATGAATACACCAGAGCAATAGAAGTTAAAAAAAACAACCTTATCAGAAGGGCTGGCACCAGTACCCAGGCAAGTGACGGGGCCCTGGACATTTGCTGGGGTGGGGAGGAAATTCGCCATCAAGATCACTCTCCATGCCACTTGCCAAACACTGTCCCTTACCCTGCTCTCGCAGTTCTTCTACCCTCCTGCACACTGAGCGCAGCATCCAGCTGCTGGTGGTTTATGTATTGTAAGTCGCAGAGTCGTAACTACAACAGGTGCAGGGGTTGCGATCGCAGCCGGACCCTGCAGCCTAGGGGGCCCCTAAGTCCCCTTGGCATATAGAAAAAGACTAATGCTGTTACAGATTTGCAATAATTCTGGGTCCCGTTGGAGCTCTCCCATCGGGGCCCCTGGGCCTGAAGTTACGCAACTGGTAAGCCTGCAGCAGTGTCCCTATACTGGGCGAAGGAGATCAGCGCTATCTAGCATTTAACATTACTGAATCCTTCTGGGGATGGTCACACAGATCTGCTGCCAATAGTTGGATGCGAGTAGATGGTAGAAAACAGTGCTGGGGGAGAGGGAGCGCGCACAAGGGACCCTTATCAGGGGGAGAGTGAATAGGGGCCCCCTGTTAGGAGGAGAGGGAAAGCGTACAGGACCCCTGTCATGGGGAGAAGGAAAATGCACAGGAGTCCTCTGTCAGCGAGAGAGGTACAGCCCACAGAGGCCCCCTATCAGTGGGAGAGAGAAAACACGCAAGGGCCTCCTGTTAGGGAGAGACACAGCATACAGGGGGGAGAGATACAGTGTGCAGAGAGGGAGAGACACAGCACATGTTGTTTGCAAGGACCAGGTTACTCAGCAGCTGGGCCAAACTTCAGTTCATGGTAGCCATGCCCAGTAGCTGTGGCCCTAACGCACATATAAAGGAGTAGTAGTAAGGATTAAGTTTTATTTCTGATGCCATTTAGGATAATCAGCATGATGTGGTCGGCACTGCAGACCATCCATGGGGTTATTGGGTATAGCAATGATGATGGAAAATCCTTCCCATGTAGGGCTGGCTCCAGGAAGATGATGAGGGTAGTGGTGGTAGGTGTAGCAGAGGAATGAGACAGCAAGAGACAATATTTCCTTTACCTTTTTACTGAAGTTTCTGTAGCAAGTCCAGGGTTGTACATCCACCACCAGGCAGGTGGTTTGGCCAGTCTGAGGAACACTTTGGTCCGTTTTCCTGGGTGAGTATATTGTCAGAGCTTTAGGTTTCTCGGTGCTTGTTCCTGTCCAGCACTCCCTCTTGTTTGCTGTGAGTTGCTTCCTGCTGGGCTGGTAGTGTGAGTCTTATGGCTATCTGTGCCTATAGCACCCTGACTCTATATACTGCTTATGCCCCAGAAAACTCCATTTAAATTCTGCCACCAAACCCTCTAAGCCTGGATGACCTAGGGACTGGTATCCTGCCTGCAAAGCAGCTTTGGCTGCCTCAACACTGGAACTCTTTTTCACCTACCCTGTCCTACTACACTACATGTAACCCTTCACCAGGGAGTATGTCAAATGCCCAAATCAGGCATCAAGTGCACAGTCTCCTAATAAGGGATCTGGAAGTGTGTGTTCACTTCAGACATCCAGCAGAGGGACCACAATTCTCATCAGACATGGCATTACATGAGATGTTATAGGAATACCATTTTGTGGTGGCCAGATGCAGGGACACCACACATACAGAGGGGGCAAGAGACAGTGCACTGAGGTAGAGACACTGTGTATGGAGGGGAGATACATCACACAGCAGAGTAGAGATACTGTGTACAGAGGGGTAGAGACACAGCATACGGGGAAGAGGGACAGCGCACAAGGGCCCCCTGTCAGGGGAAAAGGGAGAGTGTACAGTGCCCCACTTTTGGGGGACAAGGACAATACACAGGGGCCCCCTGTCAGGGAGACAGACAGAGCGCACAGTGGCCCCCTATCGGAAGGAAAGATACGGTGCACAGGAGCCCACTGTCAGAGGGTGAGGGAGAGCGCATGGGGGCACCATGTCAGGGGGAGAGGGACAACACACAGGGACCCCTGTTACGGAGTGACCCAGCATACCGAGGAGAAGAGACCGGGGAAAAATAGCGTATGAGGGGGAGAGACACAGAAGGTGGGGAGACACAGCGCATATGTGGAGAGACAAAGCGCACGGGGGAAAAAACACAGCGCATTGAGGAGGAGAGACACATCACACAGAGGGGGAGAGACACAGCATACGAGGGCGTGAGATGCATACAGAGTGGGAGAGATGTGGCACCCCTGCGGATCCAGTTGCCACAGAGGTACTGCATCCCAGCCAGGGGTGTAGTACCCCACTCTCGGATGAGGAGGGGACACAGACCGGTATCCACACACCCAGGCCAAGACTACACCACTGCAGGTCAGGGTTAGGGCGAGATTGCTCCTAAGAGAGAACACAGTCCCTGATCCTGTGTGGATGGGAGGAACCAGGGTAGTAGGGATGGGTGGAGAGCAGAGTTTAGGTGAGCACCCAGGAGGGAGTGAAGTCAGGAAGGACACAAGCTAGTGACGCAGAACGCGTGATGGACAGTATAAAAGGACGAGGGAAAGATCTAGAAGGCAGTTTGTTGGTGGGTGGCTGGCAAGAGCTGAAGGAGTCTGCCAGGGTGTCTGTGAGAGAGGGGTAACATCTAGAATGAGACGTCCAAGGGACTGGAGCCAGTGGGAGCTCATGCTGAGAGAGAGAGACAAGATCTGACAGAGGAGCTCAGGGAAAGAGAGGGTGCTCCAGAAGAAAGAAGGGGTCCCAGGGGACCGGGCAGTGAGAAATCCACCCGGAGACGCCCGCATTCACATCGATTGTGACCGTGTGGAGGGACCAGGCTGCAGAGTAGGGAGTACCAGGCCTCAGACTAGTGGAGAAGACGAGGCTCAGCTAGCAACCCGGAGGCTGCAGTATCTCCAAGTGCTGCAGCTGAAACTGCGCACATCCACTGAAAAGGTGGCCCCGTAGGGTCAGGGGTACTGGCTCCAGAAAAACCCCACGAAGGGTCAGGGCCACTGGCTCGGGGCACTGTGTGAGCGAGGCGCAGGGCAGGAGGGCAAAGCAGTGCAAAAGAAGAGTCAACCGTGAAAGGACAGTAGAAAAGGGTACCGGTTGAATGCCACCATGTTACCTGGGACTTAGCTGGATCCCCTTCTCCATCTCCAAGGACTCAGCGCTCCGCGGGCTGTTGCAACGGTGACGACTGCTGTAACCGTGAACTACAAAGCTGTGAGTAAACATCTTGAGACTGCACCCCGCTGTGTCTGTGAGTTATTTTCGGCGCCCCTGCGCTGTTACATTTGCACCAACTCACCAAGTAACATCTGCTGCCCTGGGAATCTGCCATATCCATGGAGGGCTCATCAACTAAGCTGCCTTGTCATCAACCCCCAGTGGAACTGTGTAGCAGCAGTGGCCACCACTAGCTGCAACCTGTGGGTGGTGTCACGTGAATAAGCATCCCCAGGTCCCAAGTCCAGTAAACCCCTTAATGCAGGGGTGGGGAACCTTTTCTCTGCAAAGGGCCATTTGGAAATTTAGAATATCATTCGTGGGCCGTATAAATTCGCGCACCGGTACAAGGTGGCCAGAGGCGCACGGGTACATGGGGGCCAGAGGCGCACGACACACGGGTACACGGGGGCCTGAGGCACACGACACACGTGTACACGGGGGGCCAGCCTCCCTGTCTCCCCCACAGCCTCCCTGTCTCCCCCACAGCCTCCCTCACAGCCTCCCCCACAGCCTCCCTCACAGCCTCCCTGTCTCCCCCACAGCCTCCCCCACAGCCTTCCTGTCTCCCCACAGCCTCCCTCACAGCCTCCCTCACAGCCTCCCTGCCTCCCCCACAGCCTCCCTGTCTCCTCCACAGCCTCCCCCACAGCCTCCGTCTCCCCCACAGCCTCCCTGTCTCCCCCACAGCCTTCCTGTCTCCCCCACAGCCTCCCTGTCTCCCCCACAGCCTCCCTCACAGCCTCCCTGTCTCCCCACAGCCTCCCTGTCTCCCCCACAGCTTCCCCCACAGCCTCCCTCATAGCCTCCTTCACAGCCTCCTCCCTGTCTCCCCCACAGCCTCCCCCACAGCCTCCCTCACAGCCTCCCCCACAGCCTCCCTGTCTCCCCCACAGCTTCCCCCACAGCCTCCTTCACAGCCTCCCTCATAGCCTCCCTGTCTCCCCCACAGCCTCCCTGTCTCCCCCACAGCCTCCCTCACAGCCTCCCCCACAGCCTCCCTGTCTCCCCCACAGCCTCCCCCACAGCCTCCCTGTCTCCCCCACAGCCTCCCTCACAGCCTCCTTCACAGCCTCCCTCACAGCCTCCCTCATAGCCTCCCTCACAGCCTCCTTCACAGCCTCCTTCACAGCCTCCTTCACAGCCTCCCCCACAGCCTCCCTCACAGCCTCCCCCACAGCCTCCCCCACAGCCTCCAGCAAAACTTACCATTGAGCTGTGGATGTGGAGCAGGGGTGCCGGAGCCCGGAGGGCACATCTGCAGGACGCTGCCTGCGGGGAGTAGCTGCGGGCCTCCGGCAGCTAGCGGTGGGCGCCGCCATGTTCTTTGTGGCCGGCGCCCACTAACAGTACAGCCGGTCGGTGGAAGCTGAGACTTCAACAAAATGGCCGCGCCTAATTGGAGACCGTGGCCATTGTGTAGAGGTCTCAACCTCTATTGACCCGCTGTACAGTTAGTGGGCGCCAGCCACAAAGAACATGGCGGCGCCCACCGCTAGCTGCCGCAGCTTCTCCTCGCCAGGGCCGGGCGGCGGTCGATCGCCTAGCTGTCGTCCCGGCCCTGGCGGGCCGGATGAGATAACGTGGCGGGCTGGATCCGGCCCGGGGGCCGGACGTTCCCCACCACTGCCTTAATGTGACAAGAAAGCAGCCCCACCTTTTTGATTAACTGCTCTGGGGCCATGGACCGGCTCACACCACCGTAACATCCCCAGCAATGTCCACCGGCCTGGCTCCGAGCACCCCACAGCCCCCACGGGGTGAGTCAGAGACACAACGTACGGGGAAGAGAGACAAAGTGCATGGGGCGAGAAACATCACACAGTGTCATAGAGACACTGCATACAAACGGGGAGAGACACAGCGCATGGAGCAGTGAGAAATAGCTCATGGAGTGGTGAGATACAGTGCACAGGGGGAAGAGGCACATCGCTCAGGTGGGAAACAGTGCATGGGGAGAGACAGCGCACGGTGGAGATACACTGCACACGGGCAAGAAGAGAAACAGCACACTGGTGGGAGAGACACAGCGCATGGGGGGAAAGACACAGCACACAAATTTCATTCTTATAGCTGACAACAATTTGCTTCTGGTTTATTAAAGTCATCAGGAAAATGACATCACAACAACCAGACAGAAAAATGGCATAAAATGCAATACTAATATCCATGTCAGTAGTAAATTGATACAATCTCACCCAATCTAGAAGACAGGATGTTGTAATCATGAAGCCACTTAAGGGGCCACATCTGCATGAATGCCTGATTGACCCACGTTCTCCTTGTTGTACCCCTCACAAGGGCAGTACCAAGTGTAATGCTGCTCTTTGTCATCCCCCCCCAGTTTTTGGCATCAATACAGGAGGCAAAAAATATTCATCAGCTCTAGGCAGAGGCATAACTACAACAGGTGCGGGGGTTGCAATTGCACCCAGGCCCTGGAGCCAAGGGGGCCCCAAAAGTCCTTTTGGCCTATAGAAAAAGATTAATACTATTAAAGATTTACAATAATTGGGGGCTTTTGCATTGGGACCCATTAGCTTCAAGTTACGCCACTGACTCTAGGTTTCATTCTGAAATGTCAAGAAGGATGAATCAAAATGTAATTGTAAACTTTCGGACACTTATTGCATTTACTGTGTATGCACTTACATTCCATAAGTTGGCTAACCGGCTAATTTTTTAATTTAGTAAATTGGTTGGATATAATTTTACAGTTTTGTGCTCTTCTGCTTGCTTGTCCCTATCATTGATACTCCATGCAAGATAGTAGACAGAAGCAGTATTCTGCCATCTAGTGGATTAAAGTGTTAGTGAACTACTCCCACTAAAATGCCATTCTCAACATTACACTCAATAGCACACTATGGGTCAGCTCTTATCATTTGACATATTCTCCCATTAACCTTGCATATGCTACATTAAAGGCTTTTTGAGATACATCGGTCCAAGACATATATATTCACTACCGTTCAAAATTTTGGGGTCACTTAAAAATGTACTTATTTTTGAGAGAAAAGCACATTTTTATTTTCAATGAAGCTAACATTAAATGAATCAGAAATACACTCTATACATTGTTAATGTGGTAAATAACTATTCTAGCTGCAAACTTCTGGTTTGTAGTGCAATATCAATAGTACATAGATGTACAGAGGCCCATTTCCAACAACCACCACTCCAGGTTTTTAATGGTACATTGTGTTTGCTAACTGTGTAATAAGGGTAATGGATGTTTAGAAAACCATAGAAAACCCTTATACAAGTATGTTAGCACAGCTGAAAACGGTTTAGAGAAGCTATAAATTCACCTTCCTTTGAGCTAGTTGAGAATCTGGAGCATTACATTTGTTTGTTCTATGAAACTCTCAAAATGGCCAGAAAAAGAGAACTCTTGTTCTTAGAAATGAAAGCTATTCCATGCGAGAAATTGCCAAGCAGCTGAAGATTTCCTACAACGGTGTGTACTACTCTCTTCAGAGGAGAGCATAAACATGCTCTAATCAAAGTAGAAAGAGAAGTGGAAGGCCCCGCTGCACAACTGAGCAACAAGACAAGTTACATTAGAGTCTCTAGTTTCAGAAATCAACACCTCACAGCTCCTCAACTGGCAGCTTCATTAAATAGTACCCGCAAAACACCAGTGTCAACGTCTACAGTGAAGAGGCAACTCCGGGATGCTGGCCTTCAGGGCAGAGTGGCAAAGAAAAAGCAATATCTGAGACTGGCTAATAAAAGGAAAAGATTAATATGGGCAAAAGAACACAGACATTGGACAGAGAAAGATTGGAAAAAAGTTTTATGGACAGACGAATCAAAGTTTGAAGTGTTTGGATCCCCCAGAAGATCATTTGTGAGACGCAGAACAACTGAAGAGAAAATTATTATTTCAAATAAAAATCATTATTTCTAACCTATTCAATGGCTGGACTATATTTTCTATTTATTTAGCAACTTAATTGATAAATAAGTATGAGTATTCATGGCAAACAAAAAATTGCCTGGGTGACCCCAAACCTTTGAACGGTAGTGTGTGTATATGTTTTATATATATATATATATATATATATATATATATATATATATATATATATATATAAAATATATTGTGAGGCACAGCCGGAATGGTCCCATCGCCGGGGTGCATCACATGGGTTACCGGCTTAGGAACCTTTTCACATGAGCCGGTTTTCCTGTGTGTGAGTGCTGTAAACCTGTCCGGTACACAGTAGGTTAATAGCTGGAGGATTCATGAGACCAATGAGCAGCTGAGAGAGCAATGTGTGCTAAATGCTGACAGCCCAGGTGTGAGTGTGTCAGGTGGGTGTGGCAGCTACGATAAGAACCTGCCAGATGTCTGTGTGTGAGACAGATGGGGACGAGAGATGAGGGGAGCTCAGTGCAGAGCAGACAACTGAGATGGAAGGGTGCTTGTTCAGGCGTGGGGCGAAACATATCCTGGAGGAGACCGGCCATTCTCCATACGGGAGGCTCCTGACCCTCAAATGCTTGTATGCCAGCCGGTGGCCAGGACAGGTTGTGATGGCTCCTGGAGTTGGGGACCCGAGGCTGACCCAGGAGGGCGATGGTCCGGAAGTGGGGCGAAACATGTCCGAGAGGAACCCTTGGGGGACGCCTGAGGGGAACCCGTGAACAGGGCCGTATCAATGATGAGGCAATGTGAGTGGCCTGAGTCAGGCGGCGCCACCTGCTGGTGAAGGAGGGGCGGCAATGGCATCTGCAAGGGGTGCTCATGTTCTCCTAAACCTGCACGGCTCGGGACGAAGTGAGAGCAAAGATAAGAGAGGAACCTCCTGTGCTGGAAGATACCAAAGATAAGCAGCTCCGGGTCACAATGTGAGAGATCTGGTGCATGGCAGCGAGTGAGGGAGGGGGGTTGGGAGCCAGGGGCTGGGAGCATGTGAAGCTGCACATGTACAGCCAGCACAGAGGACTGTGAGTTATCTATATAATCTATGAGTGAGCTGTGTTGTGTATGTGAGTTGTGTGAGAGATGCATGTCTGTGTGTGAATTGTATGTGTGAGCTGTGTGTGAGTTGTATGAGTTGCGTATCTGTATGAGTTATGTCTCTGTGTGTGTGGCAGCTGTGTGTGTGAGTTGTGTCTGTGTGTGAGCTGTGAGTTGTGTGTGAGAGCTGTGTGTGAGTTGTGTCTATGTGTATGTCTGTGTGTGTGTGAGTTGTGTGTGAGTTGTGTCTATGTGAGCTGTGTGTGAGTTGTCTGTGTGTGAGCTGTATGCGTGAGTTGTGTCTGTGTGTGAGTTGCGTATCTGTGAGCTACGTGTCTGTGTGTGGGAGTTGTGAGTGTGTGAGCTGTGTGTGTGTGAGTTGAGTGTGTGCGAGCTGTGTTTGTGTGTGATGTGTGCGTGAGTTGTGTCTGTGTGTGAGCTGTGTGTGAGTTGTGTGTGTGTGAACTGTGTGTTGTGTCTGTGAGTTACGTGTCTGTGTGAGCTGTGTTTGAGTTGTGTGTCTGTGAACTGTCTGAGTTGTGTGTCTGTGTGAGCTGCATGTCTGTGTGTGATCTTTGTGTGTCTGTGTGTGTTACGTGTCTGTGTGTGTTACGTGTCTGTGTGAGTTGTGTGTCTGTGTGAGCTGCATGTCTGTGTGTGATCTTTGTGTGTCTGTGTGTGTTACGTGTCTGTGTGTGTTACGTGTCTGTGTGTGTTACGTGTCTGTGTGAGTTGCGTGTCTGTGTGTGACCTTTGTGTCTGTTTGTGACCTTTGTGTGTGTGTTTAGATATCTTTTGAGTATAGTGAAGTGTGTGTATATACACTTTTCCAGCATGCGTGTGCTGTGTACATGATGTGTACCTGCTGAGTATCTGTTATATAGCTAAGACATGTATAATGTGTGTGCCTGTGTGAGTGTATGATGTGTATGTACTGAGCATGTGTTGTCCAGTATATGTGTGCTGTATACATGTATATATAGTGTAATTTAACCCCTTCACTACCTTTTGAAGTACATATATGTCAAAGCTTGTATTCCCGCATTTGACACTGACTCACATGCTCAGCACGCATCAGGTTGAAGGACTGTATCTGCCTACAGGACCATGGCTCTGCCGCCATCACTGTGGGTCTGTATGGTTGAGCCAATCCTGCCATTGCCATTAATGACCCTTGTTCTGGATTCGTCTGTGTGGTTCTTGTATGTGTGTGATGGCGCTGACATACATGCGTTTGAACAACTTTTTTTTTTATTTCTCTAAATTAAAATATCCACTATTGTCCTCATTTCATTTTACAGGGTAGATATAAGTCTGTGCAAACTAGATTTATTTCTACTGATTGAAAAAAAACTTACTGGGGGGGGGGGGCGCCGTTTTGCAGTTCGCCTCAGGCAGCACAATGGCTAGGTTCACCCCTGCCCGTGAACTCAGGTTGCTAAACCCAGTCCGATGCCCTGTGAGGTAACGGTCCATGTATGCAATTGTGGACTGAGTGCAATATGTTTGCCAAGCGGGCATAGCCGCCATGATGTGGTGTTGTGTTTATATGTGATAGCCCTACGGGAGGCATATGTGTTGTGTTTATATGTAATAGCTGTTCGGGAGGCATATGTGGGTGAAGAGTGCCAGGCGGGCATAGCCGCAATTGCGTCCGACTAGGTAGTCTGTGAAGGACCTGTTGAACATTGTGATGGATCAACAGGGCTTATGCAAAAATACCCTGGGTGATCAAAGGAAAGTATGTGTAATGTGGGTGACTCATGATGGTTGATGATGAAAGGGTCATGCATGAGGTATCCACGAGGTAACAGGCAGTCAAATCCGCCATTGGGACTGATGGTTAGGTCAATAAGGTCTCAGTGATAAATGTTGATGGTATAGTGTAATATGAAATGTCCTGTAATGTAATAATATGAAGCTCATGTCACGTGAAATGTAATTGTAAGTTGACCGGGTACTTTACTTTTTCTTGGCACTTAACACACAGACTTTTGAACACAAGCCGTGGTCCGGGTCCATGCAACTGTCCCCGGCTCAGGCTCTTACTGCAGTTTCTCTGCGTCACTCCCCTCAGTGTTCCTTTCAGGCCCTTCGGTTCTCTCTACTCTCAAGGCTACGGGTTCGGTCTTGCCGTCACAAGCTCTATAGTGAGTCATACCACACTCTGGATCACTAGCCCTAGTCCGATGGCTTTGTCCTACTCTGTACTAGTTCTTGGGTCAGTCCTCAGCTGTAGGTGTCTCGACTTGGGGATGCTTTCCCCTTCTCCTCTACCCTCCAGGAGCTCTTTCCGTCTACTCCTCTCCCATGAGAAGCTATCGGTCGACTCTCTTGGGAAGCTATCAATTGTCTCGCCCAACTTAGTGTTCCAGTGTTTTACTACTGTTCCTCCACCCCTTTATCAGGATTCTGTCTACTTCCCACCTACTTGTGCTACTCCCGCCACCCCTCGCCTGACATGAAGCGACTTGGGCTCAGGGTCGTAGTGTGTACGTGTGGGTGTTGTTGTGATCTGACCGTCTTACCTGTCCCGCTGCAGTTCACCCTGTGGCCGTCTGGTCATAGAGGTGCCACCTATACACCTGTAGGCCACATTCACAGGTTCAGTATTTGGTGACTCTATATCTCAGTCTCACTACCTGTAAGGCTGGCTTCACACCATGGCAGAGTCTGGTCCGGGTTCTGTCAGGGATGAACCTGACAGCCCCGGCCCGGATCAGCACACAGAACCGGAAGGCAAATATGCCCTCCGGTCCGGTGTGCAGCTGGACGCAGCTGCTGCCGCTGATTAATCAGGACCGCAGCTCGCGGGTAGCTAGCCGCAGTCCTGAAACAACAGTGGCGTGCAGCCGCAGGTGTCCGGTTCCTGGATCCTACCGGACCTGTGCACCGACTCCGGGGGAATCCGGGAGAAACCGGGATACGGCAATTTGGGGAGATCTTTCTCCCCGGACACAAAAACATTTTTGTGTACGGTGAGAATAATCCGATTTCTCACGGATTCTGCTGGAGAGATGGAAACCGGATGGCATCCACGCATCCACGGACGGCTAGGATACTATGGGGCCAAAATCCGGTCCAGGGCTGTCTGGTTTACACCGGACAGCCCCGGACCGAACTCTGCCGTGGTGTGAAGCCAGCCTTAGCCAAAACCAGGTAAAAAATCCAGAAGTGGTGATGTGGTTATATTATACTTTTCCTCTGATTATTTTACTGAGGAAAAACACTGACCAAATACTGAATGTACTGTATGAATGTGGCCCTAAATTGAGAATAGCTGGTGAGAAGTAAACATGCTTGTTGAAGTTGACTGACTGACCGAATCGTTCATGGTGTATCTGCAAAGGTTCAGCTGGATGATATTGCTCTAAATTTGTTAAAGGTTTAAAAAAATTCTTTGGACTGTGGAAAAATGTTTACAATCAAGAAAATGTAAAGGTACCGTCACACGTCGCGATATGGCTTGCATATCGCTGGCAATTTGACGTGAGCATGCACGTTTCGTGCACTATTTTCAAACCGCTGTGGAGTTGTCACACGTAGCGATCTCGCGTGCGATCTTCGCCAATCCTGCGTTCCGGAAATCACCTGCAGAAGACCGGAAGCGATCTTCCCTTCACACATCGCCGCGTCACACGCCACAATCGTAGTAGCGATGTGGGCATGCTGTTTTGATAGGGGCGTGCTAGAATGGGTTTCACCGCGCCCCTATGAATGCGATTGGTGGACGGAACTGCGTTCCCATTGGTCAGCCTTGCGTGAACGCACGGGTCATCAAATAAGGTGCCTCCGACACGGCCAGCCAATCGGAACGCAGTATCACCCACCAATCAGGGCAATCAGGCGACGCTCCACCAGCGATTTCTCACCGTAGAATCGCCCAGTTACACGCCACTACGCACATGCGATGTGGTTTCCACATCGCCGAATTCGGGAATCACCAGTGATCTCACCGGCAATTTGGCGGCGTGTGACGGTACCTTAGAGTTGCTGTTTTGACATCTACAGAATTATTTCTTCTCTAAGTAGTAGATATTTATTAACATACTAGATGGTGGCTCGATTCTAACGCATCGGGTATTCTAGAATATGTATGTAGATTATTTATGAAGATCTAAGAATAATGCAATGAGCGATCAGTAAGGTACCGTCACAATTGGCGACACTCCAGCAGTCCCGACAATGATACGACCTGGTAGGGATCGCTGGAGTGTCACTACGTGGTCTCTGGTGAGATGTCAAACAGTAAGATCTCACCAGCGATGCAGCAACGATATGGCGGTCGTTGGGACCCTGTCACTCTAGGGCATAGTATTGAGGTCGTTGTCCCTCGCAGCTTGGCGGGGGATTTGAATCCCAGGCTGGCTCCGGTTATCTCCCAGCTGCGTCGCCGCTGACCTCCGTGCGACAGGAGATGACCCGCAGCTACCATCGGAAGTCCTTACCAGGTCGTATTGTTGTAGTGATCGCTAGAGCGTCACCAAGTGTGATGGTACCCCCATTCTGACACAATCAGCGATCTCACAGCGGGAGCCTGGTCGCTGCTGCGTGTCACACTGAGCGAGATTGCTAGCGCCAGTTCGGGTACTTCCGCTGTGAGCAGCCGGGAGATGACCGGCTGGCGCTGGTCATCTCCCGGCTGCGTCGCCGCTGACCTCCATGCGGCAGGAGATGACCCGCGGCTACCGTCGGGAGATCAGCGGCTAGCGCTGCTGATCTCCCGACAATAGCGGTGGCGTGCATGGTTCAAATCCCGCGCCAATTCACGGCCGGACTACGCCTGTCACTGGTTGCGCCCGGCCGGCCGCGACCACTCAATCAGCTACCGGGATTTCCGTTACAGACAGACAGACAGAATTAGATGATTATATAGTACATTAGATGATTATATAGTACATTCCAGGGTGCAGTTGGGCCCATAGGGGCGCCATTCATCTAGTGGTGCAGAAGCATCGTACTGTGCGGCCCAATGCTCAGGCAGCGGAGCGGTTGGGTAGCTTTCAGACACTCTGCATCATATGTACCAGTGTGAATGGTGCTATATGCAAGCCCAGTGTATGCATGGCAGGTCGCCTCCCACATTTTGCTGGTAGAGGTGATTTTATCAGCCAGCAGCTGAGCTTGCTCTACAATTGGGCTCTGACTGCGTCCTGTAAGTGCATTTGGTTTCTGTTTTTGGCATGGATGGTAAGTTTTCTGATGCTGCTTTTTTCTAGTAGTTTTTGGACAATTTTGTTAGGACTGGTGAGCATGGGATCCCTTGATCGTGGGTCATCAGCTTAAATGTCTTGGGCCAACACATGAACCAAAATCCCATCTATAAAGGTTTTTTATTTATCATATAAAAAACTTTTGCACTTTTTTATCCATCCAGGGTGCAGTTGGGCCCATAGGGGCGCCATTCATCTAGTGGTGCAGAAGCATCGTACTGTGCGGCCCAATGCTCAGGCAGCGGAGCGGTTGGGTAGCTTTCAGACACTCTGCATCATATGTACCAGTGTGAATGGTGCTATATGCAAGCCCAGTGTATGCATGGCAGGTCGCCTCCCACATTTTGCTGGTAGAGGTGATTTTATCAGCCAGCAGCTGAGCTTGCTCTACAATTGGGCTCTGACTGCGTCCTGTAAGTGCATTTGGTTTCTGTTTTTGGCATGGATGGTAAGTTTTCTGATGCTGCTTTTTCTAGTAGTTTTTGTACAATTTTGTTAGGACTGGTGAGCATGGGATCCCTTGATCGTGGGTCATCAGCTTAAATGTCTTGGGCCAACACATGAACCAAAATCCCATCTATAAAGGTTTTTTATTTATCATATAAAAAACTTTTGCACTTTTTTATCCATCCAGGGTGCAGTTGGGCCCATAGGGGCGCCATTCATCTAGTGGTGCAGAAGCATCGTACTGTGCGGCCCAATGCTCAGGCAGCGGAGCGGTTGGGTAGCTTTCAGACACTCTGCATCATATGTACCAGTGTGAATGGTGCTATATGCAAGCCCAGTGTATGCATGGCAGGTCGCCTCCCACATTTTGCTGGTAGAGGTGATTTTATCAGCCAGCAGCTGAGCTTGCTCTACAATTGGGCTCTGACTGCGTCCTGTAAGTGCATTTGGTTTCTGTTTTTGGCATGGATGGTAAGTTTTCTGATGCTGCTTTTTTCTAGTAGTTTTTGTACAATTTTGTTAGGACTGGTGAGCATGGGATCCCTTGATCGTGGGTCATCAGCTTAAATGTCTTGGGCCAACACATGAACCAAAATCCCATCTATAAAGGTTTTTTATTTATCATATAAAAAACGTTTGCACTTTTTTATCCATCCAGGGTGCAGTTGGGCCCATAGGGGCGCCATTCATCTAGTGGTGCAGAAGCATCGTACTGTGCGGCCCAATGCTCAGGCAGCGGAGCGGTTGGGTAGCTTTCAGACACTCTGCATCATATGTACCAGTGTGAATGGTGCTATATGCAAGCCCAGTGTATGCATGGCAGGTCGCCTCCCACATTTTGCTGGTAGAGGTGATTTTATCAGCCAGCAGCTGAGCTTGCTCTACAATTGGGCTCTGACTGCGTCCTGTAAGTGCATTTGGTTTCTGTTTTTGGCATGGATGGTAAGTTTTCTGATGCTGCTTTTTTCTAGTAGTTTTTGTACAATTTTGTTAGGACTGGTGAGCATGGGATCCCTTGATCGTGGGTCATCAGCTTAAATGTCTTGGGCCAACACATGAACCAAAATCCCATCTATAAAGGTTTTTTATTTATCATATAAAAAACGTTTGCACTTTTTTATCCATCCAGGGTGCAGTTGGGCCCATAGGGGCGCCATTCATCTAGTGGTGCAGAAGCATCGTACTGTGCGGCCCAATGCTCAGGCAGCGGAGCGGTTGGGTAGCTTTCAGACACTCTGCATCATATGTACCAGTGTGAATGGTGCTATATGCAAGCCCAGTGTATGCATGGCAGGTCGCCTCCCACATTTTGCTGGTAGAGGTGATTTTATCAGCCAGCAGCTGAGCTTGCTCTACAATTGGGCTCTGACTGCGTCCTGTAAGTGCATTTGGTTTCTGTTTTTGGCATGGATGGTAAGTTTTCTGATGCTGCTTTTTTCTAGTAGTTTTTGTACAATTTTGTTAGGACTGGTGTAAACCAGACAGCTCCGGACCGGGTTTTGGCCCCATTGTATCCTATGGGGCCGGATGGAGCCGGATGGCAGCTCTCTGCCATCCGGTTTCCATCTCTCCGGAAGAATTCGGGAGAATTTGGATTTTTCTCACCGGAGGCAAAAACGTTGCTTGCAATGTTTTTGTGTCCGGGGAGAAAAATCTCCCCAAATTGCCGTTTTCCGGATTCCCCTGGATTCTCCCAGATCCGGTGCAATCCAGCGCTCCCTAACATGGGAGCCTATGGGGCCGGATTGTCCCAGTCCGGGAGGATCCGGGAACCGGACACCTGCGGCTGCACGCCGCTGTTGTTTCAGGACCGCGGCTAGCTCCCCGCAAACCACAGTCCTGA
Organism: Allobates femoralis; assembly: GCA_033576535.1. NCBI lineage: Eukaryota > Metazoa > Chordata > Amphibia > Anura > Aromobatidae > Allobates > Allobates femoralis. Next base: position 649,432,514 of record JARQOC010000003.1, read on the forward strand.
ATCATCAGCTGCGTCAGGCTGCACACCGGACCGGAGGGCATATTTGCCCTCCGGTTCTGTGTGCTGATCAGGTCCGGGGCTGTCAGGTTCATCCCTGATAGCCCCGCACTGGACCTTACCTTTGCGTGAAGCCGCCCTTAGAAGAATCGGGCGTACTGGATTTCGACATGCGCAATCCTTTTGTTCTTGAGGGACATATGCTGACACCAAAGGAGTCCTACAACGGAAAACTCCTCTCTCTTTGTTAAAAACAAATATATAGTATATAATTTGCTGTGTAGGCAAAAGGCACAATAAGGAAGTTACGATTTCTCTGGATGGAGAAGTAGAATCAACATGTTGCTTGTGTATGTTTTAAAGATGTTAATCCTTTATTTCACCTTGACTTTAGCCTGCTTAACCTGTTCATTTGTATGTAGATACCCTTAAAGAAATAGTGAAGATATATCAGCTGGAACCCGATCAAATTACACTTATGACTTTGTCAACCAGTAAAGGAAAGACAAACATAAAATAATAATAAAAGAAAGATAAAGGCCACAATGCACACTGTAGGAAGAAAGGAAATATCATTTGAACTCACATGCATACATTAGACTGCTTTCACATTACTTTTTTTTCCTATTAGTGGGATCCTACTTTTTGTAGGACCCCCATGGACAGGATAGGACACCACAGGGGGTGACCTATTCTGTGTCCGGGTCCGTGATTATCATGGATCCAAACACAGCAGGGCATTTTCACTTCCGCAATGTATAAATATACAATTTGAAATATGAAATTTAGTAAAAGAAAGTTAAAAATAAAAAATCTGTATGCTCACCTGTCCGATCCACCGCTGTCTCCATCAAGGTCTGGGTGCTTATTGGACCTGCGGTGACGTCACAACCCGATCAGCTGATCGGGTCACATGACCGCAGTTACCGTGGTAACTGCGGTCATGTGACCCGTGGTTACCGTGGTAACTGTGGTCATGTGACCCGATGACACTGCCGGGTTGTGACATCATGGCAGATCCTATCACCCGGAGCTTGCTGGAGGCAATGGTGGATCGCGGACAGGTGAGCATACAGATTTTTTATTTTTAACTCCATTTCACTTCTGCAATGTATGTATATACATTGCAGAAGTGAAATTAGACAGGAGCAATTGTAGTGTACTGAGCATGCTCAGTACACTAAAATCGGGTCCGAAGAACGATCAGCTGTTTCCTCGGACCCGCGCTCATAGGCCCCCATGTTAGGGTGCATCCTCACGATCAGGATACGCAGCATTTTGGACGCAGCATCTTTGCGCTGCGTCCAAAACACTGCGTCATACAGTATAAGCATAGTGGATGGGATTGTAAGAAATCCCATCCTCACTATGCGTAACCCGCCTGCAGCGTCTTTGGAGCTGCGGTGCGGGTTGCCGGGAGTCCACTCCTCCTCCGCATGTTCATTTCATGCTGCGGAGTCTGAAGCGGCTCCCATCGGGTGACTGCAGGGAGAAGCCGCCCTGCACCCGCCGCACAAGGTCAGTACAGAGCGGCTGCGGTCTCCCTGCGGCCACCCGCGTCTTCCCTCAGGTTCGGAGGTTCTGCTTCCAACACGCAGCTCCTCCGGACCGTGTGCACGCACCCTTAAAGGCTGAGGATCGGATCGTTTTTGGCCTAATTGCCATCTGATTTTGTGGGATTCGATTTTTTTGCTGTGCCCAAAATCGGAGCAGTCTCCGATTTTGGGCACAGCAAAAAATCAGACACAAATCGGACCCCATAGGATAACATGGGGGCCAAATCGGATCCGTGGCTGTCTGTTTTACAACGGACAGCCACGGATCAAACAAAAATGTGATGTAAATGCACACTTAGGCTGCTTTCACACTGCAGTTTTTTCCTGATCAGGATTTATCAAATTTTGTGTGCCGAAACCTGAAGTGTCTCCAAAACTCAGAACAGGTGTCAATTTTTCAATTATAGTTTTTCTCTGCAAGTTTCACTCCTGGTTTTGGCACACCAAACCTGATCAATCCTGATCAGGTAAAAACTCCAGTGTGAAAGCAGCCTAAGGGCTGCTTCACACTGCGGCGTGATCTGGTCCGGTTCTGTCCGGTTCTGTCCGGGAGGACCCTGACAGCCGCGGACCGGATCTGCACACAGGACTGGGAGGCAGCAGTTCCCGCTGCTGACAGGTCAGGACCGCGGCGCCCTGATCACGCCACAGTGTGAAGCGGCCCTTAGATAGCTTGGAAAGTCTGCATGTAGGTACTATTTCCATCAGATAATCTTCCTGGGGAACAATGAACTGAGCATGATGAAATGCAAGCAAATTCAATCCTTAGTATTTGCTGTCCTGAGTGCAGTTACTGTCTGTTCATGACACTCCCTGTCACTTTCTGTACAGTGTAGAGAGCTTTTAAAGGGACTCTGTCATTAAGTTTTAGCTACCCTATATGAGAGCAGCATGATGCGGGGGCAGAGGCCCTGATTCCGGTGATGTATTACGTACTTTACTGGGTGCTGTAGTTTTGATTAATCAAATTTTTATCTGTGACAGATTTAACCACTTTTTCTGAATGCTGAATTCTGTATAACCTTGCCCACTCAATTGGTGGGCAGCTTTCTGTGTGTACTGTGCATAGGCAGAAAGCTGTAAATCAGTCTTGGGTGTAAAGCTAGTGAGAATGGGTCTACTGCACCACAAGCTGGGTTTACCCTGCAAGGGAGTGACTACCAGGTATTCACTAGAGCCTCTGGTGAGGACAGGCTTGGCAGTAGTCACCAAGTACCACCCCAGGGCAGTTTCTCGGTCTGTGGCAGCTGACTGGAGGGTCAGACACTTAGGTACAAGGAAGAAGTGGGTGAAGGCAGTGGCGCACCCAAGGGGGACGGACCTACGTGTCTTGACACCCCCCTTTGGACGACCCTGAGAAGCTGGGGGGGCCCACCGCCGGCCGCCCCGGTATTATTATGTCTAGACCTGTATGCGGCGCGGTACGGTGCTTATTCTTTATTACTTTCAGTCCCTGACTCTGCCGCCACTTCCGCCGCCCTGTGTGCGTTCCACACACTAGGAATGCATAGCAGAGAGGGTCCTCGCTACTCCGCCCCCTCACATCCTCTTCCTGCGGCAGTGTGAAACGCACACACAGAAGAGGGACTCATTCCTGTCAGTGACCCCCTCCTCTTCCGGGATGCACGCTTTTGTGGCCGGAAGTTGGAAAGACCGTTTTTGTGCAGTATTAAGCATTAATTAGGTATTCAAATTTACAAAAATCGCTTGGCTTTTAGGGGTGCTTCGCTCCCCCAAACCCCCCCAACGGGGGCTTTGCCCCTCGGAACCCCGCTGGGGGGTGCCCCCCCTTTCAGGGCCGGTGTGTGTTTCTTGGACCCCTACCTTGGGAAATTTCTGGGTGCGCCACTGGGTGAAGGAAAAGACATGGTCTGACAATACAGGGTCAGGGCAGGCAGCACAAGTTCAATATATATAGCCGAGATCGGGAGTGGAGAGATCAGGATAACAGTACCCGAGCGGGGTAAATATCTGTAAAGACAGAACAAAAGCACAAACACAGGCATACAAGCTGCTAGAAAGATACAAGCTGCTAGAAACCTACATTCATATGAGGAGTGGTTGGAGAAGATGCCTGATAAATCCCCTGCTGCCTACGGATTAGCTGGGGAAGTCAAACCCTGCAGGATGCAGCAGGGTTATGTTTCTGCAGGAACCGACCGCACCTCCTTATAGCCAGGTGTAGACAGCAGGGAATTGCAATAGAGTTAGGAAATCAGCATGGGAATTCAGAGTGGCAGCTTGACTTTGGAAGGAGTAGAATGGCAAACACAGGGAATTTCATGGTACCAGGGCCAAATGCGTGTTGACACCATGACATTGGGAATGTGAGTGGACTAGATTGCAGCATGCCAAGTAACCCTCAAGTTATAATCTCCTTCTGTAAAAACAATGATTTTATGAAAACTTCATTAAGCCCCTCAGTAAATGACCCATTGCAGGGTCTCTGTCACTACATCATGCTGAGAATAGGTAGCAAAAATCTGGTAACAGATTCCACAAACAAATTTGCAACAATAAACCCTGATTGAGAATAAATTATTGATGGGTGCTTGATTTAGATCTTGTAAGTATTGGGAGGGTTTCGTACAGCTGTTCTTGCAATCGTTCTTGTGAAAACCTTTACATTATTTTGGATGACACATCCTTTCTTTACATGGGTGAATGTGATAAAATAATATTTTTTTTTAATTATTTGTATATTTAAAAACAGACTTTAAAAATACGTTTTTGGCACAACTAAAGGGTTTATACAGAATTCCATACAATCGTATATCTGTGGGATTCGACCCACCAAAAACTCATACGCAATGAAAAAGAAGGAGAACAAGAGAGAAAGTATGCATGACAACTTATTGAATGTAAGTACGGAATGGCAACCGACTGTAATGAGGTCCTATGCAAAGGACGGAACACCTAGTGCAGGGTAAAATGTGTCAATATACAAGATTGTGTACAAGATTGTTTACAAGAGGCTGATATAACACCACCAGATTACATCAAATTACATGATATCTAGACATAGCAGCAAAACAGGTGAAAGTATATCCAGGAGCAGGTGGCAAATATTACATGTATATACATTCACATTAAAGTGCAAGTAGTCACGCCAAACAGCCGCCCAGACAGCGTCGCTCACGCACTTCGAGTCCCGCCCCCTCATGGCTTGATGTGTGCTGGCGTCAACGCTAAGAGCGACGCGCACCCCCGGAAGCCATGGACACGTAACCATGGCTTCCGGCCATGCGCATCAGCGGCGCAGACGTCGCACACACCGCCGGAGGGAGGGGGAAGCATAACACGAGCGCACATGAGCGCTGTATACTATTTCAGGCATATAATGAGAATTAACCCTAGAACGCATACCTGGGGCCTCGCAGGCCCGCCAGGTTACTTGTTTTCTATTTTCTGTAAAAGTACTTTAGTTTGAATTTTGAAAATCTAGGTAATCCTCAGGTATATACGGTAGTTGTTAGTAATTTCCAGTTATTCATATATTTTTATGTTACAGACATTTCAGTATAACAACCTTTTTTTGGGACTACCCCATATTCACACACCTGGGGCCTTTTAAGCCCGTACTAGGTTTACATGTGATATTCAGTCTTTTTGTCTGTATTGTTGCTGGGGAAGAACTTTTATGACTCTGGGAAGAGTGTGGATTCTGCATGACAACATGGTCATGTGATCTTGGAAGGGAGGCTCCCTCACAAAGTCATGTGTCTCTGACCTCATCACAGGTCTTTTTGTCCTAATTGCTGGAGCTTTGGAGGAAGAAGTCAGCTTTCTTTTGTCTGGAAATAGAAACTTTCTGAGCTCTAAAACCAGAGGCTTCTACTGCACTACAAGAAAGTGATCTGTTGGAGGTAAGAGGAGGGGGGCTGCACTTTACCTGCTTTATATCGCTTGGTGTGCTGGGACCCTAACAAAGAGTCTTATCACATACTGTTTACAGTGCACAAGCCTGATTGTAATCTTTTTCTTTTTTTCTTTTTAGTTTACTGACATCTAAAATTACAATGGCACAGTCATTCCGCCAGCCTTAGCTGGGGTCACCAGGAGGTCAGATCCATTACGGATCCCCTCCTGGCGGACCCAGCGCTACTGGGAATGCATCCTTACTTTGCAATTGTAAAATAAATTTTGAAAAGTATTTTTATTTGAGTTATTCCGTGTTATTTGCACACAGGCCTAAAAGGCCCCAGGTGCGTGAATAAGGGTTAGTCCCAAAAAAAGGTTGTTATACTGAAATGCCTATAGCATAAAAATATATGAACAACTGGAAATTACTAACAACTATATACCTGAGGAATACCTAGAGTTTCAAAAATCTAACTAAAGTAATTTTACAGAAAATAGAAAACAGGTAACCTGGCAGGCCTGCGAGGCCCAGGTATGCGTCCGCCAGCCTTAGCTGGGGTCACCAGGAGGTCAGATCCATTACGGAATCCCGTCCTGGCGGACTCCAGCGCTAGTGGGAATGCATCCTTACTTTGCAATAAACTTTGAAAAGTATTTTTTTTTTAGTTATTCCATGATAATTGAAAACGGGCCTAAAAGGCCCCAGGTGCGTGAATGTGTAGATTTCTATGGGTATGCGTTCTAGGGTTAACCCTCGAGTAACCAGCACAAAAATGGTATTAAGGGAGCAAATCACGGAAATGCATTGTTATAAGTGGAACAAAAGCGTTAGTTATGCACAGTAATATCGATTGCACTCCAGGGCCAAAAAACAGGCAAATTCAATTCATGAAGATGTCCATCAGAAAATAGCCTTTAAATTCAAAAAAGTTCCAGTTGCTCCGTGTGCACGACGACCAGACCGAGCTAGTAAGGATGTCTCATATGTTGGAGTCAAAATTTCCCAGGTGTGCAGATGAAGAACCAGTGCAGCAGTGGAGGAGCATCACAAAAGAACATCTAAAAAGTAATAAAAAAATCACAAAATAAATCACGAGGTACAAATGTAGAAGACTCAAAGGGGGCAGAGACTACAAAAAAGGAGCAAAACTAAGAGACTCGTTGAGACCATTCGGCGACAATGTCCTGAGCGTCATGATCCAACGAGTTTCAAGCTGGGCAAGACCTTCCTTATGCTGCCGCTGCGGATACCACTATGAACGACATCGATCCCCCTTATTTTTAGGGAGACCATGATGTATCTTAAAGTGGCGGGGCAACATCTTCAAGGTGGTTAGGTCATCCACACATTTGGCCGCGGCAATGTCCAACACATGCTCCCTTACACATCTGCGTAGTACTCATGACGTCAAACCCCATATAAATCAAATTGCAACCGCTTGTGGCGTAATACACCACATTGCTGGTACCACAATTGATGTATTCTCGTATATCAAAGGTTTTGGAACCATCAGCAGATGTGAAGGAAGTCGAACGGAGGACATTGCTGCAGGCAACACAGTGTCCACATTGAAAACAACCCCTCAAGGATCTATTTGACCCAAACAAAGGTGGGGAATAGGGCACATAGTGACTCCTGACAAGCACATCACGCAGTTTGGAGCCTTACGTGCTGTCATCAAAGGAGTAAAACTCACATTGCAGTCGGACCAATGTTATTTAATGTGCACATTTGCGAGTGTCAGGCGTTTTTTTTTCTTGTCCGCTTCATGGACGAGAAAGCAGTAGCAATATGCTGCGTCAGTATGCGATTCACGGCCGATACTAGGCAATGGAAGGCTATGGGTCCAACAAAAATCCCGGCCAGCAGTCGGACTGCACACAGACCATCCAAGAGGCATTTGATTTTTAAATTGATACATTATCATTCTGTAGCTCAGACAACTGTCAAAAATGTTCCTGTAAATGATGATACAGTAATAGCTGCTGAGAAAAAAAAACAGATTGCACTCGGACAGCACTCAGATGCGATTTGATAAAAATATCGGACAGCCGCATCATAGTTGGATGTAAAATGGACCAAAAATCGGACGACACTCGTCCGACTCTAGGATACGTCAATCGGACCATTTTTCCACATGCCAGTGTTTTTCCAACCTTAAGCTCATTATTCTGCTGTTTACTGAAAACAGAATGAGGCCTGCAAGGAAAAGAACACAGCTCCTACAGTCAATTAAGGTGGAGATTGAAATATATTTTGGGGTTGTTTTGCTGCCTCTGGCACTGGGTGTTTTGACTGTGTGCAAGGCATCATGAAATCTGAAGATTACCAAAGGATTTTGGATTGCAATGTAGTGCCCAGTGTAAAAGCTGGGTTTGGGTCTACCAGCAAGACAATGACCAAAAAAAATACTTCAAGAAACACCCAGAAATCAATGAAGACAAAGCACTGGAGAGTTTTGACCTGGCCAGCAATGATTCCGGATGTAAATCGCATTGAACACCTGTGGGAAGACCTTAAAATTGCTGCTGGGAGAAGACAGCCTTCAGTTATGAGAGACCTGGAGCAGTTTGTAAAAGAAGAGTGGTCCAAAATTCCAGTTGAGAGGTGTAAGAAGCTTGTTGATGGTTATAGGAAGTGACTGTTTGCAGTTATGTATTCCAAAGGGTGTGCAATCACATATTAAGTTGACGGTGCCAAAAATTTTGTCTGATCCATTTGTGATGTTTTGTTTTTGAAATTATGTCCAATTTGCATTTTTTTCCTCAGGTTTTTTTTGTGTTGTTCCAATACACACAAAGGAAATAAACATGCAAATAATAAAACCTGTGTAATTGCAATAACGTTCTGGAAGAAATACGTTTTCTGGAACAAATTCAAGGCTGACAACACTTGGCGCCATGAGTGTATTTGGAGAATGAAATACAAATTAATGGCAGGTTTCATATTTGCTTCATCCAGCTAGGTAGAACACCTGTCATTCGGTGCACAGAATGCCAAAGGTACACTTTACAAACCTTCCGGCCCCGGCAAGACAGTTGTTAAAAATTATTGAAGCCGTAGCGAGGAAATGGGCACAGTATTTGTAGAAAGTCCAAGTGCCTCTTCAGGAATAATTACAATTGGAGTGAATGAGATTCTAGGATGTTAAGTTGGTTGTTAAGAAGCCGAAGACCCATTCTGGATGCAATGAACATGCTGGGATCTGTAGTACTTCCATAGGCCCCAATATCTACTATAAACTGGTAGTTGCTGTCTGCCAAATCCAACAGCACTATCAAACAGTACTGTCCATTGTAGTATCAGGACCTTGATTTTGGCAGTTTTTTCACTTTCTAAGAAGGGCATCAAGGCAACCACAGTAGGAGACCATAAAGCACCATAGAAATCTCTAGTTAACCTGTTAGTGACTGAGCTAATTATGACCTCAAAAAACCAAGCCAAATTTTAGAAATGTGACCTGTGTCACTTTATGTCGTAATAGCTGTGGCACGATTTAATGGATCCCAGTGATTCTGCGATTGTTTTTTCAAGACACATTCTACTTTATATTATTGATAAATGTAGGTCATTTTTTGTGTTTTTGTGAAATATTGGAATTTTGGCAAAAAATTTCAAAACAATCTTAATTTTCAATTTATGTATCCTTAAACCAGTTAGTTCTGTTGTAGAAAATAATTGATAAATAACAATTCCCGTATATCTACTTTACATCCACATAATTTTTCAAATGTCATTTTATTTTGTTAAATTATTAAAAGGGGTAAAAGTTTAGAAGCAATATTTTATTTTTTCAAGAAATGTATAACATGTTTCTTTAGAGATCTATTTAATGGACTTTGCGGATCTATATATTGGAAACGCCCTAAAAAGTGATACTATTTTAAAAAATGAACCCCTCACATGCTTCAAAACTGATGACAACAAATTGTTTAACCCTACAGGTGCTACCCAATAATTAATGCAAAGTGGAATGAAAAAAATAAATCATTTTTACTCTAAAATATTTCTTCAGCAATGTTTCCACTTTTACAATGGATAGAACAACAAATTGGACCACATAATGTCTTATGGAGTATCATCGCCCACAGAAGAATTAGTTAAGTAGTCATAAACCTGGTTTGGGCAAATTACAGGGCTTGGAAGAGGAGGAATACAAATGTAGTTGAAATTGGTTTCCGAAACTATGTTGCATTTACAGTACCTATACAGCAGAAAACCTTCACAAGTGACCCCATTTTGGAAACTACACCCCTCAAGGACTTTATAGTGGTATAATAAGCATTTTTAACGCGCCGAGGCAGGCGGAGCGAGGTTAGTGAACCCATTTGACCACAGAGGATACTATGGAAGCTGAACCCAGAAAGCAACCGGACAAGGACGACAGATAAGTTGCAAGACTTTATTAATATAAATTAAAAGAGAAAGGAAGCGCACATAGAGTAATACCGCTATTATACAGGTCCCTCAGACCCCAATTGGTTAAACTCACCTGATGTAGTTGTGAGTGTCACAACTACAATAAAAGCACACAGAAGGTCGCTGCAGGCTCCCAGCTGAGAATTGAAGAATCCAGAAAACAGTAATAAAGAGCTGGAATCAATTGCCGCGCTGACCACAAGGATAAAAACAGAGTAAATCATCCACTCCGTTTATTCTGCCTACACGTGTTTCGTGGCACAAAGCCACTTCCTCAGGCCCTGAGGAAGTGGCTTTGTGCCACGAAACACGTGTAGGCAGAATAAACGGAGTGGATGATTTACTCTGTTTTTATCCTTGTGGTCAGCGCGGCAATTGATTCCAGCTCTTTATTACTGTTTTCTGAAGACTTTATTAAGGCACTTAAACAGGAGAACCCTCAAGGGAGGCCCTCTCAGCCGAAACACCGAATTCCCCCGAGGGAGCACAGCCCTTTAACAAGGATTGATTCAAGGAGGCTCAAGTGCACAGCTCCAACGCTAGAGGGTCAAACCCAAGAGGAGCACTGATATCAGATGAACCAGAGGAGGTACCAGGACAGCCGGAGGAATCCAGGGGGAGCACGGAACTGTGTTACAAGGGATTGGTCCAGATGGTCCAGAGGGTACCGTCAGGGCCTGCAGATGGATAGTAGGTAGGCAGGACACCAGTACTAGAAGAAAACACTGAATATTAGTACTGAGGCAAGAGAAGGCTGAATACGTAGGTGCTGGTCAGCAACCTGAGAACTGCAATGTAAACAATGCACAAAGTTGCCTAGGCACCTCCCAAAAGAAGAGAGGCCATTAACGATACACAGGCCTCTCAATGATTAGCTGAGAGATAATTACAGGAAAAGGTTGCACTGGCCCTTTAAAACAAGTGAAAATGGTGCACGCCCGCCCTATTCTCACTCCCCTACAACCCGGAAGAGAGGAGGCAGAGGAGACACGTTGAGAGGACACTGCAGCCCGAGGAGACGACGCAGGAGCGCGGACAGAGTAAGTAGGAATGCGGGGAACAGTGGGATCCCTGCGGCCAGATAGGATCCTGTCTCCCTGCACCCTGGATACGGGTCCCTCTGGCTGGATCGGTAACAATTTTGAACCCATAGTTACTACACAGAATTTCTAACAATGGGTAATCATGTTGAAAATTATAATTTCTTTCGCAAAAATGTTGCTTTAACCACAAATGTCTCACTATTTCTAGAGTTAACACCAATAAGTGCACCCCACAGTTTGTTACCCACTTACATGTGACATTGACGATACCCCACATGTAGTCATAAATTTCTGTTTGAACAAACAAGAGAGTTCGAAATGGAAGAAGCAAATTTTGAATTTTGGAACACAAATTTGTTTGGGATAGATTGCAGACACCATGTCACATTTGCATGGCCTTTAAGGTACTTAAACAGCATAACCCCCACAAGTAACCCCATTTTGGAAACTATGTCCCTCAAGGACTTTATCCATGGGTATAGTGAGCATTTTGATCCCACAAGTACTACACAAAATTTGATAACTTTAGGTCGTCATATTGAAAATCTTAATTTCCCAAAATCTTCATTCCCCAAAAATTCTGCTTTAGCCATAAATATTTCAATTTTGCAAGACGTAAGATGAAAAAATGGGCCCTACAATTTGTTACCCACTTTGAGTGTGGTGATACCTCAAATGTAGTCAAATGGTCTGTTTGGACACATTGCAAGGTTTGGAATGAAAGAAGCGACATTTGAAATGGAAATTTTTGTTGAAATAGATTGCAGACACCATTTGCAAGGCTCATGAGGTACCGAAACAGCAGAAACCCCCACAAATGACCCCATTTTAGAAACAAGACTCATCAAGGAATTCATCTAGGGGAGTTTTGAGCATGTTGAATCCATAAATGCTTCACAGAACATTTTAAAATGTGGATGTGAAAACGGAAATTGAGTTTTTTTCCACTAAAATGTAGTTTTAGCACCATATTTCTAATGTTACCAATGGATAAAGAAAAATTAGGAAAATTGGAAAAACATCTTGAAAAATGAAATCTTTGCTGCATAAAGATTTTGTCAAAAACAAAGTACATGAGAGTGACAATATTCCAATAGTGCTAATAAAGTCTTCTGAAGCAGCAGTTGAAGTAATCACACGTCAACAGCAAATGGTCCAAAGACTGGACAAGATCGGTGTTTATTCCTATTCTGAAGAAGTGAGATGCTACTAACTGTGAAAACTATCGGACTATTGCACTCATACCTAGTGCTAGCAAAATACTGCTGAAGATCCAACAAAGACATCTACAGCCTTACTTTGACAAAGAGCTACCAGTGGAACAAGTAGGATTCAGAAAAGGAAGAGGAACAAGAGATGTAATTGCTATCATGATATGGTTAATGGAAAAGGCTAAAGAATATGACACACCCTCCCTAGGGCCGTGGGGTACTCGGAACTGGGCAACAGTTCTGCTGGGGAGTCACAGGGGTCAAGGCCCAACTCCGTAGCCCTGGCGGTGTCAATAAAAGTTTGGGAAAGTGGGATTTGGGGATTGTTGTCGTGACGCCACCCGTGGTGTACGGCTATTTATGGCTGACGCTGCGATGCGAGCCCTCTGGGGATGATGGGAGTGCAGCTGTGGTGGTATCGCTCACCACAGGTGGAGCAAGTCCCCATTGGGGGTGCAGCACTGAGGGCACGGAATGACCAACAGACACACAGTACGCAGTCTCTGTTACCTTTACTGGCAGAAGTAGCAGGTATATTCAAGGGTACCACCACAAGAGATGTTGGGAATCTGGGTTGCCTGGAAGCAAGTTGGGGACCTCCTCACCTGGTGTATTCTGAGGCCTCCTTGTTGCTCTACTCTTGGCTGGTCCTAGCTGCCTATAGCAAGCTGCGACCCTCTCTCCCTGTGTAAAGTCTCTCACCCGTATGGCAGGCAGCTCGAGCCCTTCCTGGGCACCTCTCCTCTGGTCACTGTCCCTGAGCTCTCTGATGCAGCTTTGCATCCTGGGCTTTGTTGTGGCCAGGAGACTTGGAGTCTCCAGCCCTCCGGTTTTGGCTGTTGGGCCTGATATACCCTCACAACCTTGGACTCCGGTGTCCGCTTCTGGTGCTCTGCACTGGGATGAGCCCGGTCACTGGCTCCATTCCCCAGGCTGTCTCCTCTCCTTCCTCAGACCCTCTCCTACAGGTCCCTCACACCTGCTAATCTCTGTCCCGGGATGAGCCTTATTCTGCTCCAGTCCACCGGACCTATTCACAGTCCTCTTAGGAACTTAACTGACTAGCCCAGCCCCCAGGTCAGAATTTATAGGGGAGCTCCCCTGAACTTGGGTTTTGGAGCTCCCCCTTCTGGTCTGGAGTCAGGAAGGTGTTGTGTGCTGTGGGCTTACCTGGTGTAGATACCTGTCCTTGCTTCCAAGCACGACATTACCCCCTGAGGGAGGCAATTGGGGTGACCGGACTCTGGGGTGCCACAAATACAACAAGGAGCTTTATTTTTTCTTCTTAGACTATAGTAAAGCCTTCGACTGAGTTAATCACCAGAAACTTTGGAATACCATGAAGGATATGGGTGTGTCAAATCATCTGATTAGCCTCATTACACACCTTTACATCGACTAAGAAGCAATAGTCTGAATGGAACATGATGACACCACATGGTTCAAAGTAGAGATAGGCATCAGACGTAGCGATGCCAATTATGTATACTTATTTAAATGCAAAACCTACATTTTTAGGGGCAAAACATGTTTTCGTGTGCATGTTGTGTGTGTGTGAGAGTTTTTTTTACTTTTTATTCTACATTTTTTTTACTTTTTCACTTAGTCCCACTGTGGGAAATGAATATTTGTTCGTTTGATGGTTGCTCTCATGCATTGCTGTACTTGCGTACAGCAGTGCAGGAGAGTTGTCAGCAGGGCAGCGCCACCACCCGGCACACCCTGGCAAGTGCCAGGGACCTTGACAAATGGGGGGGCCACATAGGGCTTCAGGACTGCCACCAGGAGTTTCAGGGCCCCAAACTGGAAACATTTTCAGGTCCCTTTGAAACTCCGCCTACACCTCAGCTCTGCCTACACCCTTCAAACCCTCCACAGTTCCACTGCCCACTCCAACTCCAAAACTCCACTTCTGCACCTCCTCAGCAATCTCACATTAAAGGCCGCTTCACATGCTACGATATAGGTGAACGAGATCGTTAGCTATGTCACCTGACATAGCTAGTGCGTTGTCATACGCAAGGATATCGTTAACGATATTAAATTTGGCAATGCGCCAGCTATTTGGAGCAGATCGTTTGAACGATTTTACAAAGTGGCAGGAATAGGAGAAATATGAACAACATCGTTCAAAAAGGTGTCACACTGAACGATATAAAAAGACAAAAGTTGCGCCACACTGTGTAATTCAATGGGAAGGTTAGGTGACAATGTCCCTTGCTCACCTGGTCCTGTTGTGCCGACCGCACAACAGGTTGAAGAGCTGTGGACAAGTCCGCTGGTGTTCACGCTGGCTCGGAGTTCAATGTGGTTCACGTGAACCGCCGGTGTCCGGTGCACGTGACCGCTATGGGAGGGTGTTAGTATCAGGTCTGCGAGGTCCTGGGTCCCGAGCTGCAGATTATCACGCTTCCCGCAGGGAAGAAATTGTATGGCAAAAAAGAGGAAGTGATAATGAACCAGCGCTCAGGCAAGACCCGGACACTGCTATAGCATAAATTACCTTTAGGTTTTATTAGATCGATATGGGAATCCAGTCTCCACAACGCGTTTCAACGCAAACGGCGTCTTTATCAAGTGATAAAGACGCCGTTTGCGTTGAAACGCGTTGTGGAGACTGGATTCCCATATCGATCTAATAAAACCTAAAGGTAATTTATGCTATAGCAGTGTCCGGGTCTTGCCTGAGCGCTGGTTCATTATCACTTCCTCTTTTTTGCCACACTGAACGATATGGCTGCTTCCCAGGACGTTAATTGGACGACGAACGATAGATTTGAGGTCTGGATCTCAAATTTTGGATGACCATTCCAACGATTTTTCCTTCCTACATCGTTCATTTACACGCAACGACACACTAGCGATATCGTTTGAATGATCACAAATCCGTGACATTTAAACGATATCGTTATCGATATCTTAGCATGTGAAGCAGCCTTAACAGATCCCATCGAGCACCATATCACATAAATAGCAACCAGCTTTTGTTTTAGCCAAAATATTTTTTTTAAGCCTGCCACCATGACAAGGTAGACTCTTTTGGCAGGGCCTTACTCTCCTTGCTTCTGTGGCGCCCCTGCGACCAGGGTGGCCACAGGTAGGAACTGCAGCCAGGCAGGAGGGTAGACAGTTTGTATAGCAAACACCTTTACAAAACATATCCACTGACATAGACCCAACCCGGAGCCTGGGACTCTAGGCAGGCGAGTGGTAGTAGGGCCAGTTATAAGTGGGTGAAGTGTAGTCATGGTAACAGATCAGTATATAAGGAAGAAACAGGAAGTAGTTAGCCAGTAGGCGAGTGCCGAGCAGCCAATACCGGACCAGTACCATCGGGTCTGAAGAGGACGGTAGCGCTGACCAATTACTGACAGAACAACCTCTCCTGACGTATCTGGGAAGTAACACGGGTAGAGAAGAGCCCGGTGATCCCTTGTAAGATAGGGACACTTAAGGCTAGGCTGGAACCAGAGTGTCGGCTCTGAGGGGACTGAAGTATCATACCGTCTTCCCAGACAAACTGACGGGGAACACAGATTTTAGATCCGTAATCCCATTACAGGGTTGGGGGCATAGCAGCAACCAGGAGGACCCAGCTTACCGTCCATACACTTGGGGGAAGCTACATTGAGGGACCGAGCTGTCGCTCCGCAATCCACCCAGAAGAAGAGAGAGAGAGAGAGAATCAGCCTGAAAAGACATACAGAAAGAGTGAGGGGTCTTAGAGTGACAACCTGGCTGCAGAGGTTCAAGTGTTCCCAGGGTTAACTGCACTGTGAGCTGCTAAGAGTTGAACTGTACTGAGACCTGCTGTAAATTGTCTGAAGAGCTGACAAGTAAACCCGGTGAACCCTGCCTGAGTGTCCGTGTCTGATTCCAGGTATAAAGAATTATCAATCCACCATTTCACCCTGTCAGGAGCTGTCCCGACCCGCGGCGTGCTCATCCACCTGGCTGCAGCATCCATCCATCCTCCTGACAGAAGTACACTGTAGCGGTGGTCCCCTCATTGACCACAACCCATGGGTGGCGTCACGACTGACTAATCCCTGTAAATAATCCCCCATTTATTTTGGAACCCGGAACACGGTCCGGACCAAGACTGCTGTGACATCCCCAGCAGTTCCCCGGTCCGGCACCGAGTACCCCGTCCCAGTGGGCTCCACACTTCTGCTTACCGGACCTCATACACTAGTAAGGGCTGCAATACCCTGATGCCAGTCCCGTAGGCCTTGGCGTGCTGCTTCAATGGCACTTTAAAACTCCTGCTTACAGCCTGAGGTGTGCACAGGACTCTTTCTGTCTGACACTGGCAAGTTCCAGCGTCGGGACCAGTGGCAGTAGACAACATGGGCACTGTGGGGCCCATGAGTCAAGAGGGCCCTTTGGCAACACCAGCAGCAGGCCTCCTTCACCTGCACTTTCAATTATATCAGCATCCAGGATTTTGATACAGTTGAAAGCAATAATGGCGTCTAACAGCACAGCGAGCATCACTAGAGTTCACCCACTGTGCTGAGATGAGCAGGGATGCAGAACACTCACCACAAAAACTGAAGCAGTGGGGGAACGATGGGAGGTGTTTTTTATTTTTATTTTTTAAATCAATGAGTACACTAATGGCAGTAATAGTATACAGAAAATTATGGGTGTACATCAGATGACCTCAGGGTACCATGGCAATGATTGGCACCTGCAATTACAATCACAGGGGGGACGATCCTGCAACCAATAGTCTTATAACCACCCTCTAACCACTTGATACTGCTGTTCCAATTAACAGCAGTATTTAAGGGGTTAATTGACCCTGATCAGTTCCAAAACCAGTCGGGACCAATGCATGCATGTGTCAGCTGTCATATACAGCTGTCATCTGCAACATTTTCACACACGAGGGGGCACTATCCACTGCTTCCTAACTGCCATTTTAAAATTGACACCCCTTAATGAACACCGATTTAAAGCTTATTAGCGGTCTTTAAGGGATTAATTATAGCCAATGTTGTGCTGTTGGCTGTGCTGGAACATATTGTTGAATTTCTCCCAGATGAGATCACATGTTCCCTAGATAATAAGAGATATTATCGATTTGCACTTGAAAAATTTAAGTATAGAATGGCAAGAGTTTCCTGTTGCAAAGATATAAAAAAACAACAACAATTAAAATGTAAAAAAAGGTGTTTTCAGATACACTGATATGGATAACTAACCTTTATAAAGGGGCCACAACATCTTTAGGATAGGTCAGTGCACTGGAAAACCAAGGGGCGTAATGATCGTGGTTGGCAAGACTGTGACCGGGTCTGTTCTATAGGGGGAACCACCGACTTCAGCTGGATATGCTGGTCATGCCTTGCCATAGCAGACATGTCAATATGAGCTGCCAGCTACAGATGAGGTCGCAGTGCATTGTGGGAGTATAGTAAGATGAGTAGAATGTTTTTGGGTTTTTATGCATTAGAAAATAGAGGCAGAAGTGGGACATATATACCGGAATGGAATCCAGAATGTGTGGCATATATAAAAAGATGGAAGACATAAATACCAGAATTGGCCCAGAATAGGGAACAAATATATCAGGCTTGTAGATATATATATCAGAATATGGGACATATATACCAGAAAGGGCCCAGAATAAGTGACATATATAAGTGACATCTATACCAGGATGGCACAAGTATGTTTTCATAGTATTTAGAATGCTACAAGGGTCTATAGATCTGACCACCATGTCCACATCTTGAACCGAGGCCCATCAGATAATGGTTATGTCACTGGGAAAACCCCTTTATAAGGATTTCAATAACAATAACATTCTAGCACAATTATATATAGGCATAATGATTTTGCTTGCTGCCAGCAATATTATGACTGTATTACTCAGCTAGGAGCAGACAGTAAGAAGACAATGTGGGCTGTTTTGGGAGTTTTATTATGCAAAATTGCAACACTTAGACCTCTTTCACATCAGTGTTTCTGTCCCCCTTTCACGCAGCTGGTCGCGTTTTTTTTTTTCACAGCCGCAATTTCCGGATCATGGCAGTACCGCACTTGCCGCAAACCCTGTAGAGAATGCATGAGGCTTCACCAGGGCCACAGCATCCATTGCTCAGGTGGCAAGGAGGCAGGAGAGCGGCAATGCTGCAGGGGGTGGCGCCTGCACAGAGTGGCTTCCTGCCTGCTGTCCGATGCTTGCCACTGCCTGGCTCCACAACTACAACATAAGGTAAATGCACAGAACGCCGCTCCACCGGCAATGATAGCACCCCCCACCCCCCGGCAAATGCGGTTTTCTGTACGGATCTGCCGGATCTGGACAGAAACACTGATGTGAAAGGTGCCTAAGGCCCCTTTCACATCAGCATTTTTTTAAATTTGCGGCAGATGCGGTGAAAAAAACGCATCTGCCGCGTTTAACGCATAACCGCGACACTTGCGACACACTTGCGGCAAGCCCCATGCAATGTCTATGGGGCTTGCGGTAAGGGTGCAGCAGGTGCGGCAAGTGCGGTTTCGGCACTTGCGGCAGGTGCGGCCGTGAAAAAAAATGCTGTCAGCCGCGTTTTTTTTCGCGGCCGCACCTGCCAAAACCGCACTTGCCGCACGTCCGCCTATACATTGTATGGCGTTTACCGCAACCGTGCCGCAAGTGCAGCCGGTATTCGGTAATCGCGGCAGATGCAGTTTTTTCACCGCATCTGCCGCGATTTGAAAAAAACGCTGATGTGAAAGGGCCCTAACTAAAGTAATATTTATCACAAAAAAATACTTTGTGGAGGCCAATTAGAGTTATGTTAATTATGTCTGATGCCACAAGGTATACAGTCAAATATTTCCACTGTGCGTGGTACAAAAAGTATAATTTTTAAATAACAAAATCTTAATTATTTCTAAAGGAATCTGCCATTAAATTTTTGCTACCCCAACTGGTAGTAGTGTAATGTATGGGCATAGACCCTTATTAATCTAATATGTCACTCACTGGGTTACTTTCATACATACATGTAAATAAAATCCTTTAATTGATCTGCTGCAGATCTAGCAGTTCCCTGATTCTTGATCATGGTATAACCCCGCCCACACCAATGATTGGCAGCTTGCTAAACATGTATAGTGTACAAAGAAAGCTACCAATCAGTAGTGGTGGCAGGGTTAAACAGACTTCATAAATATGAAGGACTACCTGGCTGCAGGTTTACTAATTCTCTAATGATAATCTCCTCCTGATAAAACAGTGATTTTATCAAAACTGCAGCAGTCAGTACAGTAAGTGTTGCATCATTGAAATCAAGATCTCATTACAGTATCCTCTGCTCTGTTACTGTAAATGCGGAGCTGTCCACCGCTATGTGTTCAGCACCACAGCGGCAGGGACAGCTCCACATTTACAGCAAGAGTTCGGAGGATACTGTAATGAATGACATTACAGCATCTCGGACAGCTCAGCCACGGAGATGCCAGGTCTGTGCTGTACGTAAATAGCATACAGCAACTCGGACAGCTCCATGCAGGAGCCTGTACCAATGTGCTGTACACTAATTGTGTAAAGACCCGCCGACGGCTTCTTCTGTTCTGACAATTAACCCGACAATTAGCGGCTTTCATTTTATTTGGGATTTAACCCCTCAAGAGCCATGGTGTGATGACACTGTCTTGACACATGCTGCCACCACACCAGCATGTTATTAACCCCTTGCACACCGTGTTATGAGCAGCATCAGTAGCCTCTGTGCAGATATGCCACGCAGAGGCTGCTGATGTGGATAATAGCCACAGGAAGGTAGAAATTCGTTAAATTTGACTATTCCTCTGTTTCTTAACTACGGTAATCATCTTGTACCGCTGCTGTCACAGCGGTAAAAGATGATTGGTTACTGTAATGGCACCGCGGTAAATTGAAAACATGAGTGCGAGTATCGAACCGTGTGGTGTATGGGTGTGAGTTTGACTTGCACCCACATACTTTTAATGGGCACTCGCAAGTGGAAATTGAGTGCAATCCCAGCAAGCTGCGATTGCACTCGCATTTCCATCGCATTGCGAGTGTAATGTGAGAAAATCGCATTGATGTGGCCTGTATCATTTAAAGATACAGGTCCGAGTGCAATGAGATTTTTTTTCTCGCATCACACTTGTGCGAGTCTTGCGCCAGTGTGCCTCCAGCCTTATACATGTTGTCCTACTCCAACCTGTATAGACTTGAGAGCCAACTACCAATTAAGTAAATCAGGTGATGTGCATCTCTGTTATGAGGAGGGGTGTGGTCTAATGACATCAACACCCTATATAAAGTGTGCTTAATTATTAGGCATCTTCCTTTCCTTTGGCAAAATGGGTCAGAAGAGAGATTTGATGAGCTCTGAAAAGTCCAAAATTGAGATATGTGTTGCAGAGGGATGCAGCAGTGTTGAAATTGTCAAACTTTTGAAGCAGCTGATCACCGAACAATCAAGCGTTTCATGGCAAATAGCCTACAGGGTCACAAGAAGCTTGTTGGGCAAAAAAGGCGCAAATTAACTACCCATTAATTGAGGAAAATCAAGCATGAAGCTGCCAAGGTGCTATTTGCCACCAGTTTTGCAATATTACAGAGCTGCAATGTTACTGGAGTATCAAAAAGCACAAGGTGTGCCATACTCAGGGACATGCCCAAGGTAAGAAAGGCTGAAAAACGACCACCTTTGAACAAGAAACATAAGATAAAATGTCAAGACTGGGCCAAGAAATATCTTAAGACTGACTTTTCAATGAGAGTGACTCTTGGTGGGCCCGTTGGATGGGCCAGAGACTGGATCAGTAAAGGGCAGAGAGCTCCACTCCGACTCAGACGCCAGCAAGGTGGAGGTGGGGTACTGGTATGGGCTGGCATCATTAAAGATGAACTTGTGGGACCTTTTCGGGTTGAGGATGGAGTGAAGCTCACCTCCCAGACCTACTGCCAGTTCTGAAGACAACTTCTTCAAGCAGTGGTACAGGAAGAAGAAGGTATCGTTCAAGAAAAACATGATTTTCATGCAGGACAATGCTCCATCACATGCATCTAACTTCTCCACAGCGTGGCTGGCCAGTAAAGGTCTAAAAGAAGAAAAAATAATGACATGGCCCCTTGTTCACCTGATCTGAACCCATAGAGAACCTGTGGTCCCTCCTAAAATGTGAGATCTACAGGGAGGGAAAACAGTACACCTCTCAGAACAGTGTCTGGGAGGCTATGGTGGCTGCTGCTTGCAATGTTGATCGTAAACAGATCAAGCAACTGACAGAATCTATGGATGGAAGGCTGTTGAATGTCATCATAAAGAAAGGTGGCTATATTGGTCACTAATTTTGGGGGTTTTGTTTTTGCATGTCAGAAATGTTTATTTCTAAATTTTGTGCAGTGATATTGGTTTACCTGATGAAAATAAACAAGTGTGATGGGAATATATTTGGTTTTTATTAAGTTGCCTAATAATTCTGCACGGTGATAGTTACCTCCACAAACAGATATCCTCGTAATATAGCCAAATCTAAAAAAACAGCACTCCAGCTTCCAAAAATATTAACCTTTGATATTTGAGTCTTTTGGGTTGATTGAAAACATAGTTGTTGATCAATAGTAAAAATAATCCTCTACAAGACAACTTGCCTAATAATTCTGCACACAGTGTATAGGGTTGATCTGCAGGTTAATAGTGCTAGGGAGGTGCCCACCACTATACTGAAGGCTGGCATCTGGGGAAAAACGATGTAAATTCTTAAGTCCCAAAAAAAAGGTTGAGAAAAGTATTATAGGAGTGATACCTTTATTGGCTAACAAAAAAAATATATTTGTAAGCTTTCAGAGCTCAAGGCTCCTTCATCAGAAAATATTACAAATGAGTTACTGAGACATTTAAATACAAAATACAGCAGGACATAAGGAAATGGAGGTGTGCTAAGGAAATTAAAATGAAGTCTTTGTTAATGATGTAGATGACATGCAATGGTCTTTTACACATCAGAAGATCTTCTTGTGGAAGTGTTAATTGTGTCTAGGTAATGAGTCATGAATCCAGGTGTCAAATTAAGCCCTTTTGTTAAGGATTGGAATATTCTTATGAATTTGAATTCTCAGATTTTACATTCGCTATCATTTTTAAAGTGACCTTTCAATATCAGGACTGTTAGGTCTGTCATGCTGGCATGTCCAGCTTATTTTTTTATTGTATGTCTCTGTAAATTCATCCTTGTTTGTAGCTTTTGCATTGTTTCCCCAATATACATTCCTGTAGTGCACTTTCTACATTGTATCATATACACCACATTGGAGGATGTACATGAAAAGAAGTCCATGATCTTATAGTCCTGGTTTGTGTTTGGTATAGGGACTGTATCTGTTGGTAATGTGTGGGCACACGTCTTGCATTTCTTGCTGTTACAGGGGAATGTGCCTGTCTGTGATGGTGATGTGAGGACATTCCTGACAAGGAGTACCACAATATTATTTTGCATTGTAATCTGGGGAAAAAAAACAGAACTTTATTGCTCCCTTGTGCTGCTGGATTTGAGTCATATAAGTATGCCAGTGCGGCTTCATTCATTGCTCTATACAATACAGCGAGTGTAAGCTGGACCCAGCACTTTACTGACAGCTTCTCTGCATTGATCAGCCAACTCTCAGTCAAAATGTGTCTTAAAGCCGTGGCTCATAGTGCTGCGAATGATGACCATAGTCACGCTGGCATGTCTGCATGGATGAATGAAAGCCAGCTGTTTCTGGTAGGAATAATGTACATTTTCTTCCTGGTGCTACATTTTAAAGGGAACCTGTCAAGCTCATTTTTAGCCCCCTATCCTACCACTACCTGTCCCAGCACCTTGCCAGCTCATTCCTAACCATCCCTCTCTGACCTAAAATTACACTATAATGCTTGTAAAAAACGACTTAGTAACTTACATTTTCCTATGGTAATGAGGCATCCAGGCTATGGCGTAGACTGACATGGGCGGTCTCCAGGGTTCCGTCTCCCCCCACGCTGCTCTTATCATGCCCCGCTGTGCATCATCATTCCTTCTCCTGCGCCCCCCCTGGCTCTGTGGTTCAAATTGCCCCCTCTGTGTGTATGACATCGTTCCGGCATAATTTCCATACCTGCGCCTTGTGAAGTCTTCCGGGGTGAACTGAGCGACTTACCGACTTCACAGCCATGGTTGTGGAGTTGATGTCCATTTTGGGTGGAGTCGGAGTTGGATTCAGGGAAACTGAGGAGTTGGAGTTGGATGTTTGGCTTACAGACCCCACAGCCCTGCTTGCTAGGCGTGGTTTACACTTAGATTCTCGTGCATGATGAGCGCATATTCTCAGAATATCTGATGTACAGTACTCTGGAAACATTTTAAGGCAGGTGAATGAAAAATGATGCCACGTAGGACCTTTTGTCTGTGATTTTTTTTTTTTTTTGTATTTTCAGAATAATTTCCTAAACATGTCTAATGAATTGTTCATGTCCATGCTTCTAAACTGCATATAAAATATAATCATTTATATCAAATATAGTTACATCATCACATAGTTATAAAAGCTTTTGGAGAACAATATAATTGCAACTTATAGAAATATTGGCGTTTACAAGCAAGTCATTTACTGGTCTCTTGTTTACTTTACCTACAAGAAGAAATTCTATAATGTGTTTGTACTGTTCTCTGTTTGACAAAGGCGTTATAGATGTATATTATATAGTGATACACACAGGGGTTTTCATTGAATGTACTATAAGTCTTGTTTGTCTATAGACAGCTGCAGAATATGCCGGACCGCCTGGACGGAGCATGGAAATCTGGACCAAAGGGATCATTCTATTTTCAAACATAAAATAAGCACTTAAATGTACAACGAAAGTAAGAAACCAGTAGTCATCGTTGATGGTTTTTTTAAATAATTTTTTTATTATGTAAATGAATAATAATATTATGTGAAACAATATACAATATGTACAAAATGCAATAAATTGTCATATAAAATGATCACATTACAGAAGACAGTATACATTTGTTTTCTTTACTGTGAGAAATGATGGATTCCTGAAGATGCAGCTTGACCTTGTGTGAAAATAGACATAAGTATACAAAATTAATATATAAGCAGATATTTCAATTAATTTCTCTCAGATATGTCATAAATTTGTACATAATCATGCAAGCAGAGTAGCACTAATTAGTTTCGTGCTATAGGGGTATATATAATATCTATTATCTGATAGGAATACTCTTCATCAGGTAGTCATAATCTGGCATAAGATGTGCAGGTGTGATCCTAAAGGTACCTTTACACGCCGCCACAACAGGATGCATACAACCCGCTACAGGCTACAAATGTAGCTTGTCACGCCAATATCGCCCGTAGTAGCAGCGTCTGAAGACGGGACGACACAGCCGGCTACAGATACATCTGTATCCGTGCACTGCCCATAAACAGATGGCTACATCGCCGATTGTAGCAAGCTGTATCGGCGTGTAAAGAACCCACAGAAGGGAACACTGGACACCCGGCGATGTAGCTGCAATGTAGCTAAGGCGTGACCCAGGCTCCGTGTTACCGCGCCCCATCTGCGATCATTGGTGGAAGCTCCTGCATGACGATTGGTAGTCGCTGCATAGGGAGGCATATTTAAGGAGCTGACCAGTCACACTACACAATTGCTCGAGCGTCATGTATTAATCAGCTTCCTGCGATGCCTGCCCAATCATGATGTTCTGGCTTTGTCCTATCACCGTACGGACGTCTTGTAATCCACAATTGTGGCACGCCTATGTGCTGTCCCTGCTGCACCAGGTCCGCCCATATTAGCTTGTTGTAGTGTTGTGTAAATGAGGTACGCTGAGCTACAGATAGCTACTTGAGACACCCGGCGATGTAGCTAGCTGTAAATGTAGCGTAGCGTAGCGCACCTTGTGGCGGCGTGTAAAGAGGGTGCGTTTCCCGTTGGTAACCGTTTGGGCGTGCTCGTGCACGTGAAGTAGCCGTTGGTATCCATCCTGTTGTGGCGGCGTGTAAAGGTACCTTAACTGGTTTGTACATAATAGAATCTAATTACTGTATACATAATAATAAAATTATTCACCAAGTCGAGAAATAAAAGGCGGCACTCACCAAATGATTTTAACTCCGTTTATTCGGTCTGTCTTGCAGGTGATATTACCAGATGATCAGTGCGGGGAGAGGGAGTGAGGAGTTGGTGGACGACAGCTCACCGTTTCGTGGGGTTACCACTTCAACGGGTCCTATGCACCCGTGAATAGGACCCGTTGAAGCAGTAACCCTGCGAAATGGTAAGCCGTTATCCGCCGACTCTTCACTCCCTCTCTCCACACTGATCATCCGGTAATGTCACCTGCAAAACAAACTGAATAAACGGAGTTTCAACCATTTGGTGAGTGCCGCCTTCCTTTTCTCGACTCACTGAGTATCTTGGTTTTCCTTCATATTGGCGTGCAACACCAGTTCCAGGTCACCTAGGTGCGCTCAGACAAAACCAAATTGGTTATAGATGTGCCGTTAATGTCTCCTGGTGCCCGGTCATTGTCTTTATAAGCATAATAATAAAATTAAACTACCCATTATGATTGGAATTAAAAGAGTACCATACTTTTTTTTCTGATTATGGATTCCTAAGGGCAGAGCTCTAAGGGCGGCTTCACACTGCCCCGTGATCCGGTCCGGGGCTGTCCCCTGCCCTCCGGTCCGATGTGCAGCGCACGCATATTACTATTAGCCCTCCAGTCCTGTGTGCTGATCTGGTCCGTGGCTGTCTGGGTCATCCCGGACAGCCCCGAACTGGATCACGCCGCAGTGTGAAGGCACCCTTACTCCTGCATCAGTCTCTTTAGTTCATGTTCATTAATTTGCCATGATGGCTTTGCAAATTCCATGCATCATTTCCTGACAGATTTGGCAAACATTCCACATGAATAGTGTATGTTGTTGTAAATGAATGGAGTAGGATATGCCCAGTTCACATGTAAAGGAAACCAATGTGCATAGAATAATAAAATGATATCAATTTTTTTGCAAATTTTCAAATAAATAAATAAATCAGTGTATTGACCCAATTGATTGTTAATGGGTCTAATCCATGTCAGTAGTAGCTGGTCATCCACAGCTGTATAAAATGTAGTGATGAGTGACTAGTAAGATATTCGGGTTCAGATAGCTCTAAAGGCCCTGTTATACGCTACGATATCGTTAACGATATCGTTGCAACGTCACCAGCTTTGTGACGTTGCTGCAACCTCGAAACGACATTGTAGCGTGTGACACGTAGTAACGACCAACGATGAGTTGGATGATTGTTCATCGTTCATTAATGGACTGGACCATAAATTTATCATCCATCGTCTGTTGGGCCTGCAGCATCGGTGTGTGTGACACCTTTCCAACGATCTCGTTTGCGATTTCAGCTATTCAGAACTGAAGCACATAGGCGTCCAAACGATCTCAAATATCGTTCGCTTGTCGTGGAATCGTTGCTGCGTCATTCAATATATCTGCAAGTTTGACACCTCACCAGCGATCAGTGAATGCTGTTCCAGCAATCCTGGCCAGGTCGGATCGTTGGTCGGATCACTGGAAGATCGTAGCATGTAACGGGGCCTCAAGACCGGCTTCACACCACATTTTTGGTGTACCAGGTTCTGTCTGGTGTTTTGCAGGAAACACCAGACAGAACCTTACAGGTCCGGAATAGTAACAGATTTCTCCCAGTCTGTTTCTACCGAATTGGCAGATTGCAGAGTTCAGGAGCTGTCTGCTGAATGTAGGACGCGATTTGTGGAATTTGGCAGAATTTTGCCCCGGACACAAAAACGATGCAAGCTGCATTTTTGTGTCCGGAAGAAAAATCCGAATTCTCCCGAATCCTCCCGGTCAGATGGAAACCGGATGGCAAATAGCTGCCATCCGGCTCCAAAGGAATACTATGGGGCCGAAATCTGATCCAGTGCTGTCCACTTCACACCGGACAGCCCTGGATCAGCTAAGCCGTGGTGTAAAGCCACCCTAACCAAAAACTTTGCACTGATTCAGTATTCCGATCTAAGTGAGTTCCCCATTGACTTGTATTGGATTCGTTGCTCGTTCAATGTATTCGGTTAGAGCTATCTGGACCTGAGTATCTTAATACTCACTTATCACTACTAAAAACTTTGGCGTTCGGCTTGGAACCCTAAATGTAAATTTGCCACGAATGAGCAAAGCCTAATTGGCACATTAAGCCATGTAATGTTTGCTCATTTGATATCTATTATGGCCCCTTTACACGCCGCTACGGAAAGGTAGAAACTGGCAGGTATCAGAGACAATTGTACCTGATACCTTGTAAACACTGCGCAGTAGCGGTGTGTAATTCAGGTTGTTCCTCCCTGTCTCTTTGGATACCTGTCTTTCAACCTGAATTACACGCCGCTACTGCGCGGTGTTTACAAGGTATGAGGTACAATTGTCTCTGATACCTGCCGGTTTCTACCTTTCCGTAGCGGCGTGTAAAGGGGTCATTAGGCCTTTTATCTTCATAAATATAATGCTCTGGACATTGATTGCAACATATAAGTAATAATACTAGTAAAGAGTACTGTTGTATTTAATTAGTTGGTCACTGTTGGGCTCATGATCCAAACATGATACTGAAAATATTTGGACCCTATTAATGTTGCATATTTTATATACACTATATATAAATGTACCGTAATTCCCATTTATAGATACAAGCTAAAAACTGTACTATACCTTCTTAGATTTCAACTTCATTTGTAAATAGTCACATGTTCATTCCATTTTTGGCTATAACAAATACATCTGCAATTTCCTCAGACTTCACAATGTTATTTTTGATTTTCCAGCTTCTAGGAAAGATAAACATATATATTATAGTACATATTCACTCTGAGGTAAAGTTATGGTAATTTTTCTGCTTATTTCCTATCTAGTTGACCCCTCTGCCCAGATAGATAGAAATCTGATTTTGATAAATCTGTTGAACAGAATTTTTTTAGGTAATTGAGACAAACACAAGAAATTGTGAGCCTGATGCATCACAATATAAAATCAACATAAAATGGCCTTGCTGGGCTGTAGAGACAGAGTCGTGAAGTCAGAGTTTGTGTCCATTTTTGGTGGAGTTGGATTCAGTTGGATTGAGGAGTCTGAGTCAGATGTTTGGCTTACTGACTTCACAGCCAGGGTTGCGGAGTCGGAGTCGCTGTCCATTTTGGGTGGAGCCGGAGTTGGATTCAAGGATATTGAGGAGTCTAAGTCGGATGTGAGGTTTACAGCCAGGGTTGTTGACTTGGAGTCATGGAGTTGGAGTCATGGAGTCGGTGTACATTTTGTTGGAGTTGAAGTCAGAGTTGGATTCAGGGAAACTGAGGCGTTGGAGTTGGATGTTTGGCTTACAGACCCCACAGCCCTGCTTGCTAGGCGTGGTTTACACTTAGATTGTCGTGTATGATGAGCGCATATTCTCAGAACATCTGATGTACAGTACTCTGGAAAAATGTTTAGGTAGGTAAATGAAAAATGATGCCACGTTGAATTTTGGTAATTGATAAAACAAACTACAAACACATCAATATTTGAAAAAGTTTCAAAGTAAATGTAGGTCTGGGAACTTGCTATCTACCTTATGGTGAGAAGTTTTCCTGCAACCATAAGAAGACAGTTAAGTAGGTGAGGAGCTACTTAAATGTGGTGCTGGAGTTTTTCCACTTTCCTACTGAAGTGCAAATTTGCAAAGTACATGTATAAAGGAGAAATGTAAATGAAGTCAATATTTGATGTGAGCCCCCATTACCTTCAAAATGGCATCAATTCTTCTAGGTCCCTTACACAAATTTAGGGATTTTGTAGGATAAAAATCAGGTGTATGAGTAACTAATTGTAGCAAATGTGATCATCATTATTTTTAATGTGTTCTTCTTTCATGTCACAGGTCATACACTATGGTATCCCTGAGGAAGGTGCCAGGAGGGCACCGAAACGCGTAGGAGGCAGGAGGAAATAAAGTATTTCGTGGAAGTTCCATCTTCACGTGTTTTCTTTGGAGTGGATGATCGTGGCAGCGCGGACTGTGACACACCATTTTTCCCTATCATCTGATGTATCTCCACACTTGTGTGGACGGTGGAAGTCCTGCAGCGGCTATCTGGTAACAATCTTCATTTAACGCCTTCAAGCCAGTTGTGGGTTGCACAACTGCCCCAGGTGAGTGAATCCCTATTTTCACCGCTTACATACTCAGTGCCACATTGATAGGGCACTATTGCGCCTCTTGTTCCCCCTCCTTTTTTATCTTAGGTCATACACTATGGCATATAGCACCAAGATACAAGGTAGTTATACTGGACCAGAAATGTCTCTACTGCACAAATATTTGAGGACTATAAACGTAGTGATGCTCAATGAAGGCTATAATATCAAAACCACAGAAAAAGAAATAAAAAATCCTGAAAAATTCAAAATATAATACAGCAGAAAAAAAAAATGTAACAGAGTTTACCTGCCCAGGTAACGGAAATCAGAATGCAGCAGCTTTCCATGATAAAGGTGGAGGTAATGCAAGTACAAAATACTGATGAGACAACCACTCGCAACCTACCAGTTCATGGAAGGGGTGATTGTTTAGTATTGAAATTGCCCACAAAAAGGGCTTATATAGGGCACTTGAATACCGCGCTCTTTTGAATGTTTTATTTATTTAATTATCCTGTGGTTTTGATCTTAATTTCAGTACGGGAGCTCGCAAGACAATGAGAACCCTTGGCGTGAGCTGCAAGCTTGCATATTTTTGACAAAATATCAACTAATACCTCATATATAAAATATATATATTTTACACATTTACCCAGAGGTCGATTTTTATAATTATTTATCCACTCTTTTAAAGCAGTGTCCATCGCACTATTGGTGACTTTATAAAGCCCCAAAAGGAAGACAAGACAATGAGCATGATTTATTAAAATTTGCTCAGAGGAAGTAAAGGCCACTTTACACGTCCCGATATCGTTTCGATATTGTATACAACGGCACGGGAGCGCACACGTTTTTGGCACTTGTCCAAAATCGCATAGGAGATGTTACACAGGGAGATATTGGCAGGCAACACAACTGTGATGTATACGCCCCCTCGTACGAGCGACCCAGGGAACGACCATTTAACATTGTAGTGAATAGGGGAAGTTGTGCTCCAAATCGTAGTTGCGCTGTCACACAGCACGATCCTGCCACATCGCCTAGCCAATATTGGACGGTTGGAGAGCATGCACAATTCAAAAACGATATAGTA
The DNA here is from genome assembly GCA_033576535.1 of Allobates femoralis. Classification (NCBI taxonomy): domain Eukaryota; kingdom Metazoa; phylum Chordata; class Amphibia; order Anura; family Aromobatidae; genus Allobates; species Allobates femoralis. Next base: position 649,462,898 of record JARQOC010000003.1, read on the forward strand.
GTTACATCATTTTTGAGTTGCATTGCTCATTTACACGACACAACGCACAAACGATATCGGCGGCAACGCCCGAACCACGTGACTTTTTATCGTAGTTGGGCAACGATATCGTGCTGTGTAAAGTGGCCTTAAGAATTGCAAAGTAGCTTGTGGAATATCTTCTAACAATGCTTAAGCATATTCTGTAATACTAGGCAATCTAACAACAATACTAGGTTATTCGACTTTCAGTGTCCTTCATGCACAAAATGGCTTAGGAAGGAGGATTATACTGACAGATTCCCTTAAAACACTTAAAAATTGATTGCACTTGGCCTGTGCTGTGATAAAAGTATGGTAAGTCTTTGGGTTGCATCCACACAGTACAATCTTTCACAAAGAGTTCTGTACGTAGCAAAACGCCAGGAATGTTTACACTCAACCAAAAATCCTATGTTCTACCATATCTTAGGCGGCCGTCACACGCTGAGATATCTATAGCGATATTGTAAGCGATCACGTGCACGCGCAATCGCTTACAATATCGCTCACATCGCTGGTGAGATGTCACACAGACAGACTCACCAGCGATGTGGATCCGCGATCTCGCTAGTAACTATGGTACACATCGGGTAACTAGGCGCCGCGCGTCGCTTAGTTACCCGACGTGTACCATAGTTACTATCTCCCAGCATAGGCTCTGCGCTGGGAAATCACTCATCATGGTGTTATACACCACGATGAGACAGATCGTCAAATCGCTCATCGCTAGATCTGAGAACCGGACCTCAGATCAGCGATGTCACGATCAAGCGATTTCACATCGTGAATCGCTTGATTACATGCATCGATTTTAAGCCCGATATCGCTTAAGCGATCAAAAAGGAGATCGCTTAAGCGATATCGGGCAAGATATCTGTGCGTGTGACGGCCGCCTAAGACATTATATTTAGAATATTGAGATCTGTCTAGCTTTATAACACCACATTCCTAAAACACTGCTGCTCTTGTGGCTAGGTGGAAAATATAACAGTTTTTGACACATTTCTAACCAACTATCCTTGGCAATTGTTCTGTAGATGATTAGGGTGACTATACTAAATATAGGGCTCTGTATAATAAGATGGTTGACCAGTATCATTAAAATGACCCTGTTAGTAATATTAAAGGGAAGCTGTCAGCAGGATGTCACCCCGAAACTCTTTATTTACATGCATACCTACACTTATGCATAAAACACACATGGAGTACTATATTCATATGAACATACAATCTTTACTAATATACCATCATTACATATATGCATCTAAAAATGTATCATCATAATGTATATACATATATAATCCAAATGGTGTGGCTGGAGGGCTCCACAAATACCCCACAAGGCGTATCATCAACAATAATGCTAAAGTTAATTTTTATCACAGGACAACTAACATTATATATTGTCTTTAACAAAAATCATATGCATGTCTCAAGGGAAAGACTCTAATGCAGCATATAAATAGCAGCCAGTGTGAAAAGAGCTGGAGTGCCTAACAATAATCAGACTATAAAGAAATCTATCTATCAACTTAACTCTAATTGAAAAGGTGCTTACCCATGTTCAGATTGCATCCTTGGGCCAGGATCAGTGTGGCACAAGATCTTAGATCCTGAACATGCATGTTCTCAGAGGGGTAAGGGGGCGCAGGTGTCTACATACATGTAATAATTTAAAAGCAAAGTAAAGCTATTGGTTAGTATTCATGTGAAAATTAAATATTTTAAATGTTATATGGCCCACTGTTGGGAAAGCACAAGCACCTTATTGACCTGTATGAGTAAGGCTGGGGTTCCACATAAGCCCTCAGTCCGTTTTTGGCTTCAGTTTTCTCATTTTTTTTTCTAAGTCCAAAAACTGACAGAAAAACGGATTGGGTGTAATAAACACCCTGTCCGTTTTTCTATGGAGCTCCAAACATTGCCCTGTCCGTTTTTGAGTCAAAAACGTTGCATGCAACGTTTTTGGCATCAGTTAAAAAACGCATGCGTTTTCATGCGGTTTTTTTAACATGGGGCCCTATGGGAAACGCATGCGCGAACGCATGCAAACGCGCACTTGCGTTTGCGCATGCGTTCGCGCATGCGTTTTTTTAATGAAAATTCCAAAAACGTTCAGGAGTGCAGGAGGCTCAAAAAGCACCAGAAAAAAACGGATTGGTGATGAAAATCACTTCCAAAAACGGATTTCTATGTGTGACCACAGCCTAAGGCCCTTTTCACATCAGCGTTTTTTGCTGATGTGCAGCAGATCTGACTGATTTACTGCATCTGCCAGATCTGCCGCCTAATGGCCGCACTTTCGGTTCCGATCCGGCAAGCCCCATGCATTGTCTATATGGCTTGCGGTCCGATGCGGCAAGTGCGTTTACGCCAGATCGGCCGGTGCTAGATCTGCCGCATCCGGCGGTGCCGGATGTGGCGCATCCGGCTGAACCGCACTTGCCGCACCGGACCGCAAGCCACATAGACAATACATTGGGCTTGCCAGATGAAAAATGCTGATGTGAAAGTGGACTAAGCATTAGTCACTTTACTGGGTCTGGTAGTTTAGCATGGGTGGGATCTTTTCTTATGTTGGCATATTCTTTGCTAGTACTTTGTCTGCTTTATCAATGAACTCAATTTAGAGTTTAACCTTGCTACTCTCATATGCTTCTACCCTGTACCCAGACTGAGTTAGGTCGTTTATATAGGTGACACTGTCATCGTTCTATATATTAGGTTATTATAGACCTTACTTATGCTTATTTTTAGCTTCCATACTTGATTATCCTGTGGGTACTTGCACTATCCATACCTCATGGGAAAATGTATAGTGTTTGTCTAATGGACCTGTATCTATTTATCTGCCTTGATTTGTATGAGATTTACATTTACTACCAGCCCTCTCCTCCATTTGACACAATAACCTTAATAAAAGTTATGTTTTATTGCATGGAGGTTGTGATATAATTACTCACTTCTTAAATGTGCGCTACAACTCTTTTAAGCCCAGGAGGATGTAAGGGGTGCCGGAATATGGTTAGATCCATGACATTTAAAAACTCAAATGGCGAAAGGGAATATAAGATTCTTAAATATAAAAATTGTTTCACATCTAATGTGGTATACTACACGATGTGCCTGTGTGGTTTAATGTACATAGGGCTGACTACGCGTGAAGTCCGGATATGGGTAAGAGAACACGTTCGTGATATCGAAACAGAAAAGGAGTTAGAAATGGATGATCCCACCCTAAAGATCATAGCCCGACGCTTCAAAAAACATTAGTGTAATCCAGTGGGACTAAAAGTAAGGGGTATTGATGTAGTAAACCTTGGTCCACGAGGTGGTAATTATAAAAACAGGCCAGCACGGATCGAATGCAAATGGATAGTGAAACTAGACACGATGTCCCCAAAAGAGCTCAATGAGAAGATTAGCTTCGTACCGGTCCTATAAATGATTATAATGTTCCAAAGACCCCTCTACTTGAGAATTGCTATTTTAAGTGTTTTTAATTGTCTTTCACACTTTCTTCCTATATAGTGATCTATGGATGTTCTACTATCTGAGGACCTACGTTCTTTTCTCCACCCATCTTACACACAGGATCCCATTGGGATATGGACAATAGGAGTTGACTAAACCCATTATTTTGGAGGCCAGATCATCCTTATACTCTTACTATATGGATAAATGATGTCTATGCAGTTTACCATTGCTGTCAGGGATGAAACATAAGGATCAAGGATTGGTGTAAGACCATGAGTCATACAGGGTGTAACGAATGTTGTTGTGATGTACAGGGATTGTTGCATTATGATATAACTATACCAATGGATATTAGAGGTCGTTGGCATATTAAAACATTTTATGATCTGTGAAAAACAATCTGTTTATTACAACATTGCATCATTCACCATAAGTGAAATGTATCTGCAAGGTAACTTGAAGATGTGGATAAAGATAACTTAGTGTGCAGAATGTGACTACGGTTTGATATAATGCAGTGTGATCATAAATAAAATTTGACCAATAGGCAAAAGAAACGGAGCACATATATTATGTGATAACAATGTTGTGGTTGTATCAGTAATTGCTTCATTCCTGACATATAATTGTGATGTAAAAATAACCTTTGATTATGCCACTGTGGGTATATTGTGCTTATTCCATGATATATGGTGTCAATTGAAATCTGTTTCTGTAATATGAATACCTGCAGGGCAACTGTTTATAATCCTATTCATTATAATTATGGTTACAGAGCATCTATGGACCCTGTTCACAGGTATCCGTGACGCTGGGGTAATCATGCCCATGTCCAGTGACGTAGATCCTGTTTTAAGACTAACAAACATGGCAGAGTTGAGACTTCTGCCCTGAGTGTGACAACAGCGGCGGGTCCGCATGGGTGATTTCTGGCCCGTCCCTCAACGCAGCTAGAGGCATCCTTACTGGTCAGCAGGAGTCATGTGATTTACAGACCCCTTGGCTGGAGATTGGCCGAGGGCGGCGAGCAGGGGGCGTGGTGGCATCCTGCATGCGGCGAGGACACCACTTCCACACTAATTACAGCATATAAAAGGTGGAGATTACACCCCACCGAGGAAGCTGATAGCAAAACGTGCCTGGGAGCACGGAAACTCCTCACCCCCTGTCTCATCATGGGTAAGTTTGATTAAAATGGCATAGGGGTTCATTGAACTCAAGGAAGCAGTATAGAAGCTGGAGACTGGGTTTGTTATGCGATTGCTAGCTCCTTGCCTGACTTCTAATTGAGAACTGAGCAGTGAATACAGGCTTGCTAAGCAAATCTCATACATAGGGGATCTTTGGGCTCAATGAACTAGTCTAGAAGCTTGAGACTGGTTGGTTTCGTACATGCTAGCTCTTTGCTTGTTTTATATGAGAAGTGAGCAAGTAATATAGACTTGCTGAGCAATTGTACACATAACTCAAGGCCAGTTTTCTTGATAGGTAACCTTGCCTCAAAATTTACTTATACTTGCCCTACTTCGCAAATATACAAGGGGTTATTACCTCAATTTTGGAAGTTTTATTGGTCCTTTATCTGAACTGTCCACTTTATCGCCTTGTAAAAAAAGTATTAAAAACCCTTGATGATCTAGACACAACACGATATATTACTGTAGAATTAAACAACTTACTTGGAAATTTTGGAACAACAGGAGCACAACATCTCATGCAGTGTCTGCTTTATAGAATTACATCCACTAATGTAGAGTAAGGGAGTCAAAGCAGCATTAACGCGGGGGAGAATAACAATGACATCGGTGCAAATGTTACTAGTGGGAATGCACCATTGAACATAGGTCAGAATACAGACAATAGACCTCACAAATACAGGTCCCCAAAGTAGAATGAAACTGGCTGCTACAGCTATAATCAAATAAAGAGAAGTCTTCTTATTATTCTTATCTAGGACATCTATCCGATCAAGCTGATATTTGGCTACTAGAAACAGTTTAATGTTGAGACCGATCATTACAATATAAGTTATCAGTGACCATATAAGCATACCAATCAGCTGGATCTTAAGAGCTATACCCGATGTGGTCAAGTTTTGAGAAATTAAGACCACAAAAGTATAAGACCAGATAACAATCAAAATCCCCACTGTCTTGATTGTAGTCATTTTTTGATAATACCACATAGGAAAACTGACTGCACAATATCGATCAATCTGAGCTGCCAGGATAGTAAGGTAAGAGATACCCACAAAATTTGCAGCTATGAACTTGGTGTCATTTTTACGTGGAAAATTGTCTCTGACATCAAACATGCCAACATAGTACCATGTAATGCCTGTACAAAAGTCTGAAATACAGGTGCTCATCATGTATACAAAGCGCTTTTCTCTCTTGAAGGAACCAGTGGATACAATGGCTAAAAACACCAGTGTGTTGCAGATCACTATCATGGTGCCTAAGCTAGCTTGAAAGACCAAAAGGAAGATGTTCCCAAAATTATCAGTGGAAACAGCAAGTGGGACCATGACCTCTGTTATGGAAAAATGGAGTTGTATATATGACTGAACATTAGATTTTATACTTCTGCTAGTTTCTGGGAGAGGGAAAAGTGCTCCTCTGAAGCCTCAAGAGACAGATACTGGAAGTAATTATGAGAATTCCCTATTCTTCTGTGCCATTATAGAATGCCACTTAACCTTTATGTCAAGGGAGTACACGTTCATTAGGAATTCAGTAAAGTATGGTAATATGTTGGTAAATATTGTTTATGACTAGATGAGGGCCTGATGCTATCACATTGGGAGGAAGGTGACATCACGATGTGGGCTGTCTCTCCCCTCCCGTGTGGTGTCTCCCCTGTCCACTATCACTCTCTTCTCCGTGCCCTCTCCCAATGTATATAAATAAATGTATTTTTACTTAAAAATATGTTTCTGTGTTTTTTGCATTAATAGTTAATGAATAAATTAATAAATCAATTTCCTGGTAAAAAATGTATAGGGCTTTGCTGTATTTTCTATTGCCAGCGCAGGTAAACCAAGCATCTACTGGATCCCAACCCCGAACTGCCTGGTGTTAATTCCACTGGCAATGAAGAATAGAGGGGAGCCCTTTTTATTTAGCTATTTAAATAAATAACTTTAAAAAAAATAGGTGTGGGCTTCTCCGTATTTCCTATTGCCAGAAAAGGTAACCCAGGCAGCTGTGATCTGGAGTTCTCAGCAGGGTGAGGCCCAAACGTTCTGGGCCACCCACACTGAAAATTGAAGTCAGCAGCCACCCTAAAATTAGTGCCTCCATGAGAGACACCAAAACTGGCAGTTACCTCTGCTGTGTAGTGGTGGCAGACTGGGAAATAAAGGGGTTGATGTTAGCTTTTTTTGGCAGCTGGCATCAAGCCCTATTGCTAATGTCAGCTGTCAGTATGACAGTCAGCCATTAGCAATACTGTAACTAAAGAGAGAAAAAACACACACGCAGAATTCCTTTATTACATACAGTTGTGGCCAAAAGTATTGACACCCCTGCAATTCTGTCAGATAGTACTCAGTTTCTTCCTGAAAATGATTGCAATCACACATTCTTTGGTATTATTATCTTCATTTAATTTGTCTTCAATGAAAAAATACAAAAGAGAATGAAGCAAAAAGCAAAACATTGATCATTTCACACAAAACTCCAAAAATGGGCCAGACAAAAGTATTGGCACCCTCAGCCTAATACTTGGTTGCACAACCTTTAGCCAAAATAACTGCGATCAACCACTTCCGGTTACCATCAATGAGTTTCTTACAATGCTCTGCTGGAATTTTAGACCATTCTTCTTTGGCAAACTGCTCCAGGTCCTTGATATTTGAAGGGTGCCTTCTCCAAACTGCCATTTTTAGATCTCTCCACAGGTGTTCTATGGGATTCAGGTCTGGACTCATTGCTGGCCACCTTAGAAGTCTCCAGTGCTTTCTCTCAAACCATTTTCTAGTGCTTTTTGAAGTGTGTTTTGGGTCATTGTCCTGCTGGAACACCCATGACCTCTGAGGGAGACCCAGCTTTTCACACTGAGCCCTACATTATGCTGCAAAATTTGTTGGTAGTTTCAGACTTCATAATGCCATGCACACGGTCAAGCAGTCCAGTGCCAGAGGCAGCAAAGCAACCCCCAAAACCTCAGGGAACCTCCGCCATGTTTGACTGTAGGGACCGTGTTCTTTTCTTTGAATGCCTCTTTTTTTCTCCTGTAAACTCTATGTTGATGCCTTTGCCCAAAAAGCTCTACTTTTGTCTCATCTGACCAGAGAACATTCTTCCAAAACGTTTTAGGCTTTCTCAGGAAAGATTTAGCAAACTCCAGCCTGGCTTTTTTATGTCTCAGGGTAAGAAGTGGGGTTTTCCTGGATTTCCTACCATACAGTCCCTTTTCATTCAGACGCCGACGATAGTATGGTAGACACTGTGGTACCCTCGGACTGCAGGGCAGCTTGAACTTGTTTGGATGTTAGTTGAGGTTCTTTATCCACCATCCGCACAATCTTGCGTTGAAATCTCTCGTCAATTTTTCTTTTCCGTCCACATCTAGGGAGGTTAGCCACAGTGCCATGGACTTTAAACGTCTTGATGACACTGCACACGGTAGACACAGGAACATTCAGGTCTTTGAGATGGACTTGTAGCCTTGAGATTGCTCATGCTTTCTCACAATTTGGTTTCTCAAGTCCTCAGACAGTTCTTTGGTCTTCTTTCTTTTCTCCATGCTAATGTGGTGCACACAAGGACACAGGACACAGGTTGAGTCAACTTTAATCCATGTCAACTGGCTGCAAGTGTGATTTAGTTATTGCCAACACCTGTTAGGTGCCACAGGTAAGTTACAGGTGCTGTTAATTACACAAATTAGAGAAGCATCACATGATTTTTCTAACAGTGCCAATACTTTTGTCCACCCCCTTTTTTATGTTTGGTGTGGAATTATATCCAATTTGGCTTTAGGACAATTCTTTTTGTGTTTTTTCATTGTAGACAAATTAAATGAATATAATAATACCAAAGAATTTGTGATTGCAATCATTTTCAGGAAGAAACTGACAGATTTCATTATTATTTTATTATTATCTGACAGAATTGAAGGGGTGTCAATACTTTTGACCACAACTGTACAAAATAGACAGAGACACCTCATTATCCACTTTATTAGCTCCCACCAAGTTCCCCACCGAAGTTTTCTGGGAATTATGTAAGCTTGCAGTGGGTCGATGTGATGCATCACGCTGCCGCCATCTTTATAAACCCAAGTGTCTAAAGATGGCGGTTACGTGAGTATCTGTACATGTGTATTTTGTGAATGTGTGTGTATATATTTGTGCATACGTGTGTGTATGTATGTGTGGTGACATTATACTGTGTGTATCTGTGGGAGACATTATACTGTGCATATGTCTGTGTATGTGTGGGGACATTAAGTGTGTGTGTATGCATGTGTGGGGATATTATACTGTGTGTATGTGTGTGGACCTTATACTGTGTGTATAACTGGGCACATTCTAGTGTGTGTGGACATTATAGCGTGTGTGCATGTGTAGGGACATTATACTGTGTGTATGTATCTGTGTGTGTGGGCATTATACTGTGTGTGTATGTATGGATACACTCTATGTACTGTATGTGTAGGGACATTATAGCGTGGGTGTGTTTGTGTGAGGATATTATACTGTGTGTATTGTGTGTATGTGTGGGGACATTATACTGTCTGTCTATGTGTGTTTGTATGTATGTCTGGCGACATAATATGTGCATATGTGTGTGAGTATGTGTAGGAATATTATACTGTGTGTGTATGAGTGGGGACATTATAGTGTGTGTATGCGTGGGGACATTATACTGTGTGTGTATGTGTGGAGACATTATAAAGTGTGTGTGTGAGTGTGGCTTGTGTGTATGCTGGGCCACACCGTCCATTGGACAACCTGAGCCTTCAGGCTCAGGCAGCAAGGAGATTGACAATCTGAGTACGGAGTTCTATAGCCTAACAGCCCAGTGTATAAATCACAAAGATCCACCAATTGCAAGTGCATAAGATTATTTTAACATCAGTGAACCAGTATAAAACACTGGGGAAGTATATAAAACCAATTGCAGGTTACAGAGGAGATGAACAGATCACAATCCCCCATAGCATAGATGCAGTTATACAGGCAGTTATACAGGCGTCCATATGGCATACAATGTGGTACAGCATAAATACATCATTAAATACAGTAAAAATACCAAATTGCTAGCCTATCACTTTGCCCAAACTCACCCATGCAAGGGGGTTATGACACGTGTTCAGGGCTACCCTGACACGTGTTTCAAAATGTCTTCTTCAGGCAGCAAGGAGGCAGGGGGAGCGGCAGTGCTGAAGGGGGTGGCGCCTGGACACAGCGGCCCCCTGTTTTATGGCCACCGGCTGCACCAAGGTACCATCCCCCCTCTCTTTCCCGGCCGCCAGCAATAGCACCACCCCCCTCCCCACTCCTCACCCGCGGCCGCCAGCAATAGAACCTAGCACCCCCCCAGCCGCCAGCGATAGCACCATCACCCCCCTCCTCCCCGCTTTTTGGCTCAGGCGGCAAGGAGGCTTAATGCACCCCTGTGTGTACGTGTGGCGACGCTACAGTGTGTGTTTGTGTGTGTGTGTGTGGGTGTGTGTAGTCATCCGCACCCACTGCCGCACAACATAGGATGCAGGAAAGGTCGAGGCTTTCGGCCTATCCAAGAGGAGATGGGGTGCGGGCGCACTGGTTATGATTAAGAGGAAACCTACACCTCAAAATGCGTAAACCGGTGCTCATTCACCCCACCCCATGTCTGGAATGTTTTGTCTCGTTTTCCTGTGTTTTTAAGAAATTTGAAATAAAGACTTTGCAATTAACCAGTTTGGTCCAAGAACCTCTTTCTAACTCGTGTTTTGTAGCCACCAGAGGACACCCGAAACCCCATCTCCTCCTGGAGAGGCCCCAAAGCCTTGGAGTTTCCTGCTGGCTGTGATGTCCGGCAGGATGGGCTTATAGTGGGTGTAGTGGCTATGGGGCAGGCTTGTGGCAGGTGGGGTTGCATTGGTGCCCTGCTGGTGGTACTGTGCAAGGGGCTGGTACTGCCAGCGGGTGCCATTTTGGGACACCCGAAAAACAAAAGAAATACAGGGGGCGCACTAGTGCATTATCAATGTTACCAGCGGGGGATAATAATATGCGTATTCACTAACCTATTATTGTTGTGCAATCCCCGCACAACAATGGTGTAGATTTTGGAAGCGGTCGGGGTCTCCTTTCTCCTATTAAAAGTTTTTTGCGGTGGTGTGGAGACAAGTTGAATCAGCTCCGTCCCGGGAGTCTCGGCGTCCCCGCTCGCTTCCTTCTGTAACCCCGCCTGCTGCCGCCCCACGTGACCGGGCGCACTGACGCAGGCAGGTCCTGTGTTTCTCTCCTGGTAAAGGATTTAGCTCGGTCTGCAGGTCCTCAAGTATCAACGAGCTGCTCCAGCCGTGTTCTCTATGCGAGATGATAAATGTGAATTCAAAAGCACGGTCTCCTGTAGGGCGCTCTAATTAAGGCCAGGGACTCTGCTTGTGGAAAGTCCTTTTATTAGAAATCCTCCATCCGCCACGACATGTTTCGACGGTGTAGTACCGTCTTTCTCAAGTGGAATCTTAGGGTACCTTTACACGCGGCTACATTTCTAGGGTGGCTACAGGTAACTTACTGGTTGCAGTGAAATCATGGAGACAAGGTTCTATCTTGTTGCTGTGTACAAATGGAATAATCTCTCCATGATTTCACTGCAACCAGTAAGTTACCTGTAGCCACCCTAGAAATGTAGCCGCGTGTAAAGGTACCCTAAGAGTGATGTGATCTCTCAGGTGGCGTCATCTAGGCCCTTTGATGTGGGGGACTTTGTTGTTCTCCTCTTGGTGCGTTGTGATTTCGGGGTCATCACTTGCTGCCAGGGCGGCGGGGTTGGAAAAGCCTGAAGCAGTGATGCGGCATGGAAAGTCTCTAAGTCCGGGTAGGTATCCAAGACAATATCGAAAGAGGTGCATGCTGCTTTTATGTCTGCAGAGGTCCTGGCAACTATGGATTTCTCTCCAGCCGTGATGTGAATGCCAAAGGGGAAAAGCCAGCGGAATTTATGGCCTTTAGTTAGGACTGCTCCTGTGAAAGGCTTTAGGAGACGTCGTTTTCTCAAGGTTATTGCCGATAGGTCTTGAAAGAGGAGGATTTTAGAGTCCGCATAGGTAATGTCATTAGCCCCCTGTCCCTGCGTAGCACCAGGTCTTTAATTCGATAGTCTAGGAATCTGCACAGCACATCACGGGGGGTGTCCCCAGGTGTCGGCTTAGGGCGGAGGGTTCGGTGTACACAGATCAGTTCTACATCACGTGGATCTTCCTCTCTCAGCAATGATTTGAATATTTCCAATGCCGCTTTGCCAAGAGCCTCGAATGCCACTGACTCAGGGAGGCCTTTGATTCTAATGTTGTTACGGCGCTCCCTGTTCTCGTGGTCCTCAAGCGTTGAGTGAATTTGGTGAAGCTGTTGTTCATGGGTCTTTAGGCATGCTAGTAAGGAGTTGGAATGCTGGATTATTGGCCTCTGCGCATTTTCTAGGGATTCGAGTCTGTATCCGTGGAGGGTTAGGTCCTGCTTGATGTCTGCTATATCACGCCCTATGGGTTCTAGTGCTTTAGTTAATATACGTTTCAGGTATGATCTAGTGATCAAAGTATCTTTTGCTTTGGTGCTTGTGTCAGATTCGCACTCCATGTCAGAGTCTGAGTCGTGTGCACATGAGAGGTTGTTTGCTTAGTTTCTGGGTGCCTGAGATTTCACTCTGTTTGCGTAAAAATTGATCAACATCTGCTTGCGTGATCGATTTATTTGCCTTGGGGGCAGTCTTTGGGGTTTTTATGGATGTTTTCCCCATAATTTGACCAAAAAAATAAGTGCGGTGTCTGGCCTTGCGTATTATAGATTTTGTGCCCCCTGTTGGTCGTCTAGGAGCTCAGCATGTCATTTATTAGAATCACTAACAAAAGTTTAATCAAAGATGGGTATGTCTTTGGAGATCCTACCGGGGCTTGGATGGGCTGCCCCAGATAATAGGAGAGTCTGCATTTTGCGCAGGAGACTGTGTATATAGCAAACAGGGGAGCTCCCTACTTGTTGCTCTAGGGGCACGGAGGTTTCCCCACAGAAGCAGCTGCAATTTAGTTGCAGCGGATGTGTCTCCTGACTGGTAGCACTGTGGGCATAGGATGTGGTTGTTTCCAGATGATTAATTCAGAGCCGGCTTTGTTTGAGCTGCAGTGCGTGGGTCACAGTCTCAGGAGCTGATCTTAACTCCTCACCAACCCCCGCTGTGTATTTATGGTCGGTGGATCCCTTCTTTCAGGGCACACATGCTCCTCACTGCCAACCTGCTCCCGCTAGTCCCCAGTATCACCTACTTAGTTGGTGTCGGCCCGTCTCCTCCTCTGTTGTCTCCGCCGGTTTCCACGTGTCTCCCGGTGTCTCTGTTTCCTCTTCTCGGGGGGTAGCTGTGCCTCTGCCTCGCTGTGTAATGCAGGAGCCGCAGCGCCAGCAGGTGGTTACCATCCAGCGGTGGACATGCGGCGATCCAGGCCTCGTAGGTCCGCGGCCATCTTGGTTCTCTGTAGGAATCACTTGTCTCTGTGTCCCCACAGTCGCTTCGCTAGACACCGCGACGGGAGCCGCGGCAGCTCCCACCTTTCCCCGCACCTCACCTCAGGCAGAAAGTCTGAATTGCTCCCCTGCGCTCTCAGTAACTCAGGTGGCAGCGGGAACAGGGGTCTCACACACAGCGCCGGTTGGTCGGGTGTGCGCGTGTGCCTGCGGGCCTCTCGTTCTCCCTCGCCAGTTCCCAGGGCCGTCCGCTACTCTCTCCCGGACACACCGCGGGTAGGAAGCAGTGCCAGCAGCGACAGATGTCTTGAGTACTCTGCTCGGCTGGCACCTCCTTGGCGCTCAGGAGCCGCAGTGCAGGACACACTTCTGTAGCTGGGGAGGAGGGGGGTCCCGCCAATTAACTCCACGAGGTGCTCCTCTGCATGTAAGCAGACCCAGGCTTGGGCTCTATATAGACCCCGGAGTTAGTTAATCCAGATGGGCACAAGTAGTCCTGTTTCGGATGCTCTCCAGGGCAGGATGGTGCCAGATTGTAGTCAGTATGTGGGAGCGCTGAGGGTTGCGTCCTCACTATGCAGCAGCCATCTTGGATCTCCAAAATATATCGAATCTCGTACCGACCAATAAGTTTAGGATTTACCTTTGCACATGGCATGTTGAGCTTATTATTTTTGGAATATAACCAAACATTATCTCCTACTTTGAAGACTGGGCCCACAAAATGCTTCATATCAGCCTTCGGTTTTTGACAACCTTGAGCCACCCCAATATTTCTTTGAACATTCTTACAAACATCTTCAAGCTTCTGTATGGCCACCTCTACTGTAGGACACAAAGAACTCATCCTAATAAATTCACCAATATGAGGTTGAAAAATATGATTATAAAAAATAGGCAAGGCTCCAGTGGACTGATAGACTGATAAAAGCGAATTTGCAAGAGATAAAAATGATGACCAGTCATCATGCTGAACCGCAGCGAAACATCTTAAAATTTTCTCCAACTACTGACTTGTTCATTTTATCTGACCAATGGTTTCAGGGTGGTAAGCAAAGGAAAATGACAAATCAATCAACAATTTGTTGCAAACCATTCTTCAGAATTTGGAGAAAAATTGCACCCCCCCGCCCCATCAGTTGCATAGTAAACACTAAGATAGAATTTGCCATCCAGTAGATCCAGTAGACTTAACCAGGGGTCCAACTAAATCAACAGCAATATAGTTAAGTGAAACTTCTGTAATTGGTAGTGGCACTAACAGACTATAGAAATGGACGATCTGGGAGGTTAACTGGCAGTTGGGACAGGCTCTACAGTAATTTACAATCTCCCAGTGACAGCCAGTCCAGTAGAACCTCTGTAAAATTAGTTTCTGAGTTTTGCTAATCCCTAGTTGTCCTTCTTAGACACGAGTGTCAGCCATGTCTAACACCTTATGCCTAAAGAGTTCTGGTACCAACAGTTTCTCTATTAGCTTGATAACTCAATAGAGTAAGACCCAATTTACTGCAAAGTATGGGAACCTGGTGTTGGCCTCTGGATTTGGAGCCACCCTGTTTAGAATGATCCCATTGTCAAACTCCCCTTTAAGTGTAAGATCCCTCATGTGAGCAGTCCCTTTATAGAACCCCCACTCAATTATGTTGGTGTCATGGGTCTCCACATTGTCCTCGTCACCAAGAAGCCAAACACAAGGGTAACTCATCTGTCTCCAACTGCGATGGGGTTTCTTTAAGGGTGAACTGGCTCTTATAATAGTAACTGGGTATGCCCAGCTTTTGCCACAAATCCCAGAATAAAGTAAAGTCCCACCTTACCAGGATCACCAAACTCCCTGAGTCCCTGTTATACTGTTCACTGCTGTGGAACATACTTGCAGCCCCTCACTGAGTCGGCTGTCCATACTGTAGGCAGGATAGGCATAATATGAGCAGCGCGGACTTATGCTACAGTCCATCATTTTGGTGGTCAAGAGAGAACGTTCAGCTATGTGACCTCAACAGTGACACCTCCAACAATTTATATCATCAGCTGGGGCTTTTGACAAACACTTATCCACCCTTTTGGGACCTTGGGCATTAGTACAATTCTTCTGGGTCGCAGCCTCTCTTCGAGAACGCCAATACGTAGATCATGTGACATCTCCAAAGTCCTTCGGGTACCCCTGCAGACACTCAAGACTAGCGAAAAAACCTATACAGAACTAAGATATCACTTATGACAATTGGGGCTCGCCTTAATAATGTCTTTCTGACACCCATCAATAATAAAATTGTGAAAACGCAGCTATAGGATTCCCAATATCAACCCCACAAGTAAGTTATCCAAAGCATAGCAGGAGATGTACTCAGAGTGAAGTCTTTCCATTTTAAGTGTCAATTCCACAGTTACCAGCTGGACAAGGTTCTGGAGTAATGACGCCCTGTCAACCGCAACAATTGAATGGGGCCTTCCAACCTAACTGTCCCTAATCCTATTCTCAAAACCATGAGAATCATGGTTGAATCAATGAAGTTGGTTGCATACCCATGATCAATGAAAGCGAATGCAGATAATGACTGATTTTGTGAAAGTAATTCAACGTTCACAAGTACTTTATCTGAGGAGTAAAAAGGTACCTAGAAGTGTGGGTTACCTTCTCTACAGTAGTCTTGATGGTTTGCTTGCTGAATAGCTGTTAAGTAAATGTCCTGCATGATTACAATAGAGACAGAGTCTGAGATTATGTTGAAGTCTCTTCTCAATGGCACTAGAGTTGGCTGCTCCTACCTCCATTGGTTCTACCTCAGGTAAATGACTCTGTCATTCATTGCTTCTCTTCCAAATTCTTTGATGTATTAATATGGCCTGAGTCACGGCCTCCCCAAAGAATAAGGTGGAGTATGCAGTGCAAGAGAGTTCTTAAGATTATCAAAAAGGTCTCTGTAAACTGGCAGCCGAGAGCTGTGTCATTCCACAGAACGTCTGAGAACCATTGCCGGAGCCCAGAACTATAGTCCTCAATGGTGAGGCCCCCTTGTGTCAGGTTCATGATGACTCCATGACCTAGAATCTGTCAGGTTGATCATAGATCATCTCAGAGGAGTTAAGATAAGGTGTCAACAGAAGAGTGTACCGGGGTTAGTGGAGAGTAATAAAATGCGCAAATCTGAGGGCTCCCTCGCAGTAGGGACATAATTATTCCCACCCACTGGGAATACTGAGGTCACAAGTTAAAACATAGTCTACAGCTGTCTGTGAATACTCTAAATTGGTATTTCTCCCCAGAAAATGTATCAGGAAATGTCATTACTGGTTCGATAAAAACTAATTGCATGTCATATGGTACTGAAGTCATAACTGAAGTCATAAAAGTTATCGTTCAGCTGGGACTGGGAGTATTCTAGCTTTTGGTGTTCCTTGGTTAGATTTTAAACCAACAGATTTGCTACCTGATCGCAGAGTGTACGAACTGGGTCCATCGGTGGGAAATAGGATCAGTCATAATGTGACATTAGTCACTGCTCATGGGCATGCCGTACAGCAGGGTAGTCAAACATTCAGGGGTCAGACACCAAGAGAGTACATTGTGAACTAACAGGAAAGATAAATGTGTAGTCAGTACCAGTAGAATTACAGATCAAAGCAAAGAGGCAAGGCAAATGGATGGTCAGAGGAGATCAAAGGTCTGGCAGCAATAGATTAAAACAAACAGCACTGATAGATGTGGCCACGATGCACTGATGAGCAAATGCTATGACTGGCAGAGATCTGGGACTGACTGCTCAGCTAAGTGGGCAATCACTCAGAACAGGGAACACCTGAAGGATTCCAGGACCTCCCAGTCTCATAGTGGATAGCTGAGCTGTCAATCAACATGCTGATAGCTCAGTATGCCCTGCACTAGATTGGATGAATGAGCTGGTACCAAACTGACAGCTCAGCAGGGCACTGACTTACATAGGGCAGCAAAACTGTCATGCACTGTTTCCAATAAACCATGAGTGGAGGAATCGTGACACCTAGGTTTTATTTACTTAAATCTATGAACAATGAGGGCTACTGTCTTTTATGTACTTATTTTTTCTGATTTTCATGACTGGAAAAGATATGGGGAACTTTGTAGGTCCCCAATGGAAGCTAATAACAAAGTCAATCACATCTTTCTATTTTACTCCCAGATGTTTTTTTCAATTTGCCGTCATACAAACTTTGAATAAGTGACAAAATATCTGTATTGGAATAGGAGTAGAAAAAATTAAATATCAGTAATGCAATAATAGTAAAGATCTCTGGTTAGCTTGAAAGTTGTTATTTGTCAAAAATGTTTGAGGGGTGCCTCCCTACTCTTCACTGATACTCCCATGGTTTGTGCCTGTTTGTTTACAAGCATTGTTCCAAACTCTACAAATTTTAGTGTTCAAGGCTATAAATCACTTTAGTTCTAGTACTGGTTTCTCACTCAGCGCTATTCCACCTGGCTTTATCCCCTCATTTCTATTTATAACACCAAGTCCTTCCACCAGCCTACCAGGCTAGGAACCAGCATCTTTCACCCTAACCTTGGGCACCTCCCAAGCTCATTCTTCCCATCAGCCACATCAATCTTCTCCTTGCCACCCACTGCTTGTGCAAATTGCATCAGTAATGATGTCCTGTAAATATCAAAACCTTAACAACACAGTGATCCTAATTTTTCTTAGGCAAAACCCCTGCTTCTCGAATAACTCAAAGTGCCACAAAGGTTATGATTAAGGAGATAGAGGTTCTGGTTTACCACTTTGCTGTGAAAGGAGTTCCACATGTGTTAATACTTCATGTAGCTTTTATTTACGCCTTTCTGGTTTGTACCAAACCTTTTCTCAAAAATGAACTACATTGCAAACCAGAAACGCGTAAATAAAAGCTTCTTGAACTATTACCACACGTGGAACCACTCCTTTGTCACAGCAGCGTGGTCAATCAGAATGTCCATCTCATCCTTCTCCTCAATCTACATATAGAAGGTCCTCTTCTATCTACAGACATGACTACAGTAGTTGGATATCTGTGGACATTTATTGAAAATGTATCATACACAACCCAATCAGGTGAACAACAACTTAACCACTAATTTCACTTTTAAAACACTGTATTACCCTACATTTGTCTCCTTTTTCTTTCCTACAAAGGCTATAATCATACACTGTGTTGCACTATAAAACCACAAAATATGAACAATATACCTACCTGCCTAGAAATAGGTTGAGAATCCGATACAAGGCACAGAAGCAAACTCAATGGCCCAATGGTATGTTAAATGTTATTTTTAATTTTTCTTGAAATGGTTGCTCTGTGTTATTCTATTCCCTTTTACATATTTACTTAGGTATTATTATTTCTAAGAAGTATTAAAGTATAGAGAACACTAAGGTATCGAGTCATATATATAATCCATTTAAAACTATGACACAAAAGGTTGTCACCATATCTTAAATCTACCTTCTATTCACCGCCAAGCCTAATGACTAGGTCATCAACCTAGAGCAATTAAAAAATAATAATAATGGGTGTCTTCCCTGCTCCTGGATATGGCGATGTTTTATTGATAATGGAAGGATTATATCTATTCAGAAATATTTTGTCAGGGTTCAATTAACTTTTCTTACTCACTACATAATTACAGAAGAATTAAGGTTTATTTATAATCACCTGTATAACTAGTGTCATGTCGCTGAATTTATATAGATAACCTTTTATTTGTTATGTTACAGGCAATGACATAATATTAGGCCATTAACATCATGCTGCAAAATAAGACACCTCATTTATTATACCAATGAGAGAGTTACACATCAAAGGAATTTGCAATATTTACTTGATTCAATCTCGTATAAATAAAATAGGAATACAATACCTATTGTAATAAACAGGGGCTGACTGGCGACGCAAACCCTGGGTGGCAATATTTTTCCGCCAGCCCTTAGGTGAGAACCGGGCAGGGGGTTGCTGTAGGGAATTTTAGGCGGCCCATCTCAGTCCCGCCAGCCCTTAGGTGAGGACCGGGGGGGTGAGGACCTTGGGGTGCTGTCGAACATTTTCGGCGGCCAATCTCAGTACCGCCAGCCCTTAGGTGACGTACGGGGGGGGGGGCGGCCCGTTTCTGTGGGTGGGGGCCCTAGGTGGGGGTTACTTGCCCCCCTGCCACCTGGGCCAATCCGCCCCTGGTAATAAACCCATAAGATCATTCATCGTAACAAATAATTATATTTTAAAAAGGAATTATACAATTCACTCCAAACGCAACATTCTTTAGCATTTACTTTACACAATATTCAGGGAAAGTGAATTCATACTGATATCTTATATTGAGACCTTTGTTTTCTAGGCATCTTTGAGCATGTAGAATTCTTCTATATTTTCTTTGAAACACAGCATGCTTCCATTCTCACTTACTCATTGCCTTAAAAACACATATAAAGTGTCCACAAAGGTTTACTGCTAGCCACCGACAAACAAGGAAAGAAGAACATGCATCAGGTATTGATGGGACAAATGCAAGACTAAAAAGATACAGGAGAAATATTTTAATAAACTAAAATTTTCAATGGAATATGACTGTGATTGTCATTTTATGATGTTTATTTCCCTGTGATCCCTTTGTATTTGTAGTTCACATGTCCAAACCATACTGAGATTGAACAGTACTCTAGAAGGCTTGATGCATCTTCAGAAGACATTATCTTTACAAAGGGTTTTTATGTTGTGATCCTGAGTAAAAATGCTGGAGTTCCCATTGACTTAATTTATACTCAGGTACTCGAGCACTGCCCATGCGAGCATCCAACTGTTGATTACAACTACCAAACACTTGAGCGTGGTAGTGCTCGCTCATCACTACATCTGACAATTGTATGACCCATGTCTATTAGAAACAAATTTATGTTTCCTATTATTGAAACTTAAAAGACACTATTACCAATGAAACATCATAGACAGCATAGTCAGGCCTCATTCGGATGTTTGATTCTCACCTACGTGTTCTATTTGTGGTTTTCATGGGAACAACACGTACCCATTACAACTTTTCAAATGTCCATGGTTTTTGAGGAGTAGGCTTCAAAACAATTACAAATACATGTCTGTTTTAGCTCCTTGACATGGATCTAAATTTTCCCATAAAAGTCTATTGGTCCATTAAAATCATAAACACTTGGATGAATACAGGTACAGGTAAGCAGGACAAGCAGGTACTGGTTACCTTACAACTATGCAAAATTCTGACACACTGACTAAATACGTTGTTCAGGCACCTTCCATGAGGGGAGAGTGCCTTAAGTACCTAGTGTCCTCCAGCCATTGGGTGGGGACATATACAGAATGCACGCACTATCCCTTTAAGAGGCAGGAAGTGTGTGTGTTCGCGTCCGAAGTGCGCTCATGGGAGACCCGTGTGAAGTACACAGGCCTCGGGAGCAGAAAGCAGGAGTGGAGGCCAAAGAAACTGCAGAGTGGCTGAAAGGGTGACTATGCCAGACATCCTTGCTGCAAATGCAGCAGCGCTGAAGTCCCAGTACCCCCCTCCTTATGTCTGTTATTTCCTGGCCTGAAAGGAATCTCTTCAGGAAATGAGGGGCATTAATACTCTCTCTTGGCTCTCACATTTTTCCTCTGGACCAAAATGCTGTTCTGGGGCTTCTCCTCTTGGTCGGCAGAGGGATAGGACCTAGAGAACATGTCCACTTTGATGTTTTTGTCTGCTGGCCAAAAATGGAGAGCAATGTTGAAGCAGACAAAGAACAGTGAACAATGGGCTTGGTGAGGGTTCAGTCTCTATGCAGACTGTAGGTAGGCCAAGTTCTGTGGTAGGTGTAGATGACAACGGGATGAACAGCCCCTTACAGTAGGTAAGACCACTGCTACCGAGCCATCTTAATCGCCAAGAAATCTTGGTGGACAGTCAAATAGTTGAGTTCAGGAGCGGAAAAGGCTTTGGAAAAGAAATTGCAGGTTATCAACTGCCCAGTAGGAGACGTCTGTGTGAGATCCACCCCTGCCCCAGAAGAAGAGGCATTCAACATCTAAGAAGAACTGCTTTCTGATCTTGTGTCTGTGCAGCAGCAGGGTCGTTATGAAGACCTGCTTTAGGGAGATGAAAGCAGTCTCAGCCTCTGGAATCCACATCTTCGGCTTTACTCCCATGCTGATCAAGGCAGTGATTAGGATGGTTCATTATGAAAAGTGAGATATAAGCTGGCACTAGTTATTAGCGAATCCCAGAAATTACTGTATGGCTTTCAAACCATCAGGATGAGGCCACTTCAGGATCACTGACACCTGCTCAGGACCCATCCTCAACCCGTTAGCAGAGAATATATACCCAAGAAAGGAAGATAGGAATGCTCAAAAATGCCCTTCTCGTATTTGGCATATAGAAGATTCACCTTCTTTCTCTGTAGGACCTCACAAACACTCCTCCTGTGAATTGGCAGATCGGGAGAGAACACCAGGATGTCATCCAACTACACAAGCAAAAAGGAGTAAAGAAGATCCTGAATGTGGTTCATGAATTCCCTAAAGACCGCAGGAGCAATGCTATACTCCAACGACATTACCTGATACTCATAGTGGCTGTCCCTGGTGTTAAAGGCGGTCTTCCATTCATCCTCCTGGTGTTTACAGATGAGATTATATGCTCCATGAAAGTAGAGTTTAGTGAAGATTCTGAGGACCCTGAGACGGTTTGAGTCGCAGCGGATTTCAAATCTTGACTGTTATCTCTGATTGAGGCCCCTATAATCAATACAAAGCAGAAATTTCCAGTCTCCAGATAAGTGTTGAAACCGCAGACATTGGTAAGTGATCCATACAGAGCTGAAGCTGAGCTTTAGAATATTTTAGATGAGGGAGCATGGGGAATGAGGATTGGTGTTACTTTGTAAGGTACATTTTGGGGCAGTGGGGGACTTTATGGAGCAGTGGGGGGCACTATGGGGCAGTGGGGGCATTATGGAGCAGTGGAGGGCATTAGGGGCAGTCAGGGCATTATGAGGTAATGGGGATATTATTCAGCAGTGGGGGACATTATGGGGCATTGGGGGCATTATGGAGCAGTGGGGACATTATGGGAAAATGGGGGACATTATGGCCCAGTGGGGAACATTATGGGGCAGTGGGGAACATTATGGGGCAGTGAGGGACATTATGGGTCAATGGGAGCATTATGGGGCACTGAAGGCATTATGGGGCAATCGGGGACATTATGGGGCAGTGGGGACATTAAGGGGCAGTAGGGGACATTATGTAACAGTGAGGGATATTATGGAGCAATTGGGGACATTATGGGGCAGTGGGGGACATTATGGAGCAATTGGGGACATTATGGGGCAGTGGGGACATTATGGAGGAGTGGGAAACATTATGGGGCAGTGGAGAACATCATGGGGCAGTGAGGGACATTATGGTGCAATGTGGAGACATTATGGAGCAGTAGATGACATTATGGGCAGTTGGGGGCATTATGGGGCAATAAGGGACATTATGGGGCAATGAGGGAAATTATGGGGCAGTAGGAGCATTAAAGAGCAGTGGGGGCAGTATGGGGCAGTGAAGGCATTATGGAGCAGTAAAGACATTTTGGAGCAAATTGTGACATCACGGAGCAGTTAGGGAAATTATGGAGCAAATTTGCACAATATGGGGCAATATGGGACATCATGACAAACATTTTGGGGCAAATTGGGACACAATGGGGCAATTTGGAAAGGAATTATGAAAGGGGGCATAGTATAATCAGAATCGGAGGGACTTTATGCAGATGTAGTATGGGGGAGATACTATGCAAAGGGGAAGATTTGGGGGCCGAATGAAAAGGGGCAGTTTGTGGGGCTATATTGAAGAGAAGCAGTGTTTGAAGAGATTTTCTGCAGGAAGCACCATGAGGGGTAATTATTTATTCAGGGGCACAGCATGGAATATATTTATTTTTCAGGGGCAGTGTAATGATATTTTTTTATTTTTTAAGGGCACCGTTTCAGGAAATCTGGATGGAAAAGCTGTGGGAGTGAAATCTCATCATGGTGTGTGTACTACAATGAGACCAAAAAAGGACAAGAACAACTCCAATTCGGGAAGATGTTGTCTATAAGGTACCTGGATGCAAATAATTTTTTGTGATACTGACTAATTCTCATCAGTACTATGGTTCCTGTATAGTCTGATGATGTTGCGATGGTCTCTCTTACTTTAAAGACTTGTGACGGGTTTGGGATCTGTGTTTCAATTCTGTATTGAGACTTCCATTTTAAATGAGTTTATTTCCTTTGGCAGTGTAGGAGTTAATGCCAGTTTCTGTTGCTGCAATGCTCCTTAGTTCTCTTCCCAAGTGTGGCTAATTTGTTATCACTCCCATCCCCTTTATATGGCTACATGGTCCAGCTTCACTTGCTAGTGATTGAACTCCATTCCTGGCCTAGCTACCTGTGGTGAAGGAGGTACTCTGCAGAAGCTGACCATTGCCAAGCCGTCTGCTGCCTAGAAGAGTGGCATCAGGCCTGGAGTTGTTTTTGTCATTTCCCTGTCTGTCTCCTCTTCCTCTCTTGTCGTTATTAGTGCAGTGGTTGGGAAAAGTGCTCCTGCTGGACATTCCTTTACTTAGGGTTAACATCAGGACCAGTCAGGGACTAGGAGTCCTGCCCGGTGATGGACTGAAAGAACCCATATAGGAACAGTAGGGAGATCAGGGCACAGTTTCAGGTGAGTGCAGGAGATTTCCTTTCTCCCATTCCCTACGAGCAGGGCCCTCCATTGTGTATATCTCCCCCCGGTGTTTCTCCAGTCTATAGTTGTGTGTAGTCCACCGGACACTGTTGGTCTGTGACAGATGATGACTGATAACAACAACTCCCACCATTTCCTTACCATTGTTAAGAACGTACTGGGAATTGTAGCTTCAATTGACAACCAATTCTGGTTCCACTTGTGTCACCCAGGTAAAGTAAAAGAGCCTGTACTCTTCCCCCATGTCACCATCGCTCCAGCGCTGTCAGCAGGGGCTGGCTGGCACTTTTCAGCCTGGGGGGCAACCACAAGGTAGTGGCCCGCGAGCTGCAGCGGCAGCCCAACTTTGGCCAGTTTATCACTGGCCGCTACATTAAAGCAGCAGAGGTAAAAGGATTTAAAAACAGGCTGATACATATAGTAGATAAGAGAGCAGAACCGAGCTTACTACAGAGATATGGGAACAGAACCGAGCTTACTACAGAGACAATGGAGCAGAATCGAGCTTACTGCAGAGATAAGAGAACAGAACCGAGCTTACTACAGAGATAAGGGAACAGAACCGAGCTTACTACAGAGATAAGGGAGCAGAAATGAGCTTACTACAGAGATAAGAGAACAGAACCGAGCTTACTACAGAGATAAGGGAGCAGAACTGAGCTTACTGCAGAGATAAGAGAACAGAACCGAGCTTACTACAGAGATAAGGGAACAGAACCGAGCTTACTACAGAGATAAGGGAGCAGAAATGAGCTTACTACAGAGATAAGAGAACAGAACCGAGCTTACTACAGAGATAAGGGAGCAGAAATGAGCTTACTACAGAGATAAGGGAGCAGAACCGATCTTACTACAGAGATATGGGAACAGAACCGAGCTTACTACAGAGATAAGGGAGCAGAACCGAGCTTACTACAGAGATAAAGGAGCAGAACTCAGCTTAATACAGAGATATAGAAACAGAACTGAGCTTACTACAGAGATAAAGGAGCAGAACCGAGCTTACTACAGAGATAAGGGAGCAGAACCGAGCTTACTACAGAGATAAGAAAGCAGAACTGAGCTTACTACGGAGATAAGGGAACAGAACCGAGCTTACTACAGAGATAAGAGAGAAAAACTGAGCTTACTACAGAGATAAGGGAGCAGAACCGAGCTTACTACAGAGATATGGGAACAGAACCGAGCTTACTACAGAGATAATGGAGCAGAATCGAGCTTTCTACAGAGATAAGAGAACAGAACCGAGCTTACTACAGAGATAAGGGAACAGAACCGAGCTTACTACAGAGATAAGGGAGCAGAAATGAGCTTACTACAGAGATAAGGGAACAGAACCGAGCTTTCTACAGAGATAAGAGAGAAAAACTGAGCTTACTACAGGGATAAGAGAACAGAACCGAGCTTACTACAGAGATAAGGGAGCAGAACCGAGCTTACTACAGAGATAATACAGCAGAACTGAGCTTACTACAGAGATAAGAGAGCAGAACCGAGCTTACTACAGAGATAAGAGAGCAGAACCGAGCTTACTACAGAGATAAGGGAGCAGAACCAAGCTTACTACAGAGATAAGGGAGCAGAACCGAGCTTTCTACAGAGATAAGGGAGCAGAACCGAGCTTACTACAGAGATAAGGGAGCAGAACCGAGCTTACTACAGAGATAAGGGAGCAGAACCGAGCTTACTACAGAGATAAGGGAGCAGAACTGAGCTTACTACAGAGCTAAGGGAACAGAACCGAGCTTACTACAGAGATAAGGGAACAGAACCGAGCTTACTACAGAGATAAGGGAACAGAACCGAGCTTACTACAGAGATAAGGGAACAGAACCGAGCTTACTACAGAGATAAGGGAACAGAACCGAGCTTACTACAGAGATAAGGGAACAGAACCGAGCTTACTACAGGGAAAAAAAGAGCAGAACCGAGCTTACTACAGAGATAAGAGAGCAGAACCAAGAACCAATGCGTGGCTAACGCAATTAGGCAAAAAAGTCCACTTTTTCTATATTTTTGTGCTGTTTTTCCTTTTTTTTAACTTTTACACTCATAACTCTATTATATAGTAGATGGTTGCCCGATTCTAACGCATCGGGTATTCTAGAATATATATGTAGTTTACATACTGTGACTGACAGAACTTGTTCAGTCAACGTGAGTGAACTAAACCGCTCCTCCTGTCACCGCTCCTCCTATCACTGCTCTTCCTGTCCCCGCTCCTCCGTCTCTCCTCCTGTCACCTCTCCTCCTGTCACCGCTCCTCCTGTCACCGCTCCTCCATCTCTCCTCCTGTCACCGCTCCTCCGTCTCTCCTCCTGTCACCTCCCCTCCGTCTCTCCTCCTGTAACCGCTCCTCTGTCTCTCCTCCTGTCACCGCTCCTCCTGTCACCGCTCATTCGTCTCTCCTCCTGTCACCGCTCGTTGATCGCTCCTCCTGTCACCGCTCCTTCGTCTCTCCTGTCACTGCTTGTCCATCGCTCCTCCTGTCACCACTCCTCCTATCGCGCCTCCTCCGTCTCTCCTCCTGTCACGGCTCCTCATGTCACCGCTCCTTCATCTCTCCTGTCACCGCTCCTTCATCTCTCCTGTCACCGCTCGTCCATCGCTCCTCCTGTCACCGCTCCTTCGTCTCTCCTGTAACCGCTCCTTCGTTTCTCCTGTCACCGCTCGTCCATCGTTCCTCATATCACCGCTCTCCATCTCTCCTCCTGTCACGGCGGATTTCCATTACAGACAGAAAGACGCGATTAGACAATTATATAGTAGGATGTAGCAGAGCTGGTGCTGTATTTTTTTGTGCATTGTGATGTCTGTATGTCCTGCAATAGATTGACCTGCACTCCAATAACAAACTATGAACGATACACAAACCATTTCAGCTCTGCTATGTCAAA
Source organism: Allobates femoralis (assembly GCA_033576535.1). NCBI lineage: Eukaryota > Metazoa > Chordata > Amphibia > Anura > Aromobatidae > Allobates > Allobates femoralis. The sequence goes on from JARQOC010000003.1 coordinate 649,489,709, forward strand.
CTCAACTGTGCTACATCTACACTTATATACTGCTCCCAGCCTTCCAACAGTTGCCATCTATATATTTAGATGTAGCAGAGTTCATGCTGTGTTGTTTGTGCATTGTGATATCTGTGCTGCTGTAGATTGAGCTGCACTCCTATAACAAACACTACAATGCCACCTGACCACCTCAGCTGTGGCGGTGTCACATCTTCCATGATAGCGGACGCTTCCACTGTGGGAGGAGTGTCATGCAGTGATGGCCTGACATGCTCAATCGCACAGAGGGAGAGATGCAGGATATCATGGAAGATGTGACACCGCAGTACGGGGAGTGGGTAACAACGAGGGGGAAGGGGGCTGAGAATTCACAGTGCAGCGAGGGTTGACAAAGGGGGGCTGAAAGGACGGACACTTCAACTAGCCGGTGGGAAAGTCGACTTCACCGCCCACTTTCCTGGCCGCTATTTGAAGTGAAGCGCTGTCTCTCTGTAACGGAAATCACACGTCGCTGATTGGTCGCGGAGCAGCCAATCAGCAATGCAGGATTTCCGTTACAGAAAGAAAGACGCGATAAGGCAATTTTATAGTAGGATTACACACATACACACTTGAGACTGCTGTGGGCTGAATACACAATAGCTATATACATAATAGAGAATACACAATAGAGATGGATGTGGGCCGTATAGACAATGGAGATGGCTGCTGGCCGTATAGACAATGGAGATGGCTGCTGGCCATATAGACAATGGAGAGGGCTGCTGGCCGTATAGACAATGGAGAGGGCTGCTGGCCGTATAGACAATGGAGATGGCTGCTGGCAGTATAGACAATGGAGATGGCTGCTGGCTGTATAGACAATGGGGATGGCTGTAGGCTATACACACAATAGAAAATACACAATAGAAACTGCTGCTACTATCCATCCATCCCATTGTCCCCCCAGGTTGTTATCTTCGGCTGTAATAGCTCCTTACCTGACTCCACACTCCTGATCCCGGATCCCGACAGCTTCTTCCTCTGCCGCTCCTGGTCTCTCGCTTGCCGTCACCAGCCGACACCCTGCACCAGACAGCATCCGGTGGCACCCGGAACCGCCAGCACCAGGCGGCAGCTGCCGGCATCCCACATCAGTCAGCACCTGGCAGCCACCAACACCCAGCAGGCAGCCGCCAGCACCAGGCAGCCAGTGGCAGCCGCCAGCATCCGGCACCAGCAGCTAGCACCCGGTAGCCGACACCAGCCGCCAGCATCCAACAGCCAGCACCAGGCGGCAGCCGCCAGCACCCGGCATCAGGCGGCAGCCGCCAGCACCCGGCACCAGGTGGCAGCCACCAGCATCCGGCACCAGGTGGCAGCCGCCAGCCGGCATCACCCGGCAGCCACCAACACCCAGCAGGCAGCCGCCAGTACCAGGCATCCAGCACCAGCCGCCAGGACCCATCAGCAGCTGCCAGCACCCGGCACCAGGTGGCAGCCGCCAGCACCGTGCACTAGGTGGCAGCCGCCAGCACCCGGCACGCAGCCACCAGCACCCGACAGCAGGTGGCAGCTGCCAGCACCCGGCAGCAGGGGGCAGCTTCCAGCCGGCACCAGGTGGCAGCTGCCGGCACCCGGCAACCGCCACCAACTGGGAGCCGCCAGCTGCCGGCACGAGGCAGCAGCCGGCACCCGGGAGCGCCCCGCACCCAGCACCAGCCGCCGGCCGCAGCGATGTGCCGGCGGCGGGAAATTCAAATTTCCTCCTCCACTCCTCCTCCCTCCTCTCTGAATGAGCCTTCAGCTGCCTGCCGCCGCGGCCTGTGTGAAGGGAGATGATGCATTGCAAAGGCAGCAGGCCGGGGCGGGGCGAGCCGGATGACTGAGGTGGGGGGGCGGGACTCCCGAGGACACACACAGCCTCGATCTGGCCATAATGGCGGCCCTGAAACTGAGTGGCCATCCAATCCCGGCGTCCCGCAGGCCGGCCGGGTGCCATGACAACGGCCGCTGCTGCCAGGAAGCCAGGACCGGTCCCGCTGCCTGCAGAGAGAGCTGAGAGCTCTGCTCAGAGCAGGTGAGTGCGGCTGCGGCCATGCTGAGCCGACAGTCGGCGCTAGCAGTACTGTAGCACTGACTCAGTCAGTGACTCAATCCCGCCCGCGCCCGGCGTCCCGCCGGTTGCCAGGACGACGCAGCCCTTGCTGCGATTTGAAGCCCGGAGCGGTCCCACTGCGGCCGCACCGAGCTGACAGCTGGCCGCTCTCAGATGATCATTTTACTGTTCAGGGCGGCTGCCGGCAGTATCGGGCGGCCCTGAACTGTCACTAAATTGCCCCCCAGGAACCCGGGCCAGTCCACCCCTGGCTGTCAGTAATTGTGATTCAGGGCTCACCTGAGATTGTGACATCACACAAGTCCAATCACCGCCAGCTTCTCTCTCCGCCTTCAGACCAAATGAGCAATCAGCAGGAAATGACGTTGCAGCTGCCGCTCACTTTCTGCTGATTGATCATTTGATGTGAAGGTGGATAGAGAAGCCTGAGGTGACTGACGCGGGGCTCATATGATGTCACAAGTTAACGATTACTGACAGTGTTGGAGCGGCAGCACGGGAAGAGAGTACAGGGTCTTTTATTCTAACTGGGAGAAACAAGTGGAATCAGAAGCAGTTGTCCTAGTGGCAAATCACTGCAGTAATATTCACCCAATTCATTAAAGGCACACAAAATATAATGAATTAAGAATTTTACAAGTCACATGAGCCTCCGACACAAATGTACACAGACACGTTCATACACACCGGAAATACACATTGAACAAGCTATACATATATATATATATATATATATATATATATATATATATATATTCTATATGAAGTGTAGTCCTGTGTGTATATATATATGTTGGTATGTACATTTGTGCTGGAAGCTCATGGGACTTGTAAGATTAGTAATATAACTGGAAAAAAGAAAGGCACATAGTGTGTATACCTGTGAGACAATTTTCAGAGTTAATAATTGGAATTGCTCACCTTTTACAGTTGTGAAAGTCATAACCGATATAAAGACATGTAGAAGGTCTCTCAGTCTACTGTGATCTCCCACTACAAGCATAAAACCATAAAAGACCAAAGAAATTGGGAGTGTGACCACGCTCCTGTTCGCATAGAAAGAAAATTCTTCTTGACCAAAAAATTAATAATTATGTGATTTTATTTTCTATGCGTTTCAGGGTAACCAAAAAACTCCTTCTTCATGAAAAATCACACAGATGTACATCCAGATCCTCCTTATGCACCCATATATATATGTTCACAACACTACAAAGAAGAGTCCCACCTCTAATTAGGGAGGAACCCTTTACAATGGATCACCTGATCTAACACAAGTCAAAACCTGGTATAAAACATATATTCCCCTTGTCCATACAATTTAAACACATATATATGCAAATGTAGAAAATTATGTTGACATAATTATTTAACAATGTCATGTATACATATTAAACAAAAACTGCTTTAAAACGATTTATTGTATAAAATAATTAAAAAAATTATTTTTTCTTCTATTAGGATATTTTTTTAGATAAGATTCTTGCCAAGAATCAAACTCAGGGCCACGTCACACACACAGATAATTGTGCAGAGATTGTTCGCAGATCTCTGGTTGCAGTGAAATCATGGACAAATTGTTCCATTTTGTAAATCAAAAAAAGGACTAGCTCCAACCACCTAATATTCCCAGGACTCCCAGGCAAACCGGAAAGTGGCTTGGCAACCACCAATAGCAATAGAAAAAGGTGTAGAATCCGGTGCCACAAAATTCCTTTTTATTTTCAAAAGTTTTAAAAAATCACACATGCTCCAGAGGAGCTCCTGGACGCGTTTCGTGGGTCTAGCCCACTTAATCGTCAGTACAATGGCAATACAGACAAAAAGAATATATACAATTTAAAAGCAAAAAAACAGCCCCCTCTCGCATGTGTGACAAATATACATCAATTATTTCTAACCAATCACATACCTGCAGGGTCTAAAAGAGTTAAAGGGAAAAATATGTGGGGAAGAAGAGGGGGAGGGGAGGAAAAGAGAAAGAGAGGAAAATAGGGGGGGTAATTGGGAGAAAGCACTACATAACCAGGAAAAATTATGGATCCTGCGGCTTGATGCACGGATTCCACAGGGTCTGAACTATAGATCAGATTTGTTATACTTTTATTGATCCTGCACCCTATGTCTCTTTTATGGTATTTGCTCCTTTGTATAATACATATTGAGTGCACTTGCAATACGATGGCTATACATAATGTATGAATAATCCATTGGGAAAGGAGGTATATGTTTATGTATTCTGTGAATGAAATCTTAGTGGGATCCCCCTACTGTTATGTGGTTGGAGGATTATACCCTTTCTCTTGGAATATACTATTTCTAAAATGTAATAGCCTTGTAGTTGGTGACTTACAATAAGAAAGAAAGATGTTTGTTGTGGTTATCTTTAGATTTCTACACCTGTAATGTTTACCATGTAATTGCATTACTAATATATCAGTTCTTTGCTCTGTTCTTCTCCTCCCCCTCTCTCCTTTTTTTTTTTTTTTTTTTTCTCTTTTACTTTCTGTTATCAGCTCTTTTCCTCTCTTTCCCTCCCCTTCATTCCTTCTCTATTATATTTTTTTTCTCTCTCTCTTTTACTTTCTGTTATCAGCTTTTTTCCTCTCTTTCCCTCCCCTTCATTCCTTCTCTATTATATATTTTTTTTTTTTTCCTCTTTTTTTTTTTTCTCTTTTACTTTCTGTTATCAGCTCTTTTTCTCTCTTTCCCTCCCCTTCATTCCTTCTCTATATTTTTTTTTTCTCTTTTACTTTCTGTTATCAGCTCCTTTTCTCTCTTTCCCTCCCCTTCATTCCTTTTCTATTATATATTTTTTTTTTCTCTTTTACTTTCTGTTATCAGCTCTTTTCCTCTCTTTCCCTCCCCTTCATTCCTTTTCTATTATATATTTTTTTTTTTTTCTCTTTTACTTTCTGATATCAGCTCTTTTTCCTCTCTTTCTCTTTTCCTCCCCTCCCCCTCTTCTTCCCCACATATTTTTCCCTTTAACTCTTTTAGAACCTGCAGGTATGTGATTGGTTAGAAATAATTGATGTATATTTGTCACACATGCGAGAGGGGGCTGTTTTTTTTGCTTTTAAATTGTATATATTCTTTTTGTCTGTATTGCCATTGTACTGACGATTAAGTGGGCTAGACCCACGAAACGCGTCCAGGAGCTCCTCTGGAGCATGTGTGATTTTTAAAACTTTTGAAAATAAAAAGGAATTTTGTGGCACCGGAATCTACACCTTTTTCTGTTCCATTTTGTGGCTGTGTACAAATGTAACAATGTGTCCATGATTTCAATGAAACCAGAGATCTGTGAACAATATCTGCACAAATATCTGTGTGTGTGACCCCAGCCTCATTAAGATACATCACCTACAAATGAACTTGATATTTACCCACAAGGCCACTCAAAGAACCATATCTTACTAGAATACCGGAAGAAAACCCGTTGTGTAAAAATAAACAGATTGTATCCTTCCTCTTCCTATAAACCCTTTCATATTGTATATGATATTGTACTAAATACAAGATACTTTAGAGTGTTGAAGTAAAATAGACGTATATAGTTTTTATTTTTAAAGGTGGATACAATATAATGTGTTCAAATTTATTGTGAAAAAAAGTTAGCAAAGAAAAGAAATTATATATAATAAACAGACCCTATTTTATGTAATTGCAGCAATATATTATTATCCTATTCAGGTTCGTGTTGAACCATTTAAATAAAAAGTCTATCTTAGGGTCCTTTCATATCAGTGTTTTTCGCTGATCGCGGCAGTTGCGGTGAAAAAAACGCAACTGCTGCGATTACCGCATTACGGCCGTGATCGCGGCACACTTGCGGAAAGCCCCATACAATGTCTATGGGGCTTGCGATAAGTGTGCGGCAGGTGCGGCAAGTGCAATGTCAGCACTTGCCGCAGGTGCGGCCGCGAAAAAAACACGGTATGCCGCGGTTTTTTCGCGGCTGCAAGTGCCGAAACCGCACTTGCCGTACCTGCCGCAAGCACCATAGACATTGTATGGGGCTTGCCGCAAGTGAACCGCAAGTGTGGCCGTTATGCGGTAATCGCGGCAGTTGCGTTTTTTTCACCGGAACTGCCGCGATCAGCGTATAACGCTGATGTGAAAGGACCCTTATATATACTTGTATTTGCTAAAAATACCTATAGAGGGACCGATAGTGTTAAAACATCTGTGTTTGGTATATCTGGAGGAAAATTGAAAATTGAGCAGAGATGGTACAACGAATCACCTTGATTAAAATAATTCATGTAAATATGTATTCCTTAGTTTAAAGGCCACGTCACATGCTTCAATCTCGTTCACGATATCGCCTGAAAAGTCACGTGATCGAGATCGCTAGAACAATTTATTGATATCGTTTGTGCGGTGTCACAAGCATAGATCTCTTTAACAATGTTAAATTTGGCAACGCCAGCAATCGTTTGCACTACTCAAAGATCGACACCATCTAGCGTCAGGAATAGGCGAAGTCAAGAATGAGATCATTTGAGAGGTGTCACACAGCACAATGCAGCAGGTTGAACGCAGGTTAATTGAACGATGAATGACGGATTTGAGGTCCTGAACACAAATCTACAACCAAACAATCAAGCAATTTTTCACTGAAAGATCGCCCGGTTTCACGCAACTACGCACAAACGATATTGGTCAAGTGATCAAAATTCCGGATCACTTAAGCGATATCATTCGCAAGATTGAAGCGTGTGACGTGGCCTTTAATCTATATGGAAGGAAGAAAAAACTTATGTGAGTCAGGATGGACAGAGAGAAATAAGTTCATTATCAAACTTCCTGTCGGAGATGTCATTATGATCTGGTATAGTTTGCAAAGGCTGACAGAAGAATAGAACTAGCCTAGTGCCACGAGCACTGGGAGCAGAGTCCACACACTACAGTACGATCATCTCAGATCCAACACAACCTGGACCATGATAATCAGACACAACCAAATGTCTGCTACTCATAATTGTAATGTGCTTTTAATAAAATAAATCGGTAATTTCATTTAGGCCATTTGGTTTCTGACACCCCGGTTTGTGTTTCCAAAACGTTTCCTTCCTAGCCAGGATTTCGTCTCTGTTCGTTAAATCTTTAGGAATGTGTTCTATGGGAGTAATCTTCATTAGCCATGGGTTGCTATTATGAGACAATGTAAAATGCTTAGATAGTTCATGCAATAAATATCTCTTTCTTATATTATGATGGTGGGAATTAATTCTATCATGTAGATTTTGAGTAGTTTTTCCTATATACTGTTTATGACAGGGACATTCAATTAAATATATAACACAATCTGAGTGGCATGTCATCTTACTCTTTATTTTATAGAGATAAATTTCATTCTTTTATGATAAATAGAATTGCAGCATAGACAATTTTTAGCAAAGCATTTAAAGACACCACAATTCTCATGCGTCTCCAGGGAGGTATGTTCACCTTTTTTTTAGGTTACTGGGTGTAATAATTCTCCGAATAGTAGGTGCCCTTCTGAAAGTTACACCAGGCTTCTTTGAGATATGTTTCCCTAATATAGGATCATTTAATAATATCTCCCATCTGTGAGAATTTTCTTAATATCATGACTCTCACTACAGTAGGTGGTTAGGAAGTTAAATTCACATTTTTCATTATTAGATTTTTTTTATCCTGTAGATCCCTTAATATGTGCTCCTGTTTAAGTGTATAATTATTTTTATATGCCCTTTTTATCAATTTTTTTGAATAATTCCTCTCTATGAGTTTTTGTTTTAAAACATTAGATAGTAACATAAAATCTTCATCCCTGGCACAGTTCTTCCTTATTCTTTTGTATTGGCTGGGGAAATATTTTAAAACCATTTTGGATAATGGGCACTATTAAAATGTACAAAACCATTAGCATCAACTTCTTTAAAATAGTTTTTTGTAAAAATTCTATCCTCCATAACAAAAAGAGAAAGACCCAAATAATTAATATTGTCTAGACTGATATTAACCGTAAATTTTAAATCCCATGTGTTATCGTTAAGTTCTTCTAAAAACATTTTACTGATGTAATTTTTCCATATAATAAGCAAATCATCAATGTATCTCTTATATAACACTATAGATGAGGCAAATCTTGAATTATATATGTACAATGATTCAAATACCGCCATACATAGATTTGCGTACGTGGGTACAATTTTCGACCCCATTGCTGTACTGTATTTTTGATGGTACATTTGGTTCTAGAAAGTAAAATAGTTATTATGTAGCAAAAAAGTAATTGACTCTATAATAAACTCTTTTTGCGGAATTGGAATTCTCTCATCTCTCATTAAAAATTCTTTAAAACAAAAAATGCCCAGATCGTGTGGTATGCACAAACATCAATGGTCACAAAACAGTATCCTTTTTCTAATTTTATACGAAGCAATCACTGATCTCAGGGAGACCAGTCCAAGAAAACACTGCTGGCAGCAGGCTAAAGCGCTCAACATAGGGAATTCCTAGGCGCATTGCATTGCTTTATTTTATTTTCCCATTTTATATCAGTTATCAATTTAATTAAATCTGTAGAGTCCACATGAAATTTCATGATTTCATCCAGATAAGCAGCAATATTCGAAAGACCCCCTATACTGGAAATAATAGGGCAGCCTGGCGGATCTATCAAACAATTGTGGATCTTAGGTAAATGATAAAATATGGGTATTCTGGGATTTTTGACCGTCAAAAACATTTTTTCCGACTTATTAGAAATTTAGCTCTATTAATCATGTCATTATATTTCGGATTTACCTCAATTAATACATCATCATTACTTTTTTCGTAATAAAATTTGTCAGAAAGTATTTTCTCGGCCTGTTCAATGTATGCAGATCAATTTTGTACTACCACTCCTCCTCCTTTGCCTGCAGCTCGTATTACTATTTTTTGATTTTCCTTCGGATCCTTTATCGCTTTGTATTCTTGTTTATTTAGGTTCAGTTGTTTAGAACCCTTCAGTTTTTTAAAGTCATTAAGCACTATCTCACAAAAAGTCTTTATATGGTCACCCTTGCTTTTTATAGGATAAAATTTTGATTTTGGTTTACACTGGGTCCTTATATATGGATCCACATCCATATTATCAATGTTAGAAGTGGGATTAATCAGAAAATATCTCTTAAGGGTTAATTTCCTTATATATTTCTGTAAGTCCATAAACAAGTTATATTGATCTATTGAGTATATTGGGCAAAATGTAAGTCCTTTTTTTAGTACTGATGTTTCAAATTAATTTAATTGGTAACTGGATAAATGAAAAATATTATTGGGACATTCTTTTTTATTCAGTTAATGGGTTTCTGGTTGAGCTAATTTGTGATTAAGTTCTTTTTTGGCTTGACCTATTGCAGGTAAAAAAGGTACCAGGGGACTGCCAATTTTTAGAATTATCAATAACAATTGTTCTCTCGTTATTAATTACTGTCATCGGGTTCTTATTTAAACTTGCATATTTGTCAACTTCTTTTTGCGTATTATTAATCGATGTTTGTGTGGAAACAAAAACTTCATTATCCTCATGAATGGTGAAATCTAAAAAATCCACCATTCCAGGACTCTGCAAGTCTGTATCCTTTTTAGTCTCATTAGTCTTATTAGTTTGTTGCCTAGAATTTACCGTATATACTCGTGTATAAGCCGACCCGTGTATAAGCCGACCCCCCTACTTTTGCCCCAAAAATCTGGAAAAACCTATTGACTCGTGTATAAGCCGAGGGTGGACCCCAGCACAGGTATACAGCCCCCAGCAGTGTGGTATACAGACCCCCCCAGTGGTTTACAGGCCTCCCCAGTGGTAGTATACAGCAGCCCCAGTGGTAGTATATAGCAGCCCCAGCAGCCCCAGTGGTAGTATATAGCAGCCCCAGCAGCCCCAGTGGTAGTATATAGCAGCCCCAGTGGTAGTATATAGAAGCCCCAGCAGCCCCAGTGGTAGTATATAGCAGCCCCAGTGGTAGTATATAGAAGCCCCAGCAGCCCCAGTGGTAGTATATAGCAGCCCCAGTGGTAGTATATAGAAGCCCCAGTGGTAGTATATAGAAGCCCCAGTGGTAGTATATAGAAGCCCCAGCAGCCCCAGTGGTAGTATATAGCAGCCCCAGTGGTAGTATATAGAAGCCCCAGCAGCCCCAGTGGTAGTATATAGAAGCCCCAGTGGTAGTATATAGAAGCCCCAGCAGCCCCAGTGGTAGTATATAGAAGCCCCAGCAGCCCCAGTGGTAGTATATAGAAGCCCCAGTGGTAGTATATAGAAGCCCCAGCAGCCCCAGTTGTAGTATACAGCTGCCCCGGCAGCCCCAGCGGTAGTATACAGCAGCCCCAGCAGCCCCAGCGGTAGTATACAGCAGCCCCAGCAGCCCCAGTGGTAGTATATAGAAGCCCCAGCAGCCCCAGTGGTAGTATATAGAAGCCCCAGCAGCCCCAGTGGTAGTATATAGAAGCCCCAGTGGTAGTATATAGAAGCCCCAGCAGCCCCAGTGGTAGTATACAGCAGCCCCGGCAGCCCCAGCGGTAGTATACAGCAGCCCCAGCAGCCCCAGTGGTAGTATATAGGAGCCCCAGCAGCCCCAGTGGTAGTATACAGCAGCCCCAGCAGCCCCAGTGGTAGTATACAGCAGCCCCGGCAGCCCCAGCGGTAGTATACAGCAGCCCCAGTAATCCAGGGCCCCCCCCAGCCTTGCTCTGGTAACCTGTAAAGAAAAATATACTTATCACTGTCCCGCTGCCGTCCCCGCTCGCGTCTTCTTCCGGTTTCCTGTGTTCGTCGCCGGCAATGACGTCATTGCCGGCGACGAACACAGGAAGCCGGAAGAAGACGCATGAAGATGGAGGATCGCGGACGGCAGCGGCGAGCGGGGACGGCAGCAGGACAGTGATAAGTATATTTTCCTTTACAGGTTACCGGAGCAAGGCTGGGGGGGCCCTGGATTACTAAGGCTGCTGTATACTACCGCTGGGGCTGCTATATACACTGGGGCCGTATTGACTCGCGTATAAGCCGAGGGGCCTACTTTTCAGCCCAATTTTTGGGCTGAAAAACTCGGCTTATATGCGAGTATATACGGTAGTTCAAACTTTCTTCCTTGCATAATCACCTCTATCTGTCTTTTTATCTCTTCAATGTACTGTTGATCTTTTAAAAGATCAAAGACATTCCCTTTACATAGACCAGAATCATTCTTATCAGTTATGTTATTACTATTTTCTTTTGGTTTCTCTGCAGTTTTTAAAATTTCATTAGGAGATGAATCAACATTGTCCATTGTTATTAGATCATCTTTAGCCTTCTCATAGTGTATATTTTTATCGTTACTTTTTAATACAGATTCTTCCTTCCCCTTTTTTTTCTGTTCCTGTCTGTTTCTTTACTAACTTTTTTTCACAATAAATTTGAACACATTAATATTGTATACACCTTTAAAAATAAAAACTATATGTGGTGCCCCTCTGGCGGGATGCCACGGGGAGGTACTGCAACCCAAACAGAAGGTAGGGTGTCTCCGTAGTCGTGGATGAGGAGGAAACCCAGAGTCTGCACACTAGAACTCTCATAACACACCTTAGCACAGGGTACAGTAATTCAGTTGGTCCCAGGGGGGTGGAGCTTAGAAGAGCAGGAGATGTGAAGTGACAGTTACACATAAGTCAGTCAGACAGTGACAGAAGAGGAGAAATGACGGATGCAGGGGACCCTGCTGCCGTGACAGGAGGGCACTTCTAAGGAGAGAGGTGACGTACACAAAAAAGGGGGACACTCCAGGTCTGGTTGGAGCCGTCTGGGGTGCCCAGGTCAACACCGGTATTCTGGAGCCGAGTTGGTTTGATTAGGTTTAGCCCAAACTGCAAACCAGCACGTTGTGGGCTCTCATAAGGGAGCCACGACGCCCACCAAGGAGCCTAACCTCTGTCCCAAAGCTAGGTCCAAGATGCAAAGAGGTAACAAGGACTTAAGGCAACAGACCTGGGGACCAGCAACCAGACTCTAGTGTGGGAGAGAAGCGACCGGGAAAGTAACCGGAGGGACATGTCTGACAGACTCTGCAAAATCCACAACTACAACCCTCCGTGAACCCAACTGTACCGTGTACCCTTATCATCTGGTACCAGTAAAGAACGGTTTTAGCTGATTTGGTGTCTGGCTTCCTTTAATTTGTCAAAACTGCACCTGAGCCAGGGCACAATGTGAACGGGTGTGTAAGACTACGTTCACTCACACCAAATATCTAAACAACAGAAAAAAAAAAAAATCGTATAACAAACGTGTGGAAGTACTCTGCTATAATAAAATAGTAATAAAAAGCAAGTGCTAGTAAAAAAACAGTATAAAAACAGGGTACTTAGTTAATACGTTTTTGCAAAAAAGTACGTAAGCCGTTCTACATCTTCAACGTGACCCATATCAGAACGGTCCTATGTAAACTAATTTAAAACCTGATCCTGTATAGTATACCTCATGGATGCAGGGTGAAGAAAGGCCAGAATCCAACATGGACACGGTGTAGCAGATGGCTTTTTTTTTTTCTGTTGTCTAGATATTTGGTGTGAGTGAACGTAGTCTTACACACCCGTTCACATTGTGCCCTGGCTCAGGTGCAGTTTTCTCATATTTAGTCTTTTAGCAAGACAGGGAGTGCCCCACCCACTTCCCATTCTGAGCCAGGCACATAAGCCATCTGCCACACCGTGTCCATGTTGGATTCTGGCCTTTCTTCACCCTGCATCCATGAGGTATACTATACAGGATCAGGTTTTAAATTAGTTTAGATAGGACCGTTCTGATATGGGTCACGTTGAAGACGTAGAACGGCTTACGTACTTTTTTGCAAAAACGTATTAACTAAGTACCCTGTTTTTGTACTGTTTTTTTACTAGCACTTGCTTTTTATTACTATTTTATTATAGCAGAGTACTTCCACACGTTTGTTATACGATTTTTTTTTTTTCTGTTGTCTTCCTTTAATTTGTCGCCCGAAAGGCCTCTACAGCAGTGGTCCCCAACCTTTTTTGCATCGGGGACAGGCATCATACAATACCATTTCTTCAAGGCCCGGCGAGGAGGTGGAAATGTGGCATAGGGGCGGGGCTATGAAGAAGGATTGGAGTTTAGTAACCTGTTTCCCCGAAAGATGCGTTATATTCTATTTTCAGGGTATATCTTATTTTTCCAACCCCTTGTATCCCCCAATATGGTATCCCCATCATCCCCATGCAGTCCCCATCATCCTCTTGCAGAGCACAATATCCACATCATCCCCTTGCAGCCCCCAATACCATATCCCCATCATAATCCCCTTGCAGCCCTCACCATCCTCCTCCTCTTGCAGCCCCCACTGTCCTTCTCCTCTTGCAGCCTCCACCATCCTCCTCCTCTTGCAGCCCCCACTGTCCTCCTCCTCTTGCAGCCTTCACAATCCTCCTCTTCTTGCAGCCCCCACTGTCCTCCTCCTCTTGCAGCTTCCATCATCCTCCTCCTGTTGCAGCCTCCACCATCCCCCTCCTCTTGCAGTCTCCACCATCCTCCTCCTCTTGCAACCTCCACAGTCCTCCTCCTCTTGCAGCCCCCACTGTCCTCCTCTTCTTGCAGCCTCCACAATCCTCCTCTTCTTGCAGTCCCCACTGTCCTCCTCCTCTTGCAGCTTCCATCATCCTCCTCCTGTTGCAGCCTCCACCATCCTCCTCCTCTTGCAGTCTCCACCATCCTCCTCCTCTTGCAACCTCCACAGTCCTCCTCTTCTTGCAGCCCCACTGTCCTCCTCCTCTTGCAGCTTCCATCATCCTCCTCCTGTTGCAGCCTCCACCATCCTCCTCCTCTTGCAACCTCCACAGTCCTCCTCCTCTTGCAGCCCCCACTGTCCTCCTCCTCTTGCAGCCTCCATCATCCTCCTCCTCTTGCAGCCTCCACCATCCTCCTCCTCTTGCAGTCTCCACCATGCTCCTCCTCTTGCAACCTCCACAGTCCTCCTCCTCTTGCAGCCCCCACTGTCCTCCTCCTCTTGCAGTCTCCATCCTCCTCCTCCTCTTGCAGCCCCCACCATCCTCATCCTCTTGCAGCCCCCATCATCCTCATCCTCTTGCAGCCTCCACCGTCCTCCTCCTCTTGCAGCCCCACCATCCTCATCCTCTTGCAGCCCCCATCGTCCTCCTCCTCTTGTAGCCTCCATCCTCCTCCTCCTCTTGTAGCCCCCACTGTCCTCCTCCTCTTGCAGCCTCCCCAGTCCTCCTCTTCTTGCAGCCCCCACTGTCCTCCTCCTCTTGCAGCCTCCATCATCCTCCTCCTCTTGCAGCCTCCACCATCCTCCTCCTCTTGCAGTCTCCACCATCCTCCTCCTCTTGCAGCCTCCACCATCCTCCTCCTCTTGCAGCCCCCATCATCCTCATCCTCTTGTAGCCTCCACCATCCTCCTCCTCTTGCAGCCCCCACAATCCTCCTCTTGCAGCCTCCACCATCCTCCTCCTCTTGCAGCCTCCATCATTCCTCCTCCTCTTGCAGCCCCCACCATCCTCCTCCTCTTGCAGCCCCAACTGTCCTCCTCCTCTTGCAGCCCCCACTGTCCTCCTGCTCTTGCAGCTCCCATCCTCCTCCTCCTCTTGCAGCCTCCACAGTCCTCCTCCTCTTGCAGCCTCCACAGTCCTCCTCGTCTTGCAGCCCCCACTGTCCTCCTCCTCTTGCAGCCTCCATCATCCTCCTCCTCTTGCAGCCCCGCCATCCTCATCCTCTTGCAGCCCCCATCATCCTCATCCTCTTGCAACCTCCACCATCCTCCTCTTCTTGCAGCCCCCACTGTCCTCCCCCTCTTGCAGCCTCCATCATCCTTCTCCTGTTGCAGCCTCCACCATCCTCCTCCTCTTGCAGCCTCACCAGTCCTCCTCCTCTTGCAGCCCCCACTGTCCTCCTCCTCTTGCAGCCTCCATCATCCTCCTCCTCTTGCAGCCTCCACCATCCTCCTCCTCTTGCAGTCTCCACCATACTACTCCTCTTGCAGTCTCCACCATCCTCCTCCTCTTGCAGCCTCCACCATCCTCCTCCTCTTGCAGCCTCCACCATCCTCCTCCTCTTGCAGCCCCCACCGTCCTCCTCTTGCAGCCTCCACTGTCCTCCTCCTCTTGCAGCCCCCACCATCCTCCTCCTCTTGCAGCCCCCACTGTCCTCCTCCTCTTGCAGCCTCCATCCTCCTCCTCCTCTTGCAGCCTACACAGTCCTTCTCCTCTTGCAGCCTCCACAGTCCTCCTGCTCTTGCAGCCACCACTTTCCTCCTCCTCTTGCAGCCTCCACTGTCTTCTCCTCTTGCAGCCCCACTGTCCTTCTCCTCTTGCAGCCTCCATCATCCTCCTCTTGCAGCCTCCACCATCCTCCTCCTCTTGCATCCCCACTGTCCTTCTCCTCTTGCAGCCTCCATCATCCTCCTCCTCTTGCAGCCTCCACCATCCTCCTCCTCTTGCAGCCCCCATCATCCTCCTCCTCTTGCAGTCCCCATCGTCCTCCTCCTCTTGCAGCCCCCACCATCCTCCTCTCTTGCAGCCTCCACCATCCTCCTCCTCTTGCAGCCTCCACCGTCCTCCTCCTCTTGCAGCCTCCACCGTCCTCCTCTTCTTGCAGCCTCCACAGTCCTCTTCCTCTTGCAGCCTCCACCGTCCTCCTCCTCTTGCAGCCCCACCATCCTCTTCTTGCAACCTCCACCGTCCTCCTCTTGCAGTCTCTACAGTCTCTACAGTCCTCCTCCACTTGCAGCCTCCACCGTCCTCCTCCTCTTGCAGCCCCCACTATCTCCGTGCAGCCCCCAATACTGTGCCAGCCATCATCATCCCGATGCAACACATACACACACACTGCTCACCGGTCTGCACCCCCACTTGCAACATTGCGGCACCTCTGCTCTCTTCCTCATCTGTCGGCGTAGATGTACGAGTGAAGCAGCCGGGCCAATCACAGCGCAGCAACCACTAGCCAATCAGGGCCCGGCTGCTGCGCAATGATTGGCCGACTGCGTCACTGGTACATCTACGCCCACAGTTGAGGAATAGAGCAGAGGCGCTGTAATGCTGCAGGTGAAAAAGCTAGCTTTTTTGATACTCTTTATTTGGTCTAGCGGCTAGCTTTTTTGATACTCTTTATTTGGTCTAGTGATCTCCATTTATTATATATTTATATTGGTGGTGCCCTCCCCTACTCAATTACTTTACTCATCGTAATGCTGCAGGTGGGTGGTGACATCTCATTCAGGGAGGCGGGCAGCAGCATCCACCGTTCCGAACCGCCACAGAGCACACTGTGTAGTCCCTTGCGGCGCCGGGGCCGGGACAGAGACCCCCATAGCCCGATCCCGGTCTGCAGCCCGGTGGTTGGGAACCCCTGCTCTACAGCACCAAAGAGCCAAGGACTACAACTTCTTTCATCCTCCCCGCTGTACTGAGGTAAAGCTCTGCTTGTGGGGAGCTGTACTACCAAAGCTGCTTCACCATCACCTCAGCAGCTGGCTGCAGTGCTGGTAACCACATTACCAGGCACAACAGGTAGCGTCATGTGTAATTCCCCCCATCATCACCCCCATCAGCCATTGAGTGCCCAGGGCAAGAAACCGGGAACTGACCAGCCGTGATTCCCTCCCCCGCCATCCCGATTCCAAGTAACCCCTTCCCTGCCGGCCTGACTCATATACACATTTATTTTATTTCAAAACTCTAAAGTATCTTTTATTTAGTACAATATCGTACACAATATGAAAGGGTTTATAGGAAGAGGAAGGATACAATCTGTCTATATTTACACAACGGGTTTTCTTCTGGTTCACGGTATTCTAGTAAGTCATGGTTCTTTGAGCGTAGTTCAAAAGTGCAGAGGGGTGGACGGTGTATACGGATCTGCGATGTATAGACCAGAAAGATCAGACGGTGTTCATCATTATAGTTAGTGATGGGCGAATCCTAAATTACTCGGAATCGCTTGACTCTAGCGAGTCCGAGCACATGACTCGCTACTCGTTGCGAGTCTAGCGAGTCCAATGTTAATGAATGGGGAAGCGAGTAATAGCGAGTAGTGTGAGATTTACAAATCGCAGATGTGTCTCGGAAGCTTCAGCCTGAAGCAATCCTAGTTTTGTCATTTATTTGCATTGGACTGTATTTGCATTGGATTGTTCTCAGTCTGCTCATTCCTTGTGTACAGACATGAATGTCTGTGCACAGAGATGATGTAGCAGAGCTGAGATTGTTCTCAGTCTGCTCATTCCCTGTGCATAGACATCTATATCTATGCACAGGGGATGTAGCAGAGAGGACATCGTGTTTTGGACTGCGTCGGACAGAAGAGGATTTTTTTAATTAAAGATGGAGTCCCTAATGGCTTTTTTTTTTATTTCTAATAAAAATTTTTCTTTGTGTTGTGTTTTTTTTAAAACAATTTAATAGAAATTCATGGCGGTCATGTCTAATATTGGCGTGACCGCCATAAATTTCGGGCTTAGGGCCAGCTGATAATACAAAGCTGGCCCTAACCTCTTTATTACCCAGCGTGCCACCGCTACCAGGGCCGCTGGAAGAGCGGGGTTCAGCGCCAGAGGATGGCGCTTCAATGAACGCGCCATCTTCTGGGGCGGCTGCGGGCTGCAATTTGCAGCGGGGGGTGCCCAGAAAGCTTGGGCATCCCTGCGCTGCGGATTCCAGCCCCCAGCTGCTTAGCTGTACCTGGCTAGACATAGAAATTGCGCGGAGCCCCACGCATTTTTTTAAAATTATTTCATGAAATTCTGAGATTCTGACTCTGACTCTGAGACTCTGACTCTGAGACTCTGACTCTGAAATTCATGAAATAATAACAAAAAAATGCGTGGGGCTCCGCACAATTTCTATGTCTAGCCAGGTACAGCTAAGCAGCTGGGGGCTGGAATCCGCAGCGCAGGGATGCCCAAGCTTTCTGGGCACCCCCCGCTGCAAATTGCAGCCCGCAGCCGCCCCAGAAAATGGCGCGTTCATTGAAGCGCCATCCTCTGGCGCTGAACCCCGCTCTTCCAGCGGCCCTGGTGGCGGTAGCGCGCTGGGTAATAAAGGGGTTAATACCAGCTTTGTTATACAAGCTGGTATTAAGCCCGAGATTCTTAATGTCCGGCCACGTTTGACCCAGCCACTAAGAATCTCCAATAAAGGGTTAAAAAAACACAGAGAAAATTTTTTATTTGAAATAAAAAAAAAAGCCATTAGGGACTCCATCTTTAATTAAAAAAATCCTCTTCCGTCCGACGTAGTCCAAAACGCGATGTCCTCTCTGCTACATCCCCTGTGCATAGATAGATGTCTATGCACAGGGAATGAGCAGACTGAGAACAATCTCAGCACTGCTACATCATGTCTGTGAGCAGGCGGGCTCTAGGACCCTGGAGCTGCACAGAGAAGACAGCTGGACTCGCTCGCAAAGAAACAGCAGTTATTTGCGAGTTTCCCTGCTATCACTGGCACAGTAGCAGAGTCTAATGCAAACAATGGCAATCCTAGTTTTGTCAGCGTTTCTGACAAAACTAGGATTGCCATTGATTTGCATTGAACTCGTTGCTGTGCGAGTAATCGCTGGGAAACTCGCAGAGTACTGAGTCCTGCGAGTCCCTTACTACTCGCCGAGTAACGAGTCCTAGCGAGTAGATTCGCCCATCCCTAATTATAGTGTTTATTTCCGACGCGTTTCGGAGTTAGTCCCAACTCCTTCCTCAGGGACTAGGATCTTTCTGGTCTATGCAGCGCAGGTCCGTATACACCGTCCACTCTCTGCAATTTTGAACTACGTTGACCGTTGTGGTGTGGATTCTTGCAGCAGCTATTACCTTTTGTCCTGGCGCTGGTTGTGTGCTACACAACCCCCCCCCAGGTGAGTGACTAATTAAATTTAGTCCACCTTTTTATCCATGATAAGACACTATTGCGCTTCTCTCTCCCTTTTCTAGTTTTGATGGTTCTTTGAGCGGCACAATCGGTAAATATCGAGTTCATTTGTAGGTCACAGATCTTTCTGAGTTTGATTCTTGGCAAGAATCTTATATAAAAAAATCCTAATAAAAAGAAAAATAATTTTTTAATTATTTTATACAATAAATAATTTTAAAGCAGTTTTTGTTTAATATGTATACATGAAATTGTTAAATAATTATGTGAACATAATTTTCTACCTTTTGCATATATATGTGTTTAAATTGTATGGACAAGGGGAAAATATGTTTTATACCAGGTTTTGACTTGTGTTAGATCAGGTGATCCATTTTAAAGGGTTCCTCCCTAATTGTGGTGGGACTCTTCTTTTTATTGTTGTGAACATATATATATGTGTGCATGAGGAGGATCTGGATGTACATCTGTGTGATTTTTCTGAAGAAGGGTTTTTTGGTTACCCTGAAACGCATAGAAAATAAAATCACATAATTATTAATTTTTTGGTCAAGAAGAATTCTCTTTCTATGCCAACAAGAGCGCGGTCACACTCTGAATTTCTTTGGTCTTTTATGGTTTTATGGGACTTGTAAGATTGTAACATTGCTAATTTATTAAGTGCTGTTCGCCTATTAAATTAATTGGTTGACTATTGCTGCAGTCTCTTTGTTTATTAAAGGGAACAGTTTTGGGGGTTCTAAACCCTGCCCACTACCTTTAACACAATGTAATTATGGTTCCTGTAACCCCTTTATACCCCCAAATGTCCCCTGGCATAACTCAGAAAATGAGTTTTATTCTGTCTCGTGCCAAATGCTAATTTCTTGTTTGGGTCATACAGGAGTCTGCAGATTGCAGTCAGCGCTGCCCCTCTTCATGCCAACACCGCCCTTCCCGAGTGTGTGCAAGTGGATGACATTGTTATGCCATCCACACAATTCTCAAGACTTGCGCAGCGGCGTGCCTCACTGCGCCCTATTGAACAGCCAGTGATTCCACTGTGCAGGCGCGAGTGGATGATGCAAGATGATGTCTTGTGTCTGCTTAGTGGAATCACTGGCTGTTCTATAGAGCACCACTGCACAGGTATGAGACGTGGGAATTGTGTGGATGACATAGCGATGTTATTCACTTGCAGACACTTAGGAGAGGCAGTGTTTGCATGGAGCAGGGCATCTCTGACTGCAATCTGCAGACCACCATATGACCTGGACAAGAAATTAGTATGTGGTGCGGAAACTCTTTTTCTGAGGTATGAAGGGGGATGTCTGGGGATATAAAGAGGTTACAAGAACCCCAATTAGGCCCCTTTCACACTAGCGTTTCAGAAAACCGCATTTTCCGCCTAATGGCTGTACTTGCAGTACACTTGTGGCATGCCACATGCATTCTCTATGGGGCTTGCGGCAAGTGCGGTATTGCCGCGATACGGCACTTGCGGCAGTTGTGGTCGCGAAAAAAAAATCTGCAAGCAGCAAATTATTTTCGCCGCCGGAAGTGCCGGATCTGCCACATCTGGCAAAACCACACTTGCAGCACTAGACCGCAAGCTCCATATACAATGCATGGGGCTTGCCGGATCGGACTGCAAGATGCGAAAACGCTGATGTGAAAGACCCCTTACATCATGTTAGAGGTGGTGGGCAGGGTTTAGGACCTCCAAAACTAGTGACAAGTTCCCTTTAAGGCTGGCTCGTGTCTAAATGAATCAGCACCATTGTTCTCAACAGCACATCGCCTGGTGTAAACAGGAGATATGCTGCCAATAACATGATCTGTATAGGGACATAATGATCTACTAGTAGTTGTTCTCACTCCCTTGTTCTTTGTCAGCCTGTGAGTAAAGAGCTGATACGCAAGGTGATATTCCTTAGGTCATTGGCACTCATTTAAAGGTCTGAAATCAGGTCCTTAAAATACAACTTAAATGTTTGTGTGTGATGGTCTATATGTTAGCAGTTGGAGCCGCACTTTTATCTTTTGCCCAGGGCCCCACTTTGTCTAAAACCAGATCTGCACATGCTGAAAAAACAAGAGTGAGAACATAACAATGGTTTCAAAAATAAAATGTATCTCTTGACTCCAGTATTATATGATGTTGGAAGAATTAGTATTTGTAATGCATCACTCATTATTCTTCTTTGTATATTCGTGCGACCTAATATATCAGTCAAGAATACTACCATTAGATAACTTTCAATTGGCACCCAGAATACTCTATGATAGATGGGCACTTTATATGTATAGCTACTTCTTTATGTTTGTGTTTCCTGTGAAAGGTTTTAATAAATCTTGACTAACATTCACATTTCTTCTCACCCTGGAGATATCAATGTATGCTACCCAATCCTCCAGTGATATCATTAAAAACCCACGGATGAATAATTTTACCGGGAAGAGAATGGGGACTTCTAACATTCAGACCTGAGCAATCCCAGACTCATTAGTGGATATATTTATTAGTAATTTGTTCCGGTCTTTGATCGCAGTTTCCAGGTTAATTAGGATAATTCTACCTTTTGACTTTTACCGGTGGGTGAAAGTGCAGGATACTTCTGACAATATAACCTGATATATAAATGTATCTTTACATTAGCAGGTCATTCTGCATCAGTATGATTAGGGATGGGCAAATCTACTCGCTAGGACTCATTACTCGGCGAGTAGTAAGGGACTCGCAGGACTCGGTAGTCTGCGAGTTTCCCAGTGATTACTCGCACGAGTCCAATGCAAATCAATATCAATCCTAGTTTTGTCAGAAACGCTGACAAAACTAGGATTGCCATTGTTTGCATTAGACTCGGCTACTGTGCCAGTGATAGCAGGGAAACTCGCTACTGTGCCAGTGATAGCAGGGAAACTCGCAAAGTAACTGCTGTTACATTGCGAGCCGAGTCCAGCTGTCTTCTCTGTGTGCAGGCTGCCAGCTCCAGGGTCCTAGAGCCCGCCTGCTCACAGACATGATGTAGCAGTGCTGAGATTGTTCTCAGTCTGCTCATTCCCTGTGCTATAGACATCTATCTATGCACAGGGGATGTAGCAGAGAGGACATCGCGTTTTGGACTGCGTCGGACGGAAGAGGATTTTTTTAATTAAAGATGGAGTCCCTAATGGCTTTTTTTTTAATTTCAAATAAAAATTTTTCTCTGTGTTGTGTTTTTTTAACCCTTTATTGGAGATTCTTAGTGGCTGGGTCAAACGTGGCCTGACATTAAGAATCTCGGGCTTAATACCAGCTTGTATAACAAAGCTGGTATTAACCCCTTTATTACCCAGCGTGCTACCGCCACCAGGGCCGCTGGAAGAGCGGGGTTCAGCGCCAGAGGATGGCACTTCAATGAACGCGCCATCTTCTGGGGCGGCTGCGCGCTGCAATTTGCAGCGGGGGGTGCCCAGAAAGCTTGGGCATCCCTGCGCTGCGGATTCCAGCCCCCAGCTGCTTAGCTGTACCTGGCTAGACATAGAAATTGCGCGGAGCCCCACGCATTTTTTTTTTATTATTTCATGAATTTCAGAGTCAGAGTCTCAGAGTCAGAGTCTCAGAGTCTCAGAGTCAGAATCTCAGAGTCTCAGAGTCAGAGTCAGAGTCTCAGAGTCAGAGTCAGAATCTCAGAATTTCATGAAATAATTTAAAAAAAATGCGTGGGGCTCCGCGCAATTTCTATGTCTAGCCAGGTACAGCTAAGCAGCTGGGGGCTGGAATCCGCAAGATGATTTTTTTAATTAAAGATGGAGTCCCTAATGGCTTTTTTTTTATTTCTAATAAAAAATTTTCTCTGTGTTGTGTTTTTTTTAAAACAATTTAATAGAAATTCATGGCGGTCATGTCTAATATTGGCGTGACCGCCATAAATTTCGGGCTTAGGGCCAGCTGATAATACAAAGCTGGCCCTAACCTCTTTATTACCCAGCGTGCCATCGCTACCAGGGCCGCTGGAAGAGCGGGGTTCAGCGCCAGAGGATGGCGCTTCAATGAACGCGCCATCTTCTGGGGCGGCTGCGGGCTGCAATTTGCAGCGGTGGGTGCCCAGAAAGCTTGGGCATCCCTGCGCTGCGGATTCCAGCCCCCAGCTGCAAATTGCAGCCCGCAGCCGCCCCAGAAGATCATTGAAGCGCCATCCTCTGGCGCTGAACCCCGCTCTTCCAGCGGCCCTGGTAGCGATGGCACGCTGGGTAATAAAGAGGTTAGGGCCAGCTTTGTATTATCAGCTGGCCCTAAGCCCGAAATTTATGGCGGTCACGCCAATATTAGACATGACCGCCATGAATTTCTATTAAATTGTTTTAAAAAAAACACAACACAGAGAAAAATTTTTATTAGAAATAAAAAAAAAAGCCATTAGGGACTCCATCTTTAATTAAAAAAATCATCTTCCGTCCGACGCAGTCCAAAACGCGATGTCCTCTCTGCTACATCCCCTGTGCATAGATATAGATGTCTATGCACAGGGAATGAGCAGACTGAGAACAATCTCAGCTCTGCTACATCATCTCTGTGCACAGACATTCATGTCTGTACACAGGGAATGAGCAGACTGAGAACAATCTCAGCACTGCTACATCAGGCAGCAGGCGGGCTCTAGGACCCTGGAGCTGGCAGCCAGCACAGAGGAGAAAGCAGGACTCTTATCTGTGCGAGTTTCCCAGCGATTACTTACAAAGTAAACGAGCAATGCAAATAAATGACAAAACTAGGATTGCTTCAGGCTGAAGCTTCCGAGACACATCTGCGATTTGTAAATCTCACACTACTCGCTATTACTCGCTTCCCCATTCATTAACATTGGACTCGCTAGACTCGCAACGAGTAGCGAGTCCTGTGCTCGGACTCGCTAGAGTCAAGCGATTCCGAGTAATTTAGGATTCGCCCATCACTAAGTATGATACATTTTAATGCCATTGAAATAAGTGTATGTCCAGAAATGTATGTCAATTTACAAGTATTCATGTATTGAAACTATCGTAGGTGGTGGTGGTTGCTAATCGGCATTCATCAGTGATCATGACGCAAATGTATGCTAAGAAAATATTTCATGTATGCATGCAGATACATGCTCATACATCAATGTACTATTTCCTGTGAATTATTATGTATATACAATAACAGTCCTATGCAGGGGCGTAACTACTAGTGCATCTCAATGAATTAAAATATCATGAAAAAGTTAATTTATTTCAGTAAATCAATGCAAAAAGTGAAATGCATATATTATACACACTCATTACAAACAGAGTGATCTATTTCAAGTGTTTTTTTCTGCTAATGTTGACGATTATGGTGTACAGCCAATGAAAACCCAAAGGTCATTATTTCAGAAAATTAAAGTAGGGAGGATGAAGGGTTAAAAACCGGGTTGCCGTATTCCACGAGACTTCAAAGGGTGAATATAATATTGATTTATTAGTCAACGTGTTTCAGGGCTCCCAGAAACGCCCTGAAACATGATAATATTACATTGATTTTTGATGATATTCTAATTCATTGAGATCCACTAGTACAACAAGTTCAGGGGTTGCTATCACACCCAAGCCCTGGAGCCTAGGGAGCCCAAAATTTCCTTTGGCCTATAGAAAATGGCTACTGCTATTAAAGATTTGCAATCATTGGGTCCCCAATGGAGCTTTTGCATCGGGGCCCATGAGCTTCAAGTTACACCACTGATCCTATGATCTGGATCTCAAAAATGAAACCATACCCAGAAGTGGGTATTTCAGGCTTTTCTGGGTGTTATTGGGGCATATCTATGACCCGCCCCAGGGCGGTAGGGTACCCGGTCCTGGGTGTTTAGTTCACGGGAGAGGTCACTGTTGCCCGGTCCCGGGCGTTTAGTTCACGGGAGATGTTGACTGTTGCCCGGTCCCATGGCCCTGTTGCCAGGTCCTGTGGCCCTGGTGGTCGCTTAAAAAGGGTGAAAACAGTCAATAAAAATAAAATAAAAGTGTTTCGTGATGCCACCTACGGTTCCGGTAATGTTACCGGAGCTGCGGGACAGTCCTCCGGGGTGATGGTGGAGCAGCAAGAGGGTTAAGCTCCCCGTAGGTGGAGCGGGATCCCCGGGGCATTTGTAAATAGTTTTTACACAGGAGAGCAGCTTACCACAGAGCCTTGCTACCAGTCTTCTCAACGCAGCAAGTGTGCGGCTCTCCAGGCGCAGGCAAATAAAGTATGACACACACTCTTTTACTCTGAACGGGTTTACAGGCAGTACTTCAGACAGGTCACAGATGGTACAGTCTTTCGGGTCTTTCTGGCCTGAGTAGTCACCAGGGAACTGGGATGACTCACTTAGAACTCTCGGTGGTGTGCCTGCCGTTCCTTGCCGGTCTCTTACTGCGCCCTGTCCTCTCTCCCTTGAGGCGCTCCCGCGTGCAGAGCCTCAAGACGGCTCCCAAGGGCCCTCTGTGTAGGACTCTTTTCCGGGTCCCCCTAACCCTATTCGGTATGCCTTTTTTGGAATGCACCGGGTGTTTGGCCGCAACTTCCTCTAGAAGCTCGGGCCTCTGGTTTAATGGCTTGGGGATAAACACCCGCACCGTGTTCAGAGCCGGTCCTCTGTTCTGGATCACAGGCCCTCTGGGGGCACCCTTCCAGGTCTCCTAGCCCTAGTTCGACGGCCTTCCTTTTGCTGTGCCGGAGGTTGGGTCTTGGGACATAAAGACTCCGCACCCTGCCGGAGTTTGTGGTTGGGGCATGCAGCTTCCCTGCCACTTCAGCAGAGCCAGCACTCTGGCTCTGGCCTGGTCCCTCGGTGTCCCCGCTGACTCGGACACACCTTGGACCCCCTCTATCTTCCCTCGGTTCTCAGTCTAGGACTTTGGCTAGCCATACTGTGGCACAGGCCGCTGGGTCCTGGTTCTTTCAGTCTGGTGTCTCTCTAAATACTTGGCTGACTCTGTTGTTCTCTCTCCTTCTCCCTCCAAACTCAAACCTCCTCCTACTACTTCTTCTTGAACTTGGTGTTGTGTGTTCCCTATTTGTTGTCTCGTCTCCACCCCTTACCGTGCTCTGTCCTACAGTCCACCCTCCACCTGGCTCCTCCCGCTATCCCGTTTCTTTGCTAGACATGAAGTAACTTAGACTTGGAATCGGAGGATGTGTTGGGTGTGTGTCGGAGGTGACCGACTTACCAGTTCCAGCTGCTGTGCCATCTCATGGCGACCGGTCCACAGCGGCGCCACAACTGTACAAATAAAGAGGAGGAGGTGTGTGTTTATATGTAAAATCATCCCTAAAACCCATCCAATAATATTATATGTGAGTGTAGTAAATATCCAAACTCACTGCGGGTAGCGATAAGTGAAGAGAAAACGGAATAATAAAATACTGACAGTGGTTGGTTATAAGTCTTCAAATAAAATTGAAGCAGCAGAACATGTCCTCGTAAATAAAATTTATGAGGCTGCGAATCAAGGAAAAGTCATTTGTGGCACCCCTAGGTCAAAGTGCCATAGTGTCATCACTGCCCCCGGGTGGTGGTGTCACAGGAGAGCAACAAAGGGTCTTCTCATCAGGTAACACACACAACACTCACACCTCCAGGCCAGAAGGGGTAGACCAAGCCTGGGTTCAAGGTGAACTTCCCTACAAATTCTGGTCTGGGGAGGGGCTAGTTAGTGCAGTTCCTGGGAGGACTGTGAAGAGGACCTGGGTGTAAAAGAGCCGTGTTAAGCTCATCCCAAGGTTGCTAGCTAAGTTCCAAGCCTGAGGTTAGGGTCTGAGGAGAGAAGCAAGAACACACCAGGAGGCTGAGCAACCCCGTGCTCACCCCGGAGGAAAGGCGCAAAGAAAGGACACTGGAGTCTGAGACTGTGCAGGGTCTCACGTCCCGGCAGTCAACACCAGAAGGTGGGAATTACAGATTCCTCAGCCACACCATACCCACAGAGACAGCTACATAGAGAGTTCAGGAGCTGACACCCGGGAACAGGGTAGAAAGAAAGGACTCGAGTTGCCTGTCATACCAAGACCTCACAGGATGAGACAGGGCCATCAGCTCAGCTTATTCTGCTGCAGAAGTCAATACACTGAGCGCGGTAAGGGAGCCAAAGACCCAACCGGATGGGAGGAAACCCAGAGTTGCTCTCAAAGACTTTGTGGACAGCTGCTCCAAATCATCAGTTATGGTACCTTTACACGCCGCGACGGCAGGCTGGATACATCCCGCTACAGGCTACAAATGTAGCTTGTAGCGCCAATGTAGCCCGTCGTAGCGGCGTCTGAAGACGTGACGCTACAGCCGGCAACAGATACATCTGTTTCCTAGCTCTGCTCGAAAACTGATGGCTACAACGCCGATGGTAGCGAGCTGTATCGGCGTGTAAAGAGGCAACGGAAGGGAACTCGGGACAGCCTGCGATGTAGCTGCAATGTAGCTAAGGCGTGACCCTGGCTCCGTGTTACCGCGCCCCATGTGCGATCATTGGTGGAAGCTGCTGCATGACGATTGGTAGTCGCTGCATAGGGAGGCATATTTAAGGAGCTGACGAGTCACACTACACAATTGCTCGAGCGTGCTGTATTACTCAGCCTCCTGCGATGCCTGGCCAATCAGGATGTTATTGCTTTGTCCTATCAGCGTACGGACGGCTCGTAATCCACAATTGTGGCACGCCTATGTGCTGTCCCTGCTGCACCAGGTACGCCCATAGTAGCTGGTTATAGCGGTGTGTAAATGAGCTACAGCTGGCTACTTGAGACACCCGGCGATGTAGCTAGCTATAGATGTAGCGTGGCGTAGCGAACCTTGTGGCGGCGTGTAAAGAGGGTGCGTTGACCGTTTGTAACCGTTTGAGCGTTCTCGTGCACGTGAAGTAGCGGGATGTATCCAGCCTGCCGTCGCGGCGTGTAAAGGTACCTTAAAGGACAAAGTGAACAACAAAACCGTGAGTCTGCCTATTACTTGTGCCCGTCGTTGTGCACCCAACACATCAACTACCTTCACTGCCTGGAGAATTGGCTTTAACCGTGGAGAACCGTTCCATCCCAGATGCCATTCATCATCCCCGGAGGTTCTGCAGCAGCGATGGCCATGCCTAGCCACACACCACGGGTGGCAACACAAAACCTCCATGTATATAATCCCTCTCTCAACAACGCCAGAAAAGCCCCTACTCTTTTCAGCTGAACCCAGGCCACGGGACTTCCTCTAGAGACAGCAGCGGCCCGGTCTCAAGTACTAGATGGCCCTGGGGGGTGCCTCAGCTTTCTGGCATCACAAACAGGATCCAGTGACCCGGGTACTGTGTGCCGTGACTGGTGTGAAATATGTGTTACTGACTGTCGCCAGTACTAACGTGCGCGGCGCGTGAGAAACAGAGTGGGTGTATCATCATGGGTGGCACCCTCCTAAGAGCGTGAAACGAGGCCCAACCTGCGCTCTGTCGACATCCGATGGGGACGAGAAACCCTGTCCCGCTGCGAAACGATAGTTAAACATCCCTATGGAAGTGAAAGACCGGAAGTATCAGGATTCACTAAGGGGGTGGAAAGATGTTGCAGCCAAGAGAACCACTTGTGCAAGGTTTTGCCCTCAGAGCAGATGGAGCACCCAGTGGTGCTGCAGCACAATGTATGGCCCCTATCATGCCGTTCCTAATGCCATATACCCCGGCAACCACATGGTTGCCGCAATGCTCAGGGGGATCCAATACCCTGACAGACTTTAAAGAAAAGCTGGATAGCTATTACAGCGTCTATCCCCTGACAGAAGGCCAGCGCATCAGCATACTAATGGGACAATTAACTGGTAATGAGCAGCGGGAAGCAAAGTCCTGGCCGGACACTAACAAAGACACTGTAGTACATGCAATTGGAGTTTATACTTACTAAAATTTAACGTTTATGCAGTAGTTTAAAATAGGGAGATGTTTTGAATACTAGATCTGTATAACAGTGGAGGAGTGTGTCGCTCAGACATCAGCAATAATGACAAAGTCTACCACTATCACAAACATAATCTCCTACCCCTGTAAAGTGATTCATATATAGAGGAGTACTGCCATATTTTTGTCATTACTGACCCCTGAGGTGGTTTCTTATTCTTTTCTCACCACTGAGTCTAAGGGGATTGACCCGGACTCCCAGGGCTGATAACTGTAAGACAGGACACCCGGGTATATTATAAGAAGGGGAGATTCTGCACAGACACTACCCCACCCCAACAAGACTTAGGACCAGAAGGGTAAGCCGCCGAGGAATGGGGACACCAATTAGGGGTTTTCTTTTCCTATGTGTTGAAAACTCCGTTGTCAGGCAGGGGGAGCCAGGGAAAGAACAGGGTGACCCTTCCCCTCTTCCCTCCTTTAGCAAAAGTATCATACTGTTTGACTAAAAAGGGAAAATCTCCCTATTTTAAACTACTGAATAAAAGTTAAATTTTAGTAAGTATAACCTTGATATAGCTGCATGTATAACAGGTTTACTGATATCAATATACGGTGAGCAATTTGATAGTACATGCAACTGCCAGGCTATAAGCTACCAGCACAGATGCACGTGCAAAAATGACATTCTTTGGGTGCAGGCAGAAACCTCAGGAGAGCGCGAGAGACTTTGCATTAAACCTACAAGAGGCGCTCAGAGCACTCAAACAGACAGAATAATCAATTCATTGATGGACTTCTATTCCCTCCTCATAGAGGACGGCTGCGGATGATGGCTATACAAAGCCCTGACCTGAACTTTGTGCAATTTAAGGACAGAGCCATCCGAATCCTGCAGGCAGAAGAGCTTTATGATGCAGACTCTGCACAATGTCTAGCTACAACATACCAGCCGCCGGGAGTGCAAATTCCACCAGCCATGTTAGGGGCGAGTGCTAAACCTCGGAAGCCAATAACCAATGAGGCTCTTGACCAAAAGATTGAAGCCCTAACCAAAACTGTAGCTGAGATGGCAAAAGCTGTGCAGGAGATGCGAGGATCCAAGGCCGTGGAGAAGATTGAGTTGGCTTCAAGCAGAGAGGATGTCCAGTGGATGAGGCCCAGGAGGCACCCAGCGACCAGAGGACGACCCATCGACCGCTACCATCCAGATGGACAGCCCATTTGCCACCACTGCAGAGAACCAGGTCACTTTGCCAGGGAATGTATTTTAAACGAGAATCCCCTGGGGAAGCGGGCTGCCCCTCAGGAGTAAAGTCACAGGGTCCACCAAACTGGCGTGACAGGTATGTGGGAGGACATCTAATTATACCTGTCATGCTTGATGGCATCCCCATGAATGCTCTGCTGGACACGGGCTCACAAAGTACCTCCATTCCATATATAGTTTATAAACGGTAATGTGCCGATTCAGACATTTTGTGTGGCCCAGACAATGACTTGAATATATTGGCTAGTAATGGTAAACCAGTACCATAGATTGGGTTTAAAGAGGTAACCATTAAAGTTGGGAGAGTAGAATTAAAAGATCAAAGGTTAATAATTGTTGATGATGACCGGCATGAACGTAATCCTATGATTCTGCTAGGAACAAGTGTGATAGAAAATTGTCTTGCAGAGATAATTGTTTTACAGCAGATTGCCGAGACGGCCAATTCTGGACAACAACGAGTCCTGCTGAAAGAAATAAAAGCACTGATGCTGAGGCAGCAGGTAGAGTTGTCTGGAGGAGAAATTGGGAGTGCAAGAGTAAGTGACCCAATACCCATTGTGATACCTCCCATAACTGAAATGTTGGTCTGGTGTAGAGCCATAATAGGCCTTAGAGGGCGAGACTATCAAGCCCTGGTAGAACCCATGTACTCAAACAGTAGGCCCACTGTACTGATGGCCAGAGGAGTAGTTGAGGTACACAGGGGGAAAGTACCAATGCGCCTTCTAAATTATGGAGTAGAGGAAGTGATCCTACCAAAGTATGCTACCATGGCTAAATTGTACACTGTTGATAACAATGCCATCACAACAGTTGAACCCTTGAACCTGTCAAACCAGGCAGAGGGCAATGGCTCAGAGGGAAAGCTGGAGGATTGGTGCCAAAAGCTACATGTAGGTACCAGTTCTACACCCTGCCATCAAAATCATGGAGTATACCGGGTAGTGAGAGAATACGAACAAGTTTTCAGCAAACACCCTCTAGACTTTGGGCAAATAAAAGGGGTAGAACACCATATATCCACAGGTGACCATCCAACCATTAAAGAGAGGTATAGACCCAAACCACCCGCTCACTACCAATTTGCAAAAAATATGCTCAAAGAAATGAAGGAAGCAGGGTTAATAAGAGACAGTTGTAGCCCCTGGGCAGCTCCTCTAGTATTAGTTAAAAAGAAGGATGGGACCATGGAGAATGAGCGTAGATTACAGGCAGATCAACCGCATTACACACAAGGATGCCTATCCATTACCCAGAATAGAAGAATCACTAGCTGCATTAAAATCTGCTAACTACTTTTCCACCTTAGATCTGACTAGTAGGTATTGGTAAGTTACTGTGGCAGAGGCTGACCGTGAGAAGACAGCGTTCACCACGACAATGGGCCTCTGTGAGTTCAATTTTATTCCATTTGGACTCTGAAACGCACCAGATACATTCCAGAGACTGATGGAGTGCTGCCTAGGATACAAAGAACTTCGAAACCGTCCTACTGTACCTGGATGACGTCATAGTCTTCTCAAAGACATATGAGGAGCATCTGGAACACTTGACGGAAGTGTTTGAAGCCCTGTCCATCTATGGCATGAAGATAAAGCCATCCAAGTGTCACCTACTAAAACCAAAGGTACAGTACCTAGGCCATGTAGTAAGCTCAGAAGGTGTAGCGCCAGACCCCGAGAAGGTTATGGTGATAAAGGATTGTTCAAGACCCACCAAAGTGAAAGAGGTGAGGCAGTTCCTGGGACTGGTCGGCTACTACAGAAGGTTCATCAAAGGGTTTACAAAATTGGCATCCCCTTTACAAGATCTCCTGGTAGAGCAGTCCAAGAAGTCTAAGGCCTGGAGTCCTCCCTTCCAGTGGAGTGATGTAACAGAAGAATCCTTCAAGAAGTTGAAGTGGGCTCTGACAGGGGATGAAATTCTGCCTTACCCTGATTACCATCAACCCTTCATTCTGTACATGGAGGCCAGCAACGTGGGATTGGGAGCAGTACTGTCTCAAGTACAAGAAGGTAAAGAAAGGGTCATTGCCTTTGCAAGCGGAAAACTCCGTCCTACTGAAAGAAATCCCTAGAACTATAGTTCCTTCAAGTTAGAACTACTGGCAGTAGTCTGGGCTGTTACAGAACGCTTGAAACATTATTTGGCAGCTGCGAGATTCACCATCTATACAGATAACAATCCACTCACCCACCTGGACTCAGCAAAACTGGGTGCTCTGGAGCAGTGATGGATGGCCCAGCTGTCTAACTACAATTTCAACATCAAGTATAGAGCGAGCCAACAAAATGCCAATGCAGATGCCTTATCCCGAATGCCGCACCTGAAGGACGTGGAAGAGGAACCAGAGGAGCTGGAAGAGATAGAGCTACCAGCTTTTCACGACCCTGGAGCATCCCAGTACAGGACAGGTGTGTACCACAAGCTTCAGAAGGCAACACTAAACCCATTACCACACCACGGATGGGCTGAAACACAGGACAGTGACCCGGCTGTGAAGCTAGTCAAGGAATTACTGACGCAAGAGGGTGCATACCCTGGTCAGAATGCTCCAGCTGAAGCTCAACAGTTGTGGAAAGAGAAGAGTAAACTGTTCCTGTAGCAAGGTAAACTATGTAGAAGACATACGAACCCCAGAACTCATGAGTTGGTCTGGCAGATCATAGTACCCAAGAGAGATGTCAAAATGGTCTTGGAAGCCTATCATGACGGTGCAGGGCATTTTGGATGGAAGAAATTGGAAGTTCTACTGAGAGAAAGGTTCTATTGGGTTGGCATGCAAGATCAATTGAAGAATGGTGCAGAAATTGTGGCCCGTGCAACCTA
This sequence comes from Allobates femoralis, assembly GCA_033576535.1. Classification (NCBI taxonomy): domain Eukaryota; kingdom Metazoa; phylum Chordata; class Amphibia; order Anura; family Aromobatidae; genus Allobates; species Allobates femoralis. The sequence goes on from JARQOC010000003.1 coordinate 649,522,651, forward strand.
AGAAGAAAGGATAAAGAAAGTCAGAGAGTCCACTCCAGTCCATAGTCACCAAACAACCACATGTGTTGGTAACCCTAGACCACGTCAAGTTAACACCAAGCAGATCCGTCTATGTCTACACCTTGACCATAGTGGACCACTATTCCCATTTTTAGTGTTGGTGCCAGTAAAAGATTAAACGGCCATAACAGCAGCAAAGGCATTCCAGACGTACTTCTGTAGACCTCATGGCTACCCGGAACAGGTCCTAGCAGATCAAGGTCCATCATTTGAAGATTGAGCAGAGGTGTTCCAAGAATTCTGTAACATGTATAGATGCAAGAAGATCCGCACAACACCTTACCATCCTCAAACAAACGGCTTATGTGAGAAGATGAACCACATATTGATTGACCTCTTGAAGACTCTGCCGGCGTCAAAAAGAAACCTGTGGCCACAGAAGCTACCAGACCTGGTAGACTTGTAAAACCATGTCCCGGGGAGCTCTACCAACTGTACCCCAGCTTATCTCATGAGAGCAAACCTGGTAAGCTGCCAATAGACTTAGAATGGATCTGTAAACCTGACGTAGAAGTACCAGAAGCTAATTGGGATACCCTACGCCAACAAAAGTATCGCCAAGTACAAAAATGCATAGAAAGAAGTCTCCAGCAAGCTAGAGAGAGACAAGAAAAGGGCCTACAATCAACATGCTCCCGCAACTCCTTTACAACCTGGTGAGCAAGTCCTTAAAAGAAAGAGACACATTAACAAATTGGATGACCAATGGGAAACAACCCCTTACACCGTTCTCCCATCAAACTTTGATAATACAAAAGTGTGCTTGGTCAGGAAAGATGAAGGCAAGACAACTTCAGCAGTATCGAGAGACCACTTAAAATTGTGTCCTGAAACCCTGAAGACACCCCTGTACCTGAACCTGTTAAACGTAAAGAAGATGTGTTCCATACAATCTTAGGAGATTTTCCAAAAACCAGGACAAATTACCATGGTGCAGTCTTAGTACCAATGCTTGCGTTTCCTCAAGTGAGACAACATGAAGTCCCAAGAGTGGAAGAAGTGGAAGTGGCACCAGTAGCGGAAGAAGAACAGGAAGAACAGATTCCTGATCAGAGTGAACTTGCCAGTCCTGCTGTCAGATATATATCTTGCTTAGAATCAGAGATACCTGCAAGGTACATTTCTATACATAATATAGTGTTAAATACACCTGCACCAGACATTCAGAGCTCAGGAGATCAAAGCGTAGTACAAAAGGTAAAATACCATCTCATTACCAAGAGTAAGATATGAATAAAACGTACATCATATGTCTTATTGTAAACAAGTGTGAATAGTACTCGGTAAACATAGTGTACAGAAGGGAGGAGGAACTGGATTAACCCCCATGCACATTAAGTTAGGAAAAGAAAGTGCCTGGGGGTGGTAAGAGTGAAGCCAGGACTCCTAAGCTGAGACACCCGTAGGGAAAATGCTTATTTTTATGTATAATGTGTATATGTAACCTTGCAACCGTTAAGCCCAGTACCTACAGAGACTTTCCTGTAAGAACTTTTGCATATTCTTGAACGTTCACCTTTTAAATATGTCCCATTACACCACTGGACTGGTTGTGGTAGAGACTCCTTTGTAAATATTCATCAGCCAAAGGTGAAAAGAATAATCACCGGAGTGACTGCTTTTTGAATTTTTTTACATTTTATTGTTTTTTGTAATTTTTATATTTTAAGTCTCTGTACAGCTACAATTGTTAATGTTTACCTTTTGAAAAGTTGTCACAGTCCTGGAGTACTGTCTTTCACTAAGGGGGAATGTGGACCCCTGGGTCAAAGTGCCACGGTGTTATCATTGCCCCGGGTGGTGGTGTCACAGGAGAGCAACAAAGGTCTTCTCATCAGGTAACACACACCCCGACACATGTTTGTATCCTTTTTCAAGGGGCTGTCACAGGATACGAAACACGTGTCGGGGTCTGCACCCCAGACACAGAGTAAATTGCTCACCAGCTATTGAGATGGGTGAGTGGCAGTGGGATTAGAGATCATAGGTACCTGTAAGGTACTGGGGCAGGAATATAAGCAACTGTAATATATTTGTATGAAAACTGTACTGTGAAGTGTATGTATCTCTGTACCCAGTACATGTAATTGATCCATATCCCTGCACTAAAGCACTTTAATGATCCCTCTTAATGTGAACGCAAACTCTGTGATCTGTCTACTTTGTAACCTTGCCTGTACCATTATGTAACCGGTTTTAGTTTTTACTGTACAACTATGGCAACACTAGTAAAACGTGCACTAAGCAGTAGCCACTGTTGTGTGATTACTACTACTAAAACCTAAAAATTGAGGTAGTTTATACTCTTCCTCTGGTAATAAAAAATAATAAAAAACTAATATTGCCAATAGACCAGACCACATATCACATGTACGAGTTGGGAGTAACTTGAGTAATAGCAATCACAAAATAAGTTTAAAAGGATACATAAGCCCACCAAAGAGCATCTTGTCATAATAGACACAGCCAAAATATGGGAAATACTTTCAAAAACCCCACCAAAGAGTGTCTCGTAAAATTTCAACCCACAGCCAAAATTTGAAGATCCCCCCCCATACCCAGGAAAACACTTTTAATAAGCCCATCAAAGTACATCTTGTCTGCATTCTCTTTAGTCAGCCGTATGTGTGTATCTGTGATAATTGCCCCAGTGGCACTGAAAACACGCTGTGACATCACACTAGCAGCAGGGTAGGCCAGCACCTCCAAGGCATATAAGGAGAGGATCTGGCCAACTATGCAGCTTGGATACCCAGTAATTAAATGGAACAGAATCATCAGGAAAGACACAGGTATGGTCACTTAGATAGTCGTTGACCATCTTGTGCAACTTCTCACTCCTTGACATTGTTACCGGTCCAGCTAGCCCTTGCTGATGAGCCTGTTTATTGAAGATGGGCGTTTGTGGACATTTTCACCACCTCTTTTGGACCTGCTGGCCGTGGCTCTCCATTAATGCATGCTGTTGCACATAGCTGGTACCTCTGCTTGCAGCGGTGTCTGAGGGTGATGTTGCCATCAAATGATCAACAACGGCCCTCTTGAAGGATTCTATTGTGAAACCCCTTGGTGACTACAACAGTAGCAAAGGAAATTTGTCCTTGTACCGTGGGTCTAGAAAGGTGGCCAACCAGTATAGGATCCTGAAGCAAATGTGGATCATGAGAGGGTCTTGGGACAGACAGTTAGATATAAAGTGTGCATGTGAGCCAAGCTGCAAAGAGGCAAATGTTCTGTGTCCCCAGAAGGAGGAACAATACACATGCTCACCTCACACTGACTCTCCTCCTCCACCTCCTTCTCTCCATCCCACCCATGCTGGACAGACATGAAGCTGGTGTTGGGAGTCCCCTGTGTTGCATGAGGGGTCCCATCAGTACCAATCAAAAAGAAGTCTCTCCCTCCTCATCTTCCTCATCATCTTCATCCCCCATTCTTGCCTGATGAGATTGGCTGGGCTGTGTAGGATCACCCATTGTGAAATCTTACTCCATACCCAGCTGCTGGTCATTAAAAGATTCCATTTTTAGATTATGCAGTGATTCTTTCAGCAGACATAGCATAGGCATGGTTACACTAATAGCCTGATCACCTCTCACAAGCTTGGTGCAGTACTCAAAGTTATCAAACACCTCACAAATGTCAGCGATCCACACCCACTCAACAGTTGTTATGCGTCTTGGCTGAGTCTCATTTGATGGGCATGTTTAAGCTGGTATTCAGCAAGTGCCCTCTGCTGCTCACTTATCCTTACCAACATATGATATGTTTAGTTCCACTGTGTTGGCAGGTCACAAATGAGACGGTGGTTTGGCAAATTAAATTGCTTTTGAAGTGCTGCAAGACCAGCAACAGCGGTTGAGGAATGGTGGAAATTGGCGCAAATACGACGCACCTTCCATGTAGGTACGGCAAGTCAGGCTATGTTTTAATTTGTTTCTGCACCACTAGGCTCAGCACGTGAGCCATTCATGGCACGTGTACCAGCTTCCCGAGCTTTAAAGCCGCCACCAGGTTACGCCCATTATTGCAGACAACCAGACCGGGTTGGAGTTGCAGTGGGGAGAGACACTAATCGGTCTTTGTTTTATTTCTTGCCGCAGCTCTGCTGCAGTGTGTGGTGTTTCACCTAAGCAGATGAGCTTCAGCAGTTCAGCAGAGCATATTACCACTTTACCTATGTGTTGCTGCATAGCTCCCAACTTGGGAGAGATGTGAAGGGTAATTCAGCATGGGATGATGAGGCGGAGGAGGAAGAAAGGAGACAGGAGGTATATGATGAGACAGAAACCCTGATTGAGGTTGGGCCCGCTATTCATGGCGTGGGTAGGATATGTGATGGCCCAGTTTGAGACCTTGTTCCACCCTCCACCAGGTTGAGCCAGTGTGCCGTGACAGATGTATGGTCCCTGTCAACAAGTACTTGTCCACTTGTCTGTTGTAAGGTGGGCCTTCCTGGTTACGGCATTGGTGAGAGCACGCTTTAGATTGTTTAAGACGTGCTGGTGTAACGCGGGGACGTCCAAAACGGCGGGAAAATAGGCCAGGCTGGGAATCAACGAGGGTGCATTAGGGGCAGGCCACAGCAACAGCATCATGGAAAGACTGTGTCCCCACAAGCCTAAACGGCAACATCTCCACGGCTGGCACTTAGCAATGTGCGCATTCAGTATTTGTGCTTGTGGGTGTGTGGCTTGGTATTTATGCCTCCTTTCAAATATCTGGGGTACAGACAACTGGACGCTTGGCTGGGACAAACAAGTGGATGAGCTTGTTGCGTCCTGTGCCTGTGCAACCTCACCATGTGAGCAAGAGGTATGATCACCTGTTTCCTGCCCAGCAGATTAGGAAGGACGGATCACAGGCAACATGGCAGTGGTTTGACCCGCAGACACCGATTTGGTAACCTTTTGTTCTGCCCACTGACTAGGGTGCTTGGCTACCATGTGTTTCCACATACTGGTGATGCCTTGGTTGCCTTTGCCCTGTCCTCTGCTCAGCTTCGTATGGCAGATGCTACAGATGAAAACATTTGGTTCAAGAGGAGGACTATCTGAAAAAAATTTCCAGACAGCGGCAGAACGCACCCCTTGCCTTGACTTGGGGCTCAGAGGGATTGCTCTTGACAACAGTTGACACACTTCGCACTCTGCTCAAACCAGTAACCCTTGGTTCCTTTGTTGGTGCTACATATTCACATTCTTGCTCTGTGCTGCTGTGCTGGCTATGTGTGCAAGCAGTCCAGGTCGGATTGGTGGTCTCCTCATCGACCACCTCATCGTCCATGTCATCCTCCTTCTGTGTTGATATTGCTGGCTGGCCAAATGACAACTGTGTGTCATCACCATCAGCCTCCATCTCTTCACCCGGTATATCACGTGGATGAAAGTGGCTTTCTTCTGGCCTGGGTTTTCAAATATTTAGCCATGAACAGATGATACCTCCTCACGTTCCTTTTCAATGTTTCGCAATGAGAGACCAGAGGCAACAAAAGGATATGGACCAAACAGATCTTCGAGTTGCCAAGGCTGGGGTCAAATGTTTCCTGTGACTCCTGACCCAGCGTGCTCTGTATGGAAAGGAGACTGTGTGGTCTTGGATGATTGGGTGCTGGTGGGAAATTTCGTGGAGGCCTTATCAGCCATCTGTTGGATATTCTGTCTCTCACTCAAAGTCCTTGAGAGCTTAGGAAACACCATAGACAACTCTTCTTGAAGTAGAAACTGATGTTTATTAAGAGAATGCAATAGAATAGAGTTAGAAGACAAGCACAAAGCAATCAGACACATGCAGGTGTCCAGACGATGGTGTGGTCTGGCCTCGATACCATGGTGTAGGCGCTTTTTCTGCATGATTAGCCAAAGAGAAGATACTGCAGAGAAAAGGCATTTTCATTGCAGAAACAAAGAATATAATGATTACATCATGACATTATTTACGAGCATTGCAATAATACTCATTATAATCTTATATGCCTCTATGTTGCTTCCAATCGATTCAGGGATGTTGTCATTGTTGACATCCGTTATCTGTACTCGCATAATTCCTCAAAGACTAACAACTCTATTGGAAACTTAGTGTCTTTATCACTTCAATAAACCTACTATTCGTGATTATGTATCACCACCTATCAAATGATGCAATCCACTTTTCCTATTTCATTTAACCTTTCTAAACCTTCCCTTAAACTTTTAGAGAACTCTTACGTTATTCTTGTAGAACTTTCAGCCACTGAATCTCATTAGCTGGAAAGTTAATTTGCTCAAATTTGATACAACATGATTGCTTAGAGCAGATCATGTATGACTAGTCTCTTACACCATCTAAGACAGTATCTACACTGCAACGGCACAAAAAAAAAAGTTGCCTGAGGTTTAAGACGATATATTACGCGTGCCAGTCACCACGCAAGACAGCGGTGCTGGCTGCATGTCACTTGTGCAGTATCGTGCGTGCTATTCGGTGTGAACACGGCAACACAACGGCAAAAAAATTGGCCTGCAGGGGTAAATGTGACCCCAAAAATAGCTGGGAGAACTGTCACTAGTCCCTGACCTTCTTATACTTTCCGCTCTGAGAAGAGCTGAAATATTGCTGTTTGTACTATGTGGTATTGTAATGGTCCTGCCTGTCTCCCTGCACTACAGTTACCTAGTACTACAATACTGGTAGCTTTCACAAGAGCTTTTGGGTTTTACAGAGGATTTCTGTACGATTTACACAAGCACAACTCTCCCTAGCAGCTGCACACACTCTCCCTACACTAGCTGTGTTCTGCATGCAATGTGCAGAAAATGGTGGCGGCAGGGCTTATATAGAGCCTATGAGTCATAGGCTATAACTCATGTATGACGCTGGGCAGCCAGCCAATCATAGTAATGCCACAACTAAGAAGGCTGTGGCATTACTGTTACTGTGGCTAATGCTGGGTGGGAGATCCGAATATTGCGAGGCGAGTAGTGAAATACTCGCTATGTTTCAAGTACTGCTAGTACCACATTACTCGACGAGTACCGAATACTTGCAATTATACTCGCACATCCCTAGTTGTGAGGTTATTTAGGGAGCAGAGGTGGGTGAAGATGAGGTCTAGTGTATGTTTGGGTGGCTGTGGAGGACCATTGAGTGAGGTCAAAGGATGAAGCAAGTGACAGGAGTTTGGAGGCTACTGACTGTTGGTTGTCAATGGGGATGTTGAAATCACCCATTATGATGGTAGGAATGTCAGCAGAGAGAAAGTATAGAAGCCAGATGCAGAATTGGTCTATGAAGGCAGTGGTCAGGTACGGGGGTTGATAAATGATAGCCATTTGGGGGTTGGAAGGAGAGTACAGTAGATACGGACAGAGTGCGTTTCCAAAGATGAGAGTATAAAGGAGGGTGGAGGAGGAATTGGGTTGAAGGTGCAGTAACTAGAAAGGAGAAGACCCACTCCTCCACCATGTTTGTTGCCAGTGGGAGGTGTATGGGTTAAGTAAAGGCTGCCGTAAGACAGTGCAGTAGGGAAGGTTGTGTCAGAGGGTGTCAGCCATCTTTCTGTGAGGCCCAGGAAGGATAGTCTGCTAGAGGTAAAGAGATTGTGAATTAAGTGGAGTTTATTGCACATGGAACGGGCATTCCAGAGCTCTCCAGAGAGAGGGGGCGGTGGAGAGGGGATCAGTTGAATGGGTTTTATATTTAAAATATTGAGGCTGTTTCATGCAGATGTGGAGTGATAGAAGGGAGAAATAGTGGGGAATGTTGGATGTGGAGGTCCTGGATTGGGAGATTTGTCGTCAACTGATAGAAGCAAAGAGAGAGCAAGCACATGGGAGAATGAGAGTGGCTGGCTTGTTTTGTGTTTCTGCAGGAGAGGTGTGAGACTGAGAAGCAGGTCAGCAGAGGAGCTCAAGTGGGGAGGTAAGAGGGATGTCGAGGTAAATATTTGTGTTGGAAGTGATGGGGTTTGGGGGTAGTAAAAGAGAGTAAGGAGGTCATCAGCACTGTCCATATCTGTAGAGTACTCAAAGCAGCACAAGAAAGCACAGACATTCCCATAGCCTATATTAACAGAATATCCCACAGAGCACACATTTTCAAAAAGGCCCTTGCAGAGCCTGGCATAGATTAAACACAGAACAAAAATGTTACATATAGGCCCAATCATAGTCTCTTTCCACAGTTAACTCACACAGCTAATCTTCGCAGAGTTCCCCCACAAGGCAGCTATTATCCAAAAAGGCCCCTACAGAACCTTTTTTTCTGAGTTGAGACAAAGAGAGCCTATATCAACAGAGTTCCCTCCCACCATTTGTGCAGTGATACTTGGGCCTACGAAATGATGCAGAATTGCCTATGGCCTGCGTGCAACACAGGAAAGTGTCTCATTTTGGTATGTAGCAGGCACAGATCTACCTCACCCTGAAACAGCTCTACCACCAGCAGCATCACTATTGTCATGTCCCTTATTTTAAGTTCTCCTTATTGTTTGGCCCCCCAAAAAAGTCCAGATGATTAGACGGCCTATATACAAAGACCCTACAACCCCTTTTCGAAGAATACCTACACAGACCTTGGTGTAGTGAAGTAACAGAGGTTTTTTCTAGATAAAGCTGACAGAAACTGGTGCACAATGGTGAAATAGAGCTTGTTGTTAAAGATTAGCCACATAAGGCCTGCTGCAGTGCAGTAACACACCTGGTGCACATTGGCTATAGATTATTATTTTATTTTTTTTAAAGTAAGGTCATAGCTGCTAAGGCTGGCTTCACACTGCAGCGTGATCCGGTCCGGGGCAGTCCGGGATGCCCCTGACAGCCGCGGACCGGATCAGCACACAGGACTGGGGGGCTAATATGCCTCCGGTCCGGACAGCCCCGGACCGGATCACGCCGCAGTGTGAAGCGGCCCTAAGTTGGTAAAGTCAACGGATCCAGTTGCACAGTGGTACACTTTCACTCTTTTGTTTGAAACAAATGCCACATTCCCGGCTGCATAGTGGCGAGAGAAATACATTTTTTTTTTAAAAAGGAAGGCCACAGACCCCACAGACAAGTGGCGACAGGTAACATTTTAAGGGAAAATTAAGCCAACAGAAACAAGTCCACAATGGTGAATTAGAGGTTGTTATTATAGCTTTGCCAGACACGGTCTGCTGCAGTGCAGTAACAGGTTTGGGAGGGAAACCTCCACTGGAGAAAACACAAAAGCCCCAGATCCTGCTGCACATTTTCATTTTTTTTAAGATTAAGCCTACATTCACACTGTGCATTATTGGTCTGTTTTTGCTCATCAGTTTTTGTAGCCAAAACAAGCAGTGGGTGATAAATACAGAAGTGGTGCCCTTATTTTTATTATACTTTTCCTCTGAATGCTCCATTCATGGTTTTGACTGTAAGAACTGATAAGCTAAAACAGACCAAAAGCGCATAGTGTGAATGGAGCCTAAGGCCACAGACCCTGCTGTATAGTGCCTACAGATTTTTTTTTTTTTTTTTTTTTTTTTTTAAGATTAAGCCCACAGATCCTGGTGCAGTGCCCAGACAGCCCTTTTTTCAAGAATAACCCCCAGAAAGCCTGGTGCACGGTGGCCACACAGACCTTTGTTCAAGATTACACCCACAGAGCTTGATGCAGAGTTGGCACATGTAGCCTTAAGGAGTACCCCCGCTGTAACCTAACACTGTCCCTTACTCCACTAGCATCCTATCCCTTCACTATTCACAGCAAAAAGTCTGAGCAACCCGTGGTCCGGTCTTTATACAGGCAGAGTCCCATGGTGTGTTTGCCAATAATACCCATGCCAACATTTGGCATGGCTGCGATATCTCTGGAAGTGCCCACAGTCTAAAAGGTTGGTGATTGGCTGTGCTGAAGCCTTTCAACTAGCTTTATTCAAATAACAAAACCGAAAAGAAATCACATATTATTATTATTATCATCATTTATTTCTAGAGCACCATTGATTTCATGGTGCTGTACATGAGAAAGTTTGTTCATTGTATTTTTAACTTGTTTGTATGTAACCCTAACAGTGACAGACTGGTACAGAGGGGAGAGTGGACCCTGCCCTTGCGGTCTTACATTCTACAGGGCAATGGGGAGGGAGACAGTAGGTTGGGTCTGCTCTTGTGGTGGTGGAGCGCTATTTCCAGTGGTGATGTGGTGGCACTGTGCTCATTGCATGCTGTAGGCTGTTTTGAATAGATGGGTTTTCAGGCTCCGTTTGAAGATTCTGAGTGTGGGGGACAGTCAGACGTTTTGGGGTGCAGAATTCTAGAGGATGGGGGATGCTGGGGCGAAGTCTTGCAGGCGGCTAGATGAGGAACCTACAAGTGTGGAGGAAAGAAGGAAGTCTTGAGAGGATCGAAGATTACGAGTTGGATGATAATGGGAGATTAGTTCAGGGATATATGGGGGAGACAGATTGTAGATGGCTTTATAAGTCAATGTTAGTAGTTTGAATTGGATACACTGGGGGATTGGGAGCCAATGAACGGGTTTGCAGAGGGGAGAAGTGGGGTAGCTGCGAGGAGAGAGGTGGATTAGTCAGGCAGCAGAGTTAAGGACAGATTGTAGAGGTGCAAGAGTGTTAGCAGGGAGGCCACAGAGAAGGAGGTTGCAGTAGTCGAGACGGTAGATGATGAGGGCATGCACTAGTAGTTTAGTAGATTAAGGGTTGAGAAAGGGACGGATTCTGGAAATATTTTAGAGTTGGGGGCGGCAGGGGGCGGCAGGAGGCGGCGAGGGCTTGGATGTGTAGTTTTGAAAAATAAGGCAAAGTCAAGGGTTACTCCAAGGCAGTGGACTTCAGGTACAGGGCAAACTGTGATGTCATTTATTGTGATAGACAGATCAGGTAAGGGAGGTGCGCGAGATGGGGAAAGATGATGACTTCAGTTTTGTCTACGTTTAGTTTGAGGAAGCGAAAGGAGAAAAAATTAGGATATGGCTGATAGACACTCCGGGATTCTGGACAGCAGAGAGGTGACATCTGGGCCAGAGAGATAGATCTGAGTGTCATCAGCGTACAGATGGTACTAGAATCCATGGGACTTTATGAGTTGTTCTAGGCCAGGGGTATAGATGGAAAAAAGAAGGGGTCCCAGGACAGAGCCTTGAGGGACCCTGACAGAGAGGGGATGGGGCGAGGAGGTAGTGAGGGCATGGAAGATACCTAAATGTGCAATTGGAAGTGTAGGAGGAGATCCAGGAGAGCGCAAGGTCAGTGATACCAGTGGAAGGGAGGATGTGTAATAGGAGGCAGTGGTCGACTGTGTCGAATGCAAAGGACAGGTCATGAAGGAAGAGGATGGAGAAGTGTCTGTTTGTTTTGGCGGTAAGTAGCACATACAGTTAAAATTCCATGTTCAGGGTTCAGCACCAGACTGTAGGTGCTTAGTACGTACCCTGAACTTTACATTTCTGGTTCATTCATCCTTAAGGTTGACGAACAAAGAATTTACTTCTTTTGTTTTCATTAATGTAATAAAGTGCTTTATCTTTTTTTAATTTTTTATTAATATTTTATTACTTTTTGTAGCAGAATAGGCATTGCTGCTAAGCTATTTTGTAAATATATAGTACTGCGTAGAAGTTTTAGGCAGGTGCGAAAAAGATGTTACAAAATAAGAATGTGCTAAAAAATAAAAGTATTAATGGTTTATTTATAATCAATGATCAAACTGTAAAGTGAATGAACAAAAAAAATTTGCATCAATCTGTATTTAGTGAGACCACCTTTTGTGTTTTTGCATAAAAATGTCAATTATTCCAAGTACAATTGTACACAGCTTTTGAAGGAAGAGAGGTTGTTCCAAACATTTTGGAGAACTAACCATAGATCTGTGGATATAAGCTTGTTCAAATCTTTTAGTCTCTTCTTGTAGTTCCATACAGACTTGATGTTGAGGTCAGGGCTATTTGGACTCCTTGTTCTTCTATACTCTAAGATAGTTTCTATTGATATTAACCGTATGTTTGGGGCCGTTGTTCTGCTGCAGAATAAACTTGGAGCCAATCAGATGCTTTGATGGTATTGCATAATGGACATGTATCTGCCAGTATAAAAAGACTGTGGCCGACTCACTTCTTGCACGGTGGCGGTCGATGTTGGCACCTGTAATGTGCTCTGAGTGATTTCTTTATTATTATTACATCTCAAAAAACACAGGTGTGTAATCAGAGAACATATAAAGAATATTACCTTTTATAAGCCTTTTAACCTTTCAGAAATATAACCTTTTATCGAGGTTAATTATCTGTCGATCGAGGGTTTTTTTTTATGTCACACACACATTTGTTTTTCCTAAATTTTAATTTATTGTATTGTTAAATTATTAAACTACTTCATTTGGTGATTCTTAAAAGTATGGATTACATAATGATTGATCTATACTCTAATGTGGGAATATCTATAGCACAGATTAAATAAAAGTCTCCAAACAGAAAGGCTGGCTTCACACCACGGTTTTTGGCTGTCAGGGTGGATCCTGTTTTTTGCAGCATCATCAGGACAGAACTTGACAGGACAGGATGTGTTGAAAGTGTGGCTAAATATGGTCCTGGATCCTGTTTTTAGCAGGATTCATTTGCTGCCTCTGTCCATGGTGCAGAAGTTACTGGCTGTGTCTGAAATACTGCTGTCCATGGTGCTGAAGGAGCACGGCAGGATTTCTGAGCATGCTCTGTGCTAAAAATCAGATCCGGGAAACGATTCAGTTTTTTCCCGAATCCGGTGCCCATAGACTCCCATGTTATGTGCACTGGATCGCCTCGGATTCGTTTCTGTGCGGTTTTGTCCGATTTTTTTCACCGAACCCAAAAATGCAGCAGGCTCCGGTAAAAAACAGGACAGAAATGAATCCTGTGCTAAATGCACAAAACCATATGGCCATATATGACCAATCCGACACCATGTGGATATATGGGAGGCAAAACTGGATCCTGTTCTGTCCTGTTAAAACAGGATAGAACAGGATCTCATAACCGTGGTGTGAGGCTAGCCAAATAAATTCACTTGTAAACCTACGTTGGTACAAGGTCTTTTATATTATTGTACATTTTCATTATTTTTTCATGTGCATTAATGAAGACCTAAATATATGAGCATCAATTGTATGTATACAGTGGTGTATGAAGCCTTTCCACCGCCTGAGCCACGGGTGAGAAGCAGGGAGGGGGGGAGGTTGGGGTGCTAGCGCCGGCCGCGGGTGAGGAGCTGGAAAGGGGGTGAAGAACGGGTTTGGTGATGCTACTGCCGGCTGCGGGTGAAAGCGAGGGGGGGTGTTGTTAGTGCCGGGGGGAGCAGCAGAGGTAGAGGCTGTGCCTTACCATGCTGCAGCCGGCGGCGTCCATCACACAGGAAGCCGCTGTGTGGTGCAGGCGCTGCCCCCTTCTACACGGCCGCTCCCCCTGCCTGCTTGCCACCTGAGACTCAGAGCTCACACTTTCCAATGGATGGTGCGGCCCTGTATGTATACACATTATGTAGTATGTATGGTATATTAATTAGTAACAAAAATTACATAACAAAACATTAAGTGAATGCTTTGTCTTTCCATACATCAAAAATCATTTGTTTTCCTAAAATAATTAAAACTTAATTTATAAAAATAAAGACATATAAGACCTGCACACAGATGCGTAACTTGAACCCATGGGCCCCAATGCAAAAGCTCCAACGGGGCCCCTGATTATTGTATATCTTTAATAGCATTAGTCCTTTTCTTTGTGCCAAAGGGATTTTTGGGGGCCCTTAGGATCCAGGGCCCAGGTGAGATTGCAACCTCTGCACCTATTGTAGTTAGTTACGCCCCTGCCTGTACAGCTGAGTTCTTCTGCAGATTACGGATGTAGTTAGATGATGGAATATGCAGTACCACACAAATGTCTCTTTTCACACAAAAAAATGTTAAGTTTCTCACATATCTGTAAAAAGTCCAATTACTGCCCTATTTTCTTCTCTGCACATCAATGCCATCATAATTCAGTTTTATTTCTGTGGGTCACTTGTCTACAGTATTAATGATCACAACATCAGCCAAAGGCTGAACTGCCGTCCGGTGTGTTCTATGTTGAGACATGGAGAGTGACCTGGGAAAACTAAAAAAAAATATGAGAATTTGGTAGACTTGATTAGTACATAATAACCATTATATCATATCTGTCCTTTGTACAATAACAGTAATATTTGTATAAAATCAAGAATTAAGACACAGCTTGAACTGAGCTGAGGACATACACTGAAGTACATGGCTTATTTAGGTGACATTCTATCCTTCACACTTAATAAGTGGCTCATACATGTAGCTGTAATACGACCATGTTCACATAACCAAATATAACTCACAAAACTCATATGTGCTGAAATATACAAACACTAACAAAATTAAACACCTCTGAATGGGTGCATTAAAAACAGTGTAAGCGCACCATGCATTTGTGGCCACTGTCAAGCAAGTATATAAGCTCATCAGGTATACGTCTGACAGCGACAAGTGTTTGACTGTATGTAATGGCATCAATTAATCATAAAGACCAATTGTGAAATACGGGTGTATCTCAATGAATTAGAATGTCATCAAAAAATTACTATATTTCTGTAATTTAATACATAAAGTCAAACGCATATAGAGTCATTACAGAGTGATCTCTTTCAAGTGTTTATTTCTGTTAATGTTGAGGATTATGGCTTATAGCCAATGAAAACCCAAAGGTCATTATCTCAAAAAATTAAAATAGCAGAAGCCAAAATAACACACCTTTGGCCAGTGGCTGGTGAGTAAGAATCCATGGGAAAGTTAAAATATAAGTTAGAATCTTCTCCCACTGCATATGTTTTACTCAGTGTAAATTGAGATTTTATATTAGTTTTTTCACCAAAACGCGTTGTGAATTAAAATTAAACTTTATTTCCATCACTGCTGAATAATACATTTTCTGCAGCATCGCAGCTCACCAAGCATCTATTCATCCAACTCCGTCCAATATTTCCTGGAGGAGCTATCCACCAGCCATCGTATAGCAGCAGCTGTTTTTCTACATGCCTAAATAGGAGTCGTGCCTGACACAACTCCACCAGTTGAGCGTTAACCAAGCACTTACCCACCCTCTCTCCATGGTGTATCACTCTATTGTGCACTCGGTTATCCACATCTAGAATTCTTCAAAATATTGATATTGGCAAAAAAATAATGTTTTATCAATTTTCACTGCTAAGAAAATTAAGGGCTTGTAAAGAGGACCTGTCACCTGGTCAAATTAAGTAATTTTTTTGTCTATTATTCCCACTACTCAACTGAATACTCAGTTTATTCCTAAGGTTTTTCAGCTAACATAGGCGGCCGTCACACGGAACGATATCTTGCCCGATATCGTTTAAGCTATCTCCTTTTTGATCGCTTAAGCGATATCGGGCAAGATATCGTTGCATGTAATCAAGCGATTTACGATGGTAAATCGCTTGATCGTGACATCGCTGATCTGAGGTTCGGTTCTCAGATCTAGCGATGAACGATGCAACGATCTGCATCATCGTGGTGTATGACACCACGATGATCCATCTCCCAGCGACCGCGCCTATGCTGGGAGATGGTAACTATGGTACACGTCGGGTAACTAAGCGACGCGCGGCGCCTAGTTACCCGATGTGTACCATAGTAACGAGCGAGATCGCTGCTCCACATCGCTGGTGAGTCTGTCTGTGTGACATCTCACCAGCGATGTGAGCGATATTGTAAGCGATTGCGCGTGCACGTGATCGCTTACAATATCGCTAAAGATATCTCACCGTGTGACGGCCGCCATAGATATGTTCCTTTTTATGTACTGCAACCTTTTATGGTCTATACCTAGGGGCATTGCTCACAAGGATATTATGTAGATCCGCCTTAAGATATGCCCCCATTGAATCCCGTGAACCACTCAATCTTGGTAAAGATCATAAAAATTGGCACTAAATTGAAAGGCTCATTTCTTTGGAAGCATATGGGCCTTAAATGAGTATGATGCCTTAAATAACTTAAGATTTAAAAAACTGATAAAAAAAAAAGGAATCCCTAGGGGAGCAGTGGAAATAAAATAAGAGATAAAAGGGTTCACTTTTGACCTGGTCATAGGTTCTCCTTAATTCATCACAGCAATTTTGCCAGAAGACTGTTGTAAATTTTTGGAAAAGTCAGTTGCCCAAAATGTTGTAACTTTTGGTGTTTTCATGTCAGTTTCTCTGAGCCACACGAAGATGGACATAGCTGGGACATGAGAGGTGTGCAAGGGGGAAATTATACCATGACTCATCTAATTCATGACGAGCTATATGCCAGAATCTTACACTAGTCAGTGACTGATGACTGATTTCTGGTGCCCGCCGTTCGTCAGACGCACCTGATTCATGAGGTGCCAATCTTCATAAATCAGAAGTGTTTGGCTCTACCATGCCCCGTCATCAAGACTGGCAAGAAAATAATTTTTTTATTTTTTCGGTTGAATAATAGAACTTTGTTCAACAGATTTTGCCATCTTTGAATTACCTGCAGAGGCAATGCAATGTTTTCTTAGCTTGTATTTTATATTTTAAATGCATTTAATAGAATGCTATAAAATATTTTGGAAAAAAACTAAATCTCCTTAAAGAGAACCTGTCACACCCTCCCCCCAGTGCTTTCCAAAGTGAAAGCACCACTGAATGCAATGTGTCTGCTGCATTCAGCGAAGGTGTGTACCATGTCTCTACCCCCCCTGTAACCCGAAAAAACAGTAAGTAAAGTTTAGAGTTAAGAGGCCTGGGGGTCTTATCTGATTATGCTGTGCTCGCTGCTGGCACAGTCCTCCCCTCCCTCTGCCTGTGTGTGTCTGTGTGTGGAGCTGAAGAGGAGGGCAGACCCACCCAAGAGGAGGTGCAACACACAGGCAGGAGGCAGGGTGGACCGGGCTGGCAGCGAGCACAGCATAATCAGATAAGACCCTCGGACCTCTTAACTATAAACTTTACAAAGTGTTTTTTTGGGTTACAGGGGGAGTAGAGACATATTACACACCTTCCCTGAATGCAGCATACACGCTGTATTCAGTGGTGCTTTCACTTTGGAAAGCACCAAGGGGGGGTGACAGGTCCTCTTTAAAGTAGTAAGAAATATTTCTCTAATTTATTACTACTTATCTGGCTTGATATAATCTATGTTAGATCATAACCAAAATAAAAATAATTTACACATTACTGTGCCGTGATGTACAGTGCTACTCTGTAGTCACAAGAGTGCAAACTATACACTGTAAAGTAAGGTAAAGAATATTTATACCGTGTTAGCCAGTAGATAGAAAAATATATTGCAATCTGAGAGTCCTCAGTGGTTGATACCTTTTAATGGCTAACTGAAAAGATGGTAAACATAGCAAGCTTTCGGGACACTGAGGTCCCTTCTTCAGGCTGGTAAAGCTGTAAAGTATAAATATATTCCAATTTATATTAAAATGCTTACCTATTACACTGGCATATGGTTTTCCAAACTTTGCCTAGATTCTGTCTTAGAGGCGTGCAGCCACTTACATATAACACAGGGGTGATAGCAGCATTCATTCTTGGTAGGAACCTTAGTACTGCAGTGCCTTCCTTTTGCAAGGGTTGACAGGGGACAGCAACAAAGTCGCAAAGACTGATATGGAGAATGCTGGGAAACCAGGTTACCAGGAAGAATCCAGATACCAACATAATTAAATATAAAGAGGATTTCTTTGCTTCCCTTTCTGAAGTAGGGGGGTCTCTCTCTAGCTGGTATTTAGCTATCATGAAAAGTTTTATATTTAAACCAATCATTATTACCATTGTAAAAAAGTAGCAGAAAAATGTCCCTGCACTAGTCACCTTAATTGCCACATTGGATGTCACCAGATTATTTATAGCCACAATAATAAATGCATAAACCCATAGGCCCAGAATAAGAAATACAGTCCTCATCACAGTCATCCTTCGGGGGTATTTGTATGGTGAGGATACTGCATGGTATCTGTCTGCCTGTGCAGCCAGTGTAACAAGGTAAGATAGACCCAGGAAAGTAGGGACAATATAGCGAGTGTTGGCAGAGAACGAATGCAAATCAACAGCGTCCCCCTGCGAGCCAACATAAAAACAGGAGAAGCCAGTACAAAGATCACTGCTGCAAGTACTAAGCATATATAGAAATCGGTTCTCATTTCTCAAAGATTTTTTTCACTATTATGGGAATTAAAACAGAAAGGTTAACTGTTATAATTACTGAAGCAAGAATGGAATATACAGCAAAGTAGACAATTTGATTGGTACTAAGCAGAAATGCAGAAGAGGAATCCATTCTTCCCAGTTTCTCCAGGTGCTGTTATACATCTTTGTACAGTAATATACAGGTGGAGTTGCATGAATGCATTTATGGTTGTAAAAAAATAAATATAAATAGAATTATGGGCGCTGAAGAGTTTATTAGCAGCACCCAGTGGGCATATTAAAGGCCTAAGAGAGTTTTCTAAATGCTCTTGCAGATGTTGTTGACTCCAAATGTACTCCCACTGTGTGTATGACATCTGTGCAGATCAGGGAGCATTGAGCTTGTGTCATAATACATTAGTTTGCTAAAGCGGCAAGCTACACTAATATTAATTAATATGCGCCAATAGTAGCTGGGGTGTAGAATTAATCATAAAAACTTGAAAGAGCTGAATAGTGGCCTTCTCTTTTAGAATATCTGTAGAACAGTTGAACAGATTATTTCTTTCCTTCACAACAGTGGTTCAAATGATTGATGGTTACAAATACCAAAAGTGGTACAAAACATTGCAGGGTTGCAGGACTTACATTGATGACTACTGTTGAGGGCCAGAAAAGTCTGTGATACTCCAAAAGTCTAAGTCCAGTGGCTGCTAACTTTCGATTTTTATTCAGTACTGCTTTGGATCTCTGAGATGCAATAGTGTAAATATCAAGGGGGCAAAAAGGGCTCCTAACTTGGAGGGCTCACCAGAAGCGATTGCCACTCTTAACTGTATCAGTGTGTAACTGTTACGCCAGCCACCCACACATCTTCTAAGGGTCACCCTACTCCCCACCCTGTACCTGTCCATTACCCTGAGTTGACATCTTCTGTGTGCGTTCAAGTCTGTCCACAATTTGGTGTATTTTTGAAGATGTCATCTGTAAAAAGGAGGCTGAGATCTTGCCTCTTCATGGGTCTTATAGCTGCTCCATCTATCCTCTGCCTGGCATCTGGCCACCTCACGACCAGGTGTGTCTCCTTTCTCTGTCAGAGACCCACGCCATATCAAAGTGCATCCGAGAGAACTTAGTCATGCCCCAGATGAGGTGCAATGCATACAGGAAGAGGTCTGATGAGCCTGCTGCAAACATCTGTGCCCTACAATTATTGAGGAGTTTCTCCGTTGGCCTGGCAAAAAAGGGAGGGTGCATAAAGGGAGTGTCGCTCATCATGTGTTTTTCTCTCATCCACCTAGTGCCTGACCATTGCTCTTAGTTGCCTTGTGCTGGTTGTGAGTCATAGTGGACGTGGCCAAACTCGGCAGGAATTTGTGTCCACCCTGTCCTGCAGAGATTTGCTTCTTGTAGCAAGTGATATATGAGATGATCCCACCTTCCATTCCTTGCCCGAATATTGATTCCTAGTTGTTCGTCTGCTAGAGTCCTGTTCTTGGGTTTACTTGTATTTATTCTACTGTGTTTGATCCGGCTTGTTTACCCATCCTGTCTGATCTGTCTGCTTCTGACCTCGAATTGGTACTCTGATCCTGTGCTGCCTGTGACTCACCGTTGCCGGATGCTCACATCTCAGGGAATGGAGCCCTTGTCACGGTTCCGCGCCAGAGGCTGTGGGGTCCGGTGGTCAGATCAAAGGGGATTGCAGGATGGGGATGTTTCTTGATTGTCGTGACGCCACCTGTGTGTATCCGGTGAATGCACCAGCGCTGCTTGGGCCTCCGGGGGATGTGCGGCAGCTTGATGGGACGCTCCCCACAGGATGAGCAGGAGTCCCCGGGGCCAGGAGCTGCACTTGATGGAATACTGCAGCTCTGCTGTTTGATGAGCAAAGCAAATAACAGTTTTGAAGGAAAGCACGGACACCAGATTCTTCTGTAACGGGTCTTCACTGTAACGGCTGGTGTGTTACACGGTATACAGTCAGTAGGTACCGATTCGGGTGGTCCCAGCGGTGACTGGTCTTATTCCAGAGCTCCACGGTGTTCCTCCTTTATCTAACCTTTCTATTGTCGTTGCCGATGTCGCCTTAGTGCGCCAGTTCGAGATACAGGGAAGACTTCTTAAGGATTCCCTACCGGTTCGGCTCCGGCTGTATGGGGCCTGTTTCCGTTAGGTGGGTACCTCTCTGGCAAGACGGCTTGGTTGCGGCTGTAGTGAGGTGCTCATAGAAAGCTACTCCATCACTCCAGTTTGCAGTACAGCGGTGGATGTCTGTTCGCCTCGGAACCGGTGATCCGGTGGTTTAGGCACAGGTATACTTAACCCGCGCAGAGTTGCCCGTCTTCCCGTCTGGGTCACCGCTTGATGGTGCCCTGCCGGTAAAGTTCAGTACCAGGCTGCACGGCACTGTGCAAATCCCGATCCTTCCACTTCTCCTCCTCTGACGACTACTCCTACTCCTCTAACTTCCCCCACACACTACACCTACACTCCTCCCTCCAGGACCTGATTGACCCTCTACCACTAAGTGGTGCATGTGGTGTATGGAGCTCTGGATTTAACCATGTCATCACCGAGACGGAAGATATTACATCTTCAGTCTGGGATGCAATACCTTCCTGTGACGCACTCGTTGCAGGGTGCCACACCTGGCCTGATCTTGGAGCATTTGACTTCACCTCTATCTTGCCCTCTCTGTACCTTGTTCCTGCGTTTCTCACTCTTCAGTCAGTTGCTGCAGTACCAGGGACTGCTTTGGAGTGTTACCTTGGGTTCATCCTATCCTCACCATCAGAGGAACTACTGAACACCCAACAGATATTTAGCCAGGCTCTTCTTGGGTAAGCTTGGCTCATGGAGTAGTGGGTCCACACCCGCCAGCATTACAGTACTGCCTCCTGATACAATTAGATTCTATGGTAGAGAAAGAAAACATGGTCTCATGCACTCTGTTATGCCGGGCACAGGTCAACTTAGGACTGTGGCCTGCAAATTGGCAGGGTAGCGCACTGGATGAGGCACAGGCATGGGAACACCAACATTATCACACCAGCAGTATGACATTTTGTTAGTGCTCCAGCATAGAAACATCATCCTGTTTGTCTGCCCTAACTTTGAGGCTGCAGGCAGACTAGCAAGGATCTGGGATTAAGTGAGTAATAATGATAAATTGACCCATGGATATTTGAGTTTGCCGAATCCGTACGGATTAAACAAAATATATGGTTCGGGCACCGAACTTGACCTGCACTTTAACCCAGATAACGACCTCAATGCAAGTCAATGGGATGAGAAGTTCTGTGCTATAAAATGGTAGTAGCAAGGGCCGGTTTACATGTAGAGACATTGCTAACGATGTCGCTGCAACTTGTGACGTTGCAGCGACCTCATAGCGACGTCACTGCGTGTGACATCCTGCAACGATCAGCTATCACCTCGCTGATCGTTGCGGAATGGCCAGGGCCGTTTTTTGGTCGCTGGTCTGCCGCTGTCACGCATGCATCGGCATGTGTGACGGGGCAGCGTCCAGCTAACCCAATGTAATCCCTTGTAACTAGGGTACACATCGGGTTACTAAGCGGGAGAACGCTGGTAACCAGGATAAACATCGGGTTACTAAGCGCAGCGCTCTGCTTAGTAATCCGATGTTTATCCTGGTTACCAGCGCACTGTGCTTAATAACTCAATGTTTATCCTGGTTACCAGCGTTCTCCCACTTACCCCAGCATAGCGGGCCCTCGATATCGTGGAAAAGAATATTTTACATTCTTTTCCACGATGTCAAGGTCGTTACACGGGTGGCTGATTGCTGGTGAGTCTGCCTGTGTGACAGCTCACAAGCAATCAGATAGTGACGTCCCAGCGATCCCGATTGTTGGTCGGGTCGCTGGGACATCACAACATGTAAACCGGCTTTAAGGGCTAGGGGGATACAAGGAAAGTTAAATTGGGTAAGAGCAGGACTGTTATACATACTATGTTTCCCTGAAGATAACACTGCAGTCAAGCTCATTTTTTGAACTAAAAAGAGGGGAACAAAAGCGCAAATAGTGTCTTATCCTTTTGATATAGTAAGCAAGGAAAACTAATATCATTGCTCACCTTGTAAGGTTGTGAAACCTGCAATTAGAGAATGCACGTGTTTCAGTTGCTGCTGAACCGACACTCCATGCAATCGCTGTAGCTGCAGTAATGATCCCAAATGGACAGTGCTTCTTGTCCCACTGCCGATAACAAATCAAGTCAGAGCACCATGAGGTAAAAGATAATGGTGCCTTTAATTTCTACACGTTTCGGAGCGCTTCCACACTCCATCAGGAGAATCACCACGTGGTGATTTCCTGATGAAGAACGATAGTGGAAGCACTTTAAAACGCATAGCGATTAAAGGAACTATTATCTTTTACCTCATGGAGTTCTGGCTCGATTTGTTATCGGCAGTGTGCGGGACAAGAAGCATTGTCCATTTGGGATCAAGACTATTTTTTGGACTCACTTATTAAGCTTCATGAATATTGACTGCTTCCCCCACCCACCCTCTGTGCCAGCATCTGTGAGTGGTTGTAGACTGCTATACACGCCCCCCACCCTCTATGTCAGCATCTGTGATTGTTTTCAGATGGGCTTGCTGTATGGCAGTGTAAAAAGAAATAAATAATTTAAAAAAAAATGACAGACTGAGCGCCCACAGCCTACTCATCGAATCTGGGTGGCACCGACAGAACTACAAGCCCCGAGAGAGCAGACTGTGCCAGCAGTGCCCCCAGGAGGCTGTGGAGGATGAGGCCCACTTCCTGCTGAGGTGCCCCAAATACTCCACAGTAAGGGACACTCACTTCATGAGACTGTCTGATCTCCTCCCAGACTTCACCTCCATGGAGGAGGAAAAGAAACTGCCCATACTACTGGGAGAAGAGGAAAGTGCAGCGGTCATAGCAGCACAGTATGTCAGTGCCTGCCACAGACTAAGAGGAGACTGATATGCCATATACTTCTGTACCCCATCATGGACATGTCCCTATCCCCCGGATTAAGAGTCTGATAATTCCTGGACCTCTATACCCCACCCTAGACATGTCCCTATCCCCCGACTAAAAGCCTGATATGTCATGGACTTCTATACCCCACCCTAGAAATGCTCCTATCCCCCAACTAAGAGCCTGATATGTCATGGACTTCTATACTCCACCTCGGACATGCCCCTACCCTCTAAAAATAGCCTGATATATCCTGGACCTCTATATACCTCCCTACTCCCTACCCCCACCCCCCTATTTTTACCATTTGCTTTGGCAATGCTAACATGTATATAGTCCTTCCAATGAAGCTAATTTGAATTTAAACAGAAGATGGTGCACAAAGGCAAAGAGGAATATCTCAGCATCTGGAGGAATGACATAAACAAATCACAGAAACTGACGATATACCAGAACCTACAGAGGGAGTACAAACTGGCCCCATATCTAGAGAAACTAGAAAACCCCAAAGAGCGACAAATCCTGAGCCAGTACAGACTGAACGCCCACAGCCTACTCATCGAATCTGAGCGACACCGACAGAACTACAAGCCCCGAGAGAGCAGACTGTGCCAGAGGTGCCCCAGGAGGCCATGGAGGATGACGCCCACTTCTTGCTGAGGTGCCCTAAACACTCCGCAGTGAGGGACACTCACTTCAAGAGACTGTCTGATCTCCTCCCAGACTTCCCCTCCATGGAGGAGGAAGAGGAACTGCCAATACTTCTGAGGGAAGAGGAAAGGCAGCGGCCATAGCAGCGCAATATGCCATAGAATTCTGTACTCCACCCGTGGACACGTCCGTATTCCCCAACTAAGAGCCTGATATGCCATGGACTCCTAAACCCAACCCTGGACATGTCCCTATACTCCAACTAAGAGCCTGATATGCCATGGACTTATATACCCCACCCTGGACATGTCCCTACACCCCAACTAAGAGCCTGATATGACATGGACTCCTGTACCCGACCCTGGACATGCCCCTACCCTCTAAATGGATTCTGATATATCCTGGACCTCTATAATGCCTACCTACGCCCCACTCCCTACCACAATCCACCTATTTTTACCATTTGCTTTGGCAATGCTAATATGTATTTAGTCCTGCCAATAAAGCTCATTGAATGAACTGAACTGAAATAAATTGAACTAGAAAACCCAAAGAGCGAAAGATCCTGAGCCGAACAGACTGAGCGCCCACAGCCTACTCATCGAATCCGGCCGGCACCAACAGAACTACAAGCCCCGAGAGAGCAGACTGTGCCTGCAGTGCCCCCAGGAGGCTGTGGAGGCCCACTTCTTGCTGAGGTGCCCTAAATACTCCGCAGTGAGGGACACTCACTTCAAGAGACTGTCTGATCTCCTCCCAGACTTCACCTCCATGGAGGAGGAAAAGAAACTGCCAATACTACTGGGAGAAGAAGAAAGTGCAACGGCCATAGCAGCGCAATATGTCAATGCCTGCCACAGACTAACAAGAGACTGATATGCCATATACTTCTGTACTCTACCCTGGACATGTCCCTATTCCCCAACTAAGAGCCTGATATGCCATGGACGTCTTTTACCCCACCACCTAAAAGGATCCTGATATATCCTGGACCTCTATATGCCTCCCTACTCCATCCCCCTATTTTTACCATTTGCTTTTGCAATGCTAATATGTACTTAGTCCTGCCGATAAAGCTCATTTGAATTTGAATTTAAGAGAGAGGGGGGGAGAGAGAGAGATGAAGAGAGAGGTAGAAAGAGAGAGGAAGAGGGAGAGGGGGGGGTGAGAGGAAGAGGGAGAGAGGGGGGAAAGAGGAAAAGGGAGAGAGGGAGGAAGAAAGGAAAAGAGAGAGATGTGAGGAAGAGAGAGGGGGCAGAGAGAGAGGTGGGGGACAGAGGGGGAGAAAGGGGGAAGAGAGGGAGAGAGAGAGTGAGGTGGGAGTGAGAGAGAGAGATGGGGAGAGAGGGAGAGGAGGAGAAAGGGAGAGAGAGAGGGAGAGCGGGAGGGAGAGAGAGAGAGCAGGGAGAGAGAGTAGGGAGAGATGGAGAGAGAGGGAGAGAGAGAGGGTACGACCCAGCAAATTACCGGAGAATATGTGTCAGCAGCAACCTGGGCAAACTCTTCAACAGCATCCTGAACAAGAGGATCCTCACCTTCCTCACCGAGCACAACATCCTCAGCAAGAGCCAAGCAAGGTTCATGCCAAACATCACCTCAACAACTGACCACATCTACACTCTGCACAGCCTCATCAAGAGCCACGTCCACAATACAAAAAACGGGAAATATAAGCTTGTTTCATGGACCTTAAAAAGGCCTTTGACTCAGTGTGGCACCCAGGACTATTCCTACAACTGCTGGGGAGCGGATTAGGAAGCAAAACATATGATGTCATCCAAAGCTCCTACACTGAGGACACTTGCAGCGTGAGGGTCAATAGAAGGAGGACAGCCCATTTCCAACAGAGCCGAGGAGTGAGACAGGGCTGCAGCCTCAGTCCAACACTCTTGAACATCCACATCAATGAGCTGGTGGTGACCCTAGAGTCCTCCTCAGCACCAGGACTCACCCTCCATGACACCCAGGTGAATCTCTGGTGTATGCTGATGACCTTGTGCTGTTATCACCAACTGAGAAAGGTCTCCAAGATCATCTGAAAATCCTAGAGACCTTCAGCAGCACATGGGCAATGCCAATCAACCAGAAGAAAACTAATATCATGGTGTTCCAGAAAAGAAAGCAGAAACCTGCTGGCCATCCTCCCTTTACAATACACAACTGTTCACTTACAGAAACCAACAAGTACTCTGTGGTGCAGTGGCTAGCTGCCTTGCAAATACCTATGCTGGGACTGGTAGTTCAGCATGGTTCAGTAAGGTATTATGCTGGGACTTGAGCTTCCACAGGTGCAGATAATGCATTACTTGTGCTAGACTCCAGGTTAGAGAAGCCATGGGAGTGCCTGAGAAACTGGGATCCTCCAGTGGGTGTGTCAGATCAGACATAGGCTGACTCCCTCCTGGTCACAGGGGCTGTGAGGTCAGGAAAGGTCCTGCACCACGAGATGTAGAGGATCCTTGTGACCAGACATGGTTCCAGAGCCCACAATAGGTGAGGAGATCTAAGGGAAGCCTGGATCAACCAGGACTCAGGGAGCTTGAAGTTGGTCTGAGCCCGGTCCAGAAAAGAGTCTGTGATCCTGCAGAGGCAGCATCTCCTCATTATGGACTAAGGTTAGTGATCACTCCTATGGACTAAGGTCAGTAATCTCTATTATGGACTAATCGGGACATGCTGTCATCCTGGCCATTGGGACAGTCTGAAGAGACACACTTATGTACCGTATGCAGTTTATGAGGCATGTGAATAAACTGCTGGACTTTGTGTCACTTTAAAACACGGTTGTTTGCACTGCGGGTGCCCACAGTGAGAAAGAGGCTGCCCTGTACTCACCGTGTGCGGGGCGGCTTCTCCCTGCGTGCACCCGATGGCAGGTGCTTCAGACTTCGCAGCATAAAATGAACATGCTGAGGACGTGCGGAATGCCAGCAACCTGCACCTCAGCTGTCAAAACGCTGCGGTTGGGTTATGCATAGTGAGGATGAGATTTCTTGAAATCCCTTCCACTATGTTGATACTGTACTATGCAGCGTTTTGGATGCAGAGGCAAGACACTGTGTATACTGATTGTGAGTATGCAGCCTTAGGACAACTTTACACACACCAACTTATCTGTCCAACATCTGACCAACTTGCTGGTTGCAGTGAAATCATGGGCACATTGTTCCATTTGTACACAGCCACAAAATGGAGCAATGTGTCCATGATTTCACTGCAACCAGTAAGTTGGTCAGAAGTTGGACAGATAAGTTGGTGTGTGTAAAGTGGCCCTTAGGAGCAGGACTTCAGTTGGGTATTGAGTACAGAGGTGTCAATTCAGGTTTCATGAGTTAGTGAATTAGTTTAGATCTTTCCTGGGAAATCTGACATTAGGGCCATGTTTACATGCAGCGTTATTTTTCTGCAGCTAAAACCTGCCCTCTTGATAGTAAAAATGCAGCATTGAAAAAGGAAGGTTTTGCTGTTCTAGTTTGCAGTTTTTTTAGTGCAAATTACATTTTATTTGTTTTCAGTACATTAAACCTCTTCATCCCCGGGCAGGGCTGCCACTAGAAATTTTGGGGCCCCTTACTAGCAAAATTTTGGGGCCCCTCTGAGACTCCACCCCAACTCCGCCTCCACCAAGCTCCGCCTCCATCCAGGTTCCGCCTCCACCCACGCTCTGCCTCCACCCATCAAACCTTCCATAGTTTCACCACCCACTATTGGAAAAACTCCCTTTCTGCACCACGTCCTCACCAATCACTCATTAATCTCTCTCTATACATTGTTCTTTATCAGAGCTGTGGAGGGATGTGAACAATAAATGCCACATGAGGCAGAATAATACTGGTGCTGTTATTCATTACCTTGTACAGGGGTGGGGAAGCTACTGGAGGGACATTTAGAAATTTCTACCATCATTTAGGGGCCGCACATCACAATGAAAATTACCGGCTACATTCAATTAATTACCTCACCTAATTTGATGGCTGCAGCTGCTTCTCAGTGTCCTGTGATGTTCGGTGATATCTGATCTTCCAGGCTTGTGTTGGTCTGGAGCGCAGTCGACTCTTGTGACAATAAGTTTTGTAAATCAAATACATCACATAGGAAATTGTTATAAATACAATATACAGGACAAAGAGTATATAGAGCACTGCAGAGGGCTAGGGGACACAGACTGAGGTGTAGCTGAGCGCTGCAGGAGCCACATAGATGTATGGTCTCTCCCCAGGCCCCACCCATTGAGGGGGTGAGCTGAGCTCTGGAGGCAGGGGCACAAGCTTCCAGAAAATGGCAGCGGATCTCGATTACTTATTATTATCAGAGACTCTGGAGAAGAATGCTACCCGGCAAAGGCAGCCGAGACTATAAGAGTGCGAGCGGCATCCGCTGGGGGTTACCACTGGTACACACACCTCGTACGCACGTGGCTCCACTCCGTACACCTTGTACGCACGCAGCTCAGCTCCGTACACCTCGTACACACGCGGCTCAGCTCCGTACACCTCGTACACACGCGGCTCAGCTCCGTACACCTCGTACACACGCAGCTCAGCTCCGTACACCTCGTACACACGCGGTACAGCTCTGTACACCTCGTACACACGTCGCTCAGCTCCATACACCTCATACACACTCAGCTCCGTACACCTCATACGCACGCGGCTCAGCTCAGTACACCTCGTATGCATGCAACTCAGCTCCATACACCTCGTACGCATGCAACTCAGCTCCGTACACTTCGTACGCATGCAACTCAGCTCCATACACCTCGTACACACGCGGCTCAGCTCCGTACACCTTGTACACACTCGGCTCTGCTCTGTACACCTCGTACATGTTGTTCCACTCCGTACACCTTGTACACATGTGGCTCTGCTCCGTACACCTCGTACACGTTGTTCCACTCCGTACACCTTGTACACATGTGGCTCTGCTCCGTACACCTCATACGCACACGGCTCCACTCCGTACACCTCATACATACGTGGCTCTGCTTCGTACACCTCGTATACATTCGGCTCTGCTACATCCACACTGTAAATCTATCCTAACCACAGATACACTTTACCTCATCCAGCATGCACAGTCCAGCTTCACTGAGGAGCTGATCATGTGACCCCTGACTCCTCCCCTCCAAGTGACGTCATCACAGGTCCTGTAAGAACAGAGCAGCTATGTAGCGTGCTGCTCTGCAGGTGGAGAACAATGGGGGGGGGATCCCGGGCCCCCACAGGATAATAGTGGCTGGGCAGCTGGGCGGGTCCCTGGGCCCTGTGCATTGAGGCCTGGGATGGGCGTGCCAGGCCCCCACAGGCTAATAGAGGCTGGGCGGGCCCTCTGTGCTTTAAGGCATGGTGTGGGCGGGACGGGCCCCCACAGGATAATAGTGGCTGGGCGGCGGCTGGGCAGGCCCAGGCGGCGCTGGGCGGTTCCCTGGGCCCTGTGCATTGAGGCCTCTGGGGTGAGCGTGGATGGGCGGGCCGCTGGGCCCCCCACAGGATAATAGATGGTGGGCGTGCCTGGGCGGCGGCTGGGCGTTCCCTGTGCCTGCTGGCCTGCCCAGCCCCAGCCTGTGTGTGTGTGTGACGTGCGGACGGCCCCGCCCCTGGCTGGTAACGACGACGAGACTCGTCAGGTCAGGCAGCGTATGAAGAACTCCTGTGCCACTGCTGCTGGTCAAAGGGGGTGGGCCTCATTGCTCCAAATGGCCCCGCCCACAGCCAGCGCGCCTGGGCTCCCCACTGCTGTTTGTATGGCCACACCCCCTCCACTTATCTTCGGGCCCCATACAGCTGTATGGCCTATAAGGCCCTATTGGCGGCTCTGTCCCCGGGCAATTTTCCAGCCTTCGTTTTTACCTCCCCTTCTTCCAAGAGCCATAACTTTTTTGTTTTTCTGTCAATATAGACATATGAGGGCTTGTTGTTTGCAGGATGAGTGTACTTATGAATGACATAATTTATTTTACCATTGTGTATAGGAAAATGGGAAAAAAATGGTGAAATTGCAAAAAAAGTGCAATTAAACATTTGTTTTTTGGGTCTTTTATTCATCATGTTAATTATATGGTAAAAATGATGAGTCAGTATGATATCTCAGGTTGGTACAAGTTTGTAGATACCAAGCATGTATACATTTACTATTATGTAACTGGTGAAAAAAAAATTAAAGAAATATTTAAAGAAAAAGAATTGTGTTTTTGCGCCATTTTCCGTGATCCGTAGTGTTCTCATTTTTGGGGATTGATCCTATCAGTTGAGGTGTGTGGGGATGATGTGATCTGCATGAGCTTGCATCAGGGCCTATATATCCACCCTTGGTAGGGAAGGGATTAAATCAGTATTGAAGCTTTAATAAACACTAAATAGATTATTCCCGTTTTTGTATTCTATATCTGGGGGGGGGGGGGGGGGGAGTCCTACAGTCAGGTCTGTCATGTGGGATAAAAAAAATCTGATAACCTTTATCAACAATTCAAAGAATAAATGTTCGGGGTCTGACCACAAGAGGTGGTTTTTGCTTTTTCATTTCTTTGCAAAACAGTTGATAAATGATTTTCTGCCCATTTTCGGTTGGGGGAATGTGGTGGAAAGCAGAATATTTTGATGAAAGTAGACAAACCTCAAACCAAGGTTATTGCAGCAAAGTGACTGTCCTGACCACTGAGCCACCCTGCTGTGCCAAAATACAACATGCCCCTGGACGCTCTATTACAAGGGACTTGTGTAGGGTTATGGGAAGACGACAGACACATACAGTACAGACCAAAAGTTTGGACACATCTTCTCATTCAAAGAGTTTTCTTTATTTTCATGACTATGAAAATTGTAGATTCACACTGAAGGCATCAAAACTATGAATTAACACATGTGGAATTATATACTTAACAAAAAAGTGTGAAACAACTGAAAATATGTTATATTCTAGGTTCTTCAAAGTAGCCACATTTTGCTTTGATTACTGCTTTGCACACTCTTGGCATTCTCTTGATGAACTTCAAGAGGTAGTCACCGGAAATGGTTTTCACTTCACAGCTGTGCCCTGTCAGGTTTAATAAGTATGATTTCTTGCCTTATAAATGGGGTTGGGACCATCAGTTGTGTTGTGCAGAACGTCTGGTGGATACACAGCTGATAGTCCTACTGAATAGAATTTGTATTATGGCAAGAAAAAAACAGCTAAGTTAAGAAAAAGACAAGTGGCCATCATTACTTTAAAAATGGAGGTCAGTCAGTCTGAAAAATTGGGAAAACTTTGAAAGTGTCCCAAGTGCAGTTGCAAAAACCATCAAGCGCTACAAAGAAATTGGCTCACATGAGGACCGCCCCAGGAAAGGAAGACCAAGAGTCACCTCTGCTGCGGAGGATAAGTTCATCGAGTCAACAGCCTCAGAAATCGCAGGTTAACAGCAGCTCAAATTAGAGATCAAGTCAATGCCACACAGAGTTCTAGCAGCACATACATCTCTACAACAACTGTTAATAGGAGACTTTGTGCAGCAGGCCTTCATGGTAAAATAGCTGCTAGGAAACCACTGCTAAGGACAGGCAACAAGCAGAAGAGACATGTTTGGGCTAAAGAACACAAGGAATGGACATTAGACCAGTGGGAGCTTTGCTCTGATGAGTCTAAATTTGAGATCTTTGGTTCCAACCACCATGTCTTTGTGTGACGCAGAAAAGGTGAACGGATGGACTCTACATGCCTGGTTCCCACCGTGAAGCATGGAGGAGGAGGTGTGATGGTGATGGGCTGCTACGCCAGATGACCTGGCCTCCACAGTCACCAGATCTGAACCCAATCGAGATGGTTTGGGGTGAGCTGGACCGCAGAGTGAAGGCAAAAGGGCCAACAAGTGCTAAGCATCTCTGGGAACTCCTTCAAGACTGTTGGAAGACCATTTCCGGTGACTACCTCTTGAAGCAATCAAGAGAATGCCAAGAGTGTGCAAAGCAGTAATCATAGCAAAAAGGTGGCTATTTTGAAGGACCTAGAATATAAGACATATTTTCAGTTGTTTCACACTTTTTTGTTAAGTGTATAATTCCATATGTGTTAATTCATAGTTTTGATGCCTTCAGTGTGAATCTACAATTTTCATAGTCATGAAAATAAAGAAAACTCTTTGAATGAGAAGGTGTGTCCAAACTTTTAGTCTGTACTGTACATGCTTTTCATTATTACTACCTTTTGCTCCAGGTCTAATGAAGCTCATCTGTAAGGCTGAAAATTGATTCCAATCAAGTAAATTCCATGCAAACCAAGCTGCCGGGTTGGGAAGGGCAGTGATCCTGGAAAAGATAAAATACATTTTAATAATATACAGAATTCATTGATGACCAATGCATATAGATATATTTGTCAACATTTTCTTAAAAATTTTTCTTATAAGTAAATATTATGGATCATTGGCCGTACAAAGCAATAATCAATAGGGTAAATCACTTCTGCAATAATACAGACAAGTGGGCTGCTGTATACTAATATACGGTATATACAGTCAGGTGGAGAAATATTTGGACAGTGACCGAATCTTGCTGATTTGGGTTCTCAGCTCTTTGCTTTTATATATTACAGTAAAATAACTGAGAGCCAATTCAAGTGTAAATTCAAGGTTTAATTAAAGGGGATGAACAAAACCATTCTGGGAAACATTTAGGAATTGCAGCCAGTTTTTGGAAAAAGCCTCCTGATATTTCAGAGGCGCAGAAGTAATAGGACAAATTTACTTTACCATAAATATAATGTAAAGAATCCTTTGCAGGTAATTATGGCCTAAAGTCTGGACCCCCAGACATCACCAAACTGGGGGTTCCTCTTTTCTGATGCTTTGCCAGCCTTTACCGCACCCGACTTCAGTTGTTGCTTATTTGTCATTCTACCTTAAAGGGGAACTCTGGGGAGATAAAAATTTTTTTACTTTCCCTGCCCTCCTACATGATGAAGCAGAGCTCTGTACTACAGTTCAAGGATCCATACATCGCTCTTAAATTAATAAAATCATATCTGCTCCTCAGCTCTCACCCCTCCCTTTGGGGACAGAGAAATTCAGTCATGCATAGTACTGAAGCTTCAGGGGACAGGAAGCTACCAAGTTGACATGGGGGAGGGGAGACCATGGTGGATATATGGAGGGAGACCATGGTGGATATATGGGAGGGGAGACCATGGTGGAATCAATCAATACAGTGCTTTGCCTCTGCTCCTAGCCTGATACATGGCAGCACACATTTTGCGCCATCATATTATTGTGCAGCAGAGGAGCACAGTGTGTATTTATATCTGTTGGGTGCCATGATTGTTATTTGAAGGGAGAACACCCCTGTTGCTACATTACATAGGATGTATTTCAGGGGCAGGATCATACGCCCCCTATTCATACAGAAGTGTGAGGGGCGGGAAGCCATTGCAAAAGGAGATTTTTGTGTACTCACCGTAAAATCCTTTTCTCTTAGCCTTTAATTGGGGGACAAGCCCTAAGGGTGGATAGGTGTATCCACATGTATCTACATGTGGCCCTGCGTCCAGGGCTGAATGTATTAGGTACCCATTTATGGTGAGTTGTCTGGGCCACTTGCATTACCTATGATGTTATGTCTTTCGCTGTTAAGCAAAGAGCGAATGTAGGTGCTAGACACCGCCTTAAAAACTACCTACTCTAATTTGGTCAATTGTGTTTGACATCGGTGAGTGCGAGCAACTGCCCGACGGAAGGAAAAAACGTGTGTCCATAACCCTACGGTTGCTAAACCAGTTTTCGGGGTGAGAGCGGTGGTCTTGAGAATGATGCCATTAAAGACAATATGCAAACTACCTGAGTGCTTTACTTGCCCGAGTAAATTGGAATGCAGATGCATGAATACTGACTGACCCTTAAATGTTGTATTGTGTGCACTGACAGGTAGGATGTTTGCCTGTACTACCCTGAATTTAGGGTTGTTATTACCGATGTAGGGCAAGCCAGTGCCAGACTGTCTGACATGGCTGCCCTGCCCCTTGTAGAATATGTTGTTCTTGTATGGTGCACAGAGTGAGGATGCCAAGTTGCATTAGGATATAACACTGCCGTTTTTCCTGCGATAGCGATTTTAGGCTATAGCCTAGGGAGGTTGTAGTTACTGTACCTCCAGAGGCCCTGTTGTTGGATCCTGGAGTAGTGGCCGACTGGTTCGGTAGTCCGTGGAGTTACCGACCGGTGCCAAATTACATAGGGAGGTTGGGGGGACCTTGTAGGGGTGTATACTGCAGAGGAGGAGCCATTTAACTCTTTTACAGATTCTGCATAGTGTCTCCTCCTAGGGGACAGCAGCATAACACCCATGGTCCTGTGTCCCCCAATGAGGCGAAGGAGAAATATTCAAGGTCTTTGCCTTTAAAATTACAGGGTTGCTTCCACAGTATATTTGAAGTAGTTTCTATCTACATTGTGAACCGCCATCCTATCAACCTTGCTGAATTTGGTTTAATCTGAGTAAAATTATAGCCCTTCAGAATATCCCATTTCTTTATATTTAGAGGCTGATTAATGTTGTTCAACCTGTGGTGAACCCTCTGTATTTGTCTAGCTTTTGAAGATCTTTTGGTCTATTTTACTTTGTCAGGCAGATGCTATTTAGGGGATTTCTTGATTGAGAACAGGTGTGGCAGTAATCAGGCCAGGGTGTGGCTAGAGAAATTGAAATTCAGGTTCCCAAAGATGCGATAAATTCTTACCAATTGTCAGTAAAAAACAATCCAGTCCACAAATGCAAAGAAATCAAACCATAGATGTTGTCCAAAAATTAATAGTAATAATGAGAACTGGGCGTTACGGGTGGACTGTCAAAAAATGATCCAGCCAGGACGGGAATGTATATCCACTGGTCAATGGATTGTGGGCTTAGCCTTGAGTGGTGTTACTAAGTGACTACCAGGTGTTCACCAGAGCCTCTGATGGTGAGGTAAGACTTGGCTGCGGGTAGAATCAAAGGCAGACATTGGATCCGAGGAAGCTGATATGTATCAGAATCAGGTAGGACATAGTAGAGCTCTGGCAGGACAGGATGAGGGTAACTGGCAGCTACTACAGGGTCAGGTTCTGGTAAACATGGATACAGGTACATGGACTGATGCTGAAATACTGGAACGGACTTAAGAACAAAATCAGGAACTCACATGCTGGTACTGGGCCACAGGAACAGAATCAGGAACTTATGCTGGAACTGGGAACCAAGAACCTGATCAGGAACTCAGGCTGGAACCGGGAACCAGGAACGGGATCAAGAACTCAGGCAGGGACTGTAACACTGGAACAGGTTCAGGCATTCCGACAGACTTGAGTACAGACTCAGGAAAGGACCAGGCATACGGGTGAGTACCGAATCTTGAGCAAGATACAGGGACCAGACAATGAGCTAGCCACGAGACCCACAGAATACTGAAGGCTAAGGCTACATTCACACTGAGCGCTTTTGATCCTTTTTTCTGATCTGATCACTTTTTCAGCTGGAAATCTGCATCTGCTTTCAAAAATAACTCATCAGAAACATATCATCCCTTTTTTATCCATTTTGGTTGCGTTTTTGACTGGTGCGCACATCAATGGTTTCATAAGTTTTTATGTACTATATCATGACATAATGTACACAACTGTGTGACAATTTCTCCCCTTCTATAGAGATATGAGGAAGTTGACAGTAGGGCTGTCTCTGCAAGCCAAAACACCCACTCCTCAATTTCCCTGACCATGACTCCACGACTCAGGCGCCACGACTCAGACTCCTCCTCCCTCTCAAAAACGTAGCCTCCTCTCAAGACGCTGACGCTATAACACCACACTCATCACAGCCCTCGACCAGGTTGCCCCACCTCTCTTACAACAAAACCCGCACACACAGACAACCCTGGCTCACCACTTTCACTATAAAACTGCGGCAGCAGGCGTCCAGGACGGCTGAGCGGAGATAGAAGAAATCCCACTCGGCGGCGCACTTCGCCATGTACAAACAGTCCCTCAATGACTTCAAGACTGCACTCACCGCCGCAAAGCAAGCCTACTTCTCTTCTCTAATGACCTCCTTGTCCCACTACCCCAAGCAACTATTCAAAACTTTCAACTCTCTAATCCGTCCTTCTCCCCCTCATCTCTGCCAATGACTTTGCCGCCTTTTTCAAACAGAAGATTGACAAAATCAGAGAAAACTTTGATCCACTGTCTCCTCAGCCCTCCCCCTCTACCGCCCAACCCTCCTCGTCTAAAGGAAGCTTCTTCACCGTGACAGAAGATCATCTCTCCTCCTTTCTGTCATGATCACACCCACCAACTGTGCCCTCGACCGACTACCCTCCCACCTCATCCCTAACCTCACTACAGTCCTCATCCCTGTTATACCCATCTTTTCAACATTTCACTCACTACTGGTGTCTTCCCCTCATCCTTCAAGCATGCCCTGATCACAGCCATCCTCAAAAAACCCTCCCTCGACCCTGCAACTGTCTCCAACTATCGCCCCATATCTCTTCTCCCCTTCACCTCAAAATTATTTGAACAGCACTTCTATTCCAAACTATCCTCACACCTCTCCTCCTGCTCCCTCTTTGACCGCCTACAATCCAGTTTCCAATCCCACCTCTCCACCGAAACAGCCCTAACCAAAGTCACCAACGACCTGCTAACTGCCAAGAGCAAGCAACACTACTCCGTACTCCTCCTCCTTGACCTATCCGCCGCCTTAGACACCGTCGATCATTCCGTCCTACTTCAAATTCTAGAATCTGTTGGCATCACTGACCTAGCCCTCCCCTGGATCACCTTCAATACCACCTCTATGACGACGACACCCAGATCTATCTGTCCGCCCAAACATCACCTCTGTACTATCCTAAATTCCGCAATGCCTGTCCGCCATCTCATCCTTCTTCTCTGCTCGCTTCCTAAAATTGAACATGGACAAAACCGAGTTCATCGTCTTCCCCCCAAGTCACTCACCCCCCCACCCGCTCTATCCATCACTGTCAACGACTGCTCACTCTCGCCTGTCCCCCACGCTAAGTGCCTCGGGGTAATCCTTGACGCCTTCCTCTCCTTCAAGCCCTTGCCACCGCTTGTCATCTCCAGCTCAAAATCATTTCCGCTCTTTCCTTGACCACGACACTGCTAAAACACTTGTCCAAGCTCTCATCATCTCCCGCCTCGACTACTGCAACCTCCTGCTTACCGGCCTCCCTGCTACATCCCTCACACCTCTCCAATCTAACCTCAATTCTACTGCCGACTCATCCACCTGTCTACCTGCTACTCCCCTGTCTCCCCCGCTCCCTACTTCTCAGAGATCCCGGTTCAAAACCCTAACCATGACATACAAAGCCATCCACAACCTGTCCCCTCCCTAGATCTCTGACATGGTCTCTCAGTATCTACAGTTGTGGCTAAAAGTATTGACACCCCTGCAATTCTGTCAGATAATAGTCAGTTTCTTCCTGAAAATGATTGCCAACATAAAAGGGGTGACAAAAGTATTGCACTGTTAGAAAAATCATGTGATGCTTCTCTAATTTGTGTAATTAACAGCACCTGTGACTTACCTGTGGCACTAATAGGTGTTGGCAATAACTAAATCACACTTGCAGCCAGTTGACATGGATTAAAGTTGACTCAACCTCTGTCCTGTGTCCTTGTGTGTACCACATTTGAACATGGAGAAAAGAAAGAAGACCAAAGAACTGTCTGAGGA
Source organism: Allobates femoralis (assembly GCA_033576535.1). Lineage (NCBI taxonomy): Eukaryota > Metazoa > Chordata > Amphibia > Anura > Aromobatidae > Allobates > Allobates femoralis. The sequence goes on from JARQOC010000003.1 coordinate 649,560,198, forward strand.
CTTGAGAAACCAAATTGTGAGGAAGCATGAGCAATCTCAAGGCTACAAGACCATCTCCAAAGACTGAATGTTCCTGTGTCTACCGTGCGCAGTGTCATCAAGAAGTTTAAAGCCGATGGCACTGTGGCTAACCTCCCTAGATGTGGACGGAAAAGAAAAATTGACGAGAGATTTCAATGCAAGATTGTGCGGATGGTGGATAAAGAACCTCGACTAACATCCAAACAAGTTCAAGCTGCCCTGCAGTCCGAGGGTACACAGTGTCAACCGTACTATCCGTCGACATCTGAATGAAAAGGGACTGTATGGTAGGATACACAGGAAGACCCCACTTCTTACCCCGAGACATAAAAAGGCCAGGCTGGAGTTTGCCAAAACTTACATTACTGCTTGACCGTGTGCATGGCATTATGAAGTCTGAAGACTACCAACAAATTTTGCAGCATAATGTAGGGCCCAGTGTGGGAAAGCTGGGTCTCCCTCAGAGGTCATGGGTCTTCCAGCAGGACAATGACCCAAAGCACACTTCAAAAAGCACTAGAAAATGGTTTCAGAGAAAGCACTGGAGACTTCTAAGATGGTCAGCAATGAGTCCAGACCTGAATCCCATAGAACACCTGTGGAGAGATCTAAAAATGGCAGTTTGGAGAAGGCATCCTTCAAATATCAGGGACCTGGAGCAGTTTGCCAAAGAAGAATGGTCTAAAATTCCAGCAGAGCATTGTAAGAAACTCATTGACGGTTACCGGAAGCGGTTGATCACAGTTATTTTGGCTAAAGGTTGTGCAACCGAGTATTAGGCTGAAGGTGCCAATACTTTTGTCTGGCCCATTTTTGGAGTTTTGTGTGAAATGATCAATGTTTTGCTTTTTGCTTCATTCTCTTTTGTGTTTTTTCATTAAAGACAAATTAAATGAAGATAATAATACCAAGGAATTTGTGATTGCAATCATTTTCAGGAAGAAACTGAGTATTATCTGACAGAATTGCAGGGGTGTCAATACTTTTGGCCACAACTGTATTTTCTTTATTATATGTTATGTTCCACTAAGCACCTATTCAATTTGCAAGTTAGGGACTGCCAGCAGCTTTTTCTTATTCCTGACTGTGATGTGGCCGGCACAGTACCGACCCAGCAGATTTAGAACCCGGCTGCCCTGCTAAGTCGCTGGCATAGCAGCACATGGGACATATGGTCCTCATGCCCAGGCCCTATGCTCCCTGCCCAGTATGCCTCTTCCCAGAAATGAGATAAGGGAAGCAATCCACCCTGAAGCACATCACATGCAAATCAGCCATGTGGTGGCGTGACTGAAGCAACAGAACACAGGTCGGCATCAGCTACTGTCATGGATGATGCCAGATACAGCCGTCCCCCTCTGCTGCAGACACACTATTGAGTATCTGTTTCTGCGGCCGTGACTTGGAAAACTGGGCCAAGCATGGGGCTTAAAAAAGCTAAGTAATCACCCCGGGGTCGCTGCTTCACCGGGCTTCATACATCAGTAATGGCGGGTTTACACATTGCGATATCGTAGTACGATTTCAATGAAAAGTCACGTGGTTCAATCGTTGGAGCCGATATCGTTCCTGCGTTGTATGGTGTGAACGTCCAATACGATGCAGGAAAGATGTCAATGCGATATCGGGGATTGAATGAGCGTGCTATTCAATGCCCCGATATTGAAGGGAGATTGGAGCCGGATCGTGCTGTGTAAACGCCCAACTACGATGCGATTTGAAACGTCACCCATTCACTCCCATGTTAAATGTTCGATCCTGGGTTGGGGGGCGTAGACATCGCACGGACGTTGTATTCCGATATCGCAGCGTGTAAACATCCGATGCGATGCTCCCGCGCCATTGAGTTGCGATATCGCAACGATATTGAAGCGTGTAAACCCACCATAAGAGCACTGATGCACTGATTGTGGCCCTAAGCACACACTCACTAATAACCTGCACTTAGACTTAATTCAAACTAATTTTTAGATGCCAAATACTTTGATTGTTACTTTCTCGACAACTGAGAGGTGAAATATAAAACATGTAATTCTGCTCTGCAGTCACTATCATGTGTCCTGTTCAATATGAAAACTCTGGTCCTCCTTAGATATATACAAAGGTTTTTTTTTATCTAAGAGCAAAACTTACAAAGTCTTTAAACTTTGAGGCCAATTGCAGAATACTTAATAATGTGGCTCCCTCTAGTGTTCGTTTTACTCCTTTAAAGGTATCAGAGCAGCCAGAGAAATAGATGATGAAATCAAGAAATGTACAGTAGCTTTATCTACAGAGCTCACTGGAGGAGACAAGGTTGTCACTAGGAAATAACTTCTATTCGCTAACAAAACAATGGCTCCAAAGAATCAAAATATTCTATTTCCTTCAAACCCTCAACAGAGTTATAGAAATAAATTTACCAGTATGCAGGGTCGGACTGGGGTGTCTGGGGCCCACCAGGGAAATTGACTCCAGGGGCCCACTCACCCGCTATATGCAAATACCTGTTAGCCGTTATACCCATTATAGCGGTTACTCCTGTACATCACTCTGCGCTCACAATTACTGCGATGTACCATTACTGTAGTGTACATTAAAGGGATACTTTGGTGAAAACAAGTTACCAACAATCGTCAGGTTCGGCAGGTGATCACTTAGTTATTGGTGGAATCCGACCAATCAAAACCACATCGTCGGAAGAATGTGGCACTTTTACCCCTTTTATTAACTGCAGCGGCCGGTAATGATGTGACTGCGGCTCCATTCATTATCATTGGAGCTCCCAGAAAAAGGCAAACCCAGCGCTCACAGCCACTGAGGACGTGAAGGGATCATGGGCGAGCTGTACATCACCTCCAGTCTAATGGGGACAATACAAACCTATGACTAAGGACTGTCTTTAAGGACATTGATTTAAATGTGCTTTTTAATACTTTTCTAATATAATGAATTTTTAAGGTTCTAGATCTCAAGACTCTATGCTGGATATTTTTCTATTTTTTTGACACATAATGGGGATAAAAGCTGCACATTCAGCAGTCGCACCCCCACCAACTAATTCCTTATCACATCCTTAGGCCATGTGCACACACTGAGTATTTGGTGAGTTTTTTACCTCTGTATTTGTAAGACAAAACCAGGAGTGGAACAATCAGAGGTAATATGTTCTGCATTTCTCACCATCTCCTGCTTCTGTCTTATAAATACTGAAGTGAAAATCTCACCAAATACTCACTGTGTGAACGTGGCCTTCGACGGGATAATTACTTGCTTTCTCTGGAGAACCTCTGTAAATGCATTTTGCTGCTGCTGTGTCACAGGACAGGAAGGGGTTAAGCAACCAAGTTTTTAATATCTACTGGAAATAAAGAATTTTCCTCTTATTGATATCAGAAAAAAACTAATAATCAACCACAATCCACTATACCAATACCAGTAATACCACATATAAAGGAGACATACCACCACACTGTGATCAGAGCACATATTACTACTAAACTGTGATCAAATACTACCACGTGCAAGGTATAAATACTGCCACACCATGATAAGACCACATATAACCGACATATTGTAATTGAATAATTCCACATTCAAGGGACAAATACACAACGCCATGACCAGAGCACATCATGCCACTACATAGTGACCAATAAAATCCGGTCAACCATAGAAGCACCACCAGCTCAAAATTGTTTGCCGTCGTCTGCTTCTTCCCCTCTCCTCTTACCTGATAAATCACAGTTTGGTGCCAGATCCACTACTACATGTCAGTACTCTGTGGTGCCCAGCTGTTTCTTCTTCAGTGTTAATAGTGACCAATAATACTACAATAATGAAGATTAAAAAAAGCTCTGTATATTTGTCAGTGTAAATACAGTGATTATCAGTGACATTATACACAGAAACTCTGTATATAGTGTCAGTGTACAGGTGATGCAGAGAACACCAGTGACATTATACACAGGAACTCTGTATAGAGTGTCAGTGTACAGGTGATGCAGAGAACACCAGTGACATTATACACAGGAGCTCTGTATATAGTGTCAGTGTACAGGTGATGCAGAGATCCCCAGTGACATTATACACAGGAGCTCAGTATATAGTGTCAGTGTACAGGTGATGCAGAGATCCCCAGTGACATTATACACAGGAGCTCAGTATATAGTGTCAGTGTACAGGTAAGGCTGTGATCCCCCGTGACATTATACACAGGAGCTCAGTATATAGTGTCATGTAAAGGTAATGCAGTGATCCCCAGTGACATTATACACAGGAGCTCAGTATATAGTGTCAGTGTACAGGTGATGCAGAGATCACCTTTGACATTATGCACAGGAGCTCTCTATATACCGTGTTTCCCCGAAAGTAAGACAGGGTCTTACATTCTTTTTGTGGCCAAAAGTGGCCCCCTGTCTTACTTTCGGGGGGGGCCTTACATTGGAGGCCCCACCATCCATTCATCCACACACTGCAGCCATCCATCCACACATTCCCACACATACAGACAGACACATATATACACATATACACTACCACACACACACACATAGCACCGCTTCTTACCGGGTCGGTGTGGGGTCCCCGATGGTCCTGTGCCGTCCTCTTGCTCCGGTTCCCCGAGATATCCGCTGCCGTCAGCTGTGTTCCGGTGCCGTTTTGCACCGGTATTGCCGGTCCTAGGCTCCATGGTCCCTGCTCTTCCGGAGTTCAGGCCACAGCTCCGCCCAGGTCATAGTGTGGGCCAATCAGCATAGCGGCGCTGACGTCAGAGGCAAGCGCCCGATGACGCTTGCTTCTGAGCGCCGCTATGCAAAACATCCTAATCCTAGGCAAGACAGGTGGTCTTTGTTTTTTACCAGGTTTAATTTTGTTGTCACTTACCGTCCTGGGGTTAACCCTGCTGCTCTGTTCGGGTCATAGTGACCCGTAGACAATTTTTTGTGCCCTGTAGATATTTTTCTATAAGTTTCCAAAACTTGAGGTTACTTGACTTTTCCTCATTTGGGGGGCCCTATGAGTATTTTTTTTGTGTGTGTTTACTCTTAGCTACATGCGATTTGTACACTTGTCGTGTTCGGGTCATAGTGACCTGGCATCATATTTTACAGCTGTGAGGCCATGTTTTCAGTGAAATAAAGGAGTTATAACCTCAGTTGGGTCTATTTATTGCATCTACTATTGTATATTAATTTATTTATTTCCGAAATTATTTCAATGGGGTCGTACACACGATCTGCTGGGTGTATGCATTGAGATCTGCGCACCATAAAAATGGCTTTTATATTGATTATTTTTGGTGCGCAGTCTATACTAAAATGTAGAGAGCATCCAGAGAGATCACTAGGTGTGCACTACACTGTATATTCTGCGCAGAACAGGACTGCACAGAACGTGCTGTGTAAGAGGGCCTTATTTTGTAAAGCTGAGCTCTAAAGGCCTCCAAATGATTTTTTTTTGCTAAGTAAGTCTGTCTTCCTGGCTTATCTCCTTGTTTTCAGACGAATTTTCACAACAATTTTTGCGTATGTTCCAAAAGAAAATAAACAAGTAATACTGATGAGTACGAACCACCATGATAATGCAGTAAATACCCGGGAAGATAAAAAACCTAACATGATCTTGGACTATAATGCAACCAAAGGTGGTGTATACACATTAGATCAGCTCATTAGTACATAACCTGCAAAAGAAAAACAAATCGGTAGCCTATGATTCTGTTTTACAACATTCTGGATTTGTCGGCATATAATGCTTTTGTGTTGTGGAGGGAAATCAACCCGAATTGAAATATAAACAAACTCCATAAACGAAGACTCTTTATGGAAGAACTTGGAAAAGCACTGGTTAGGCCGTATATTGAGGAAAGAAAGGTAACACCCAGAACGGAAGGAGCAGCAGACCTTGTACAGAGCATCCAGCAACATGCTCAGGAAAGTGAAACCACGGCCTCCACAACCACTTCTATCCCCATGGCCTCTACCAGCGGTGCTTCAAGAATAAAAAGAAAAAGGTGAAGCTATTGCCCTTATTCTTGTGATAATAAAACAAGTATTACATGTTCTGGATGCCAAAAATTCTTATGCAAAGCACATGTTTATTGTTCTTCATGCAAGAATACATAAAGTAATATTACCATGTGAATATGTTCAAATTGAAGTGTTTATTAATCTTTAATTTTTTTTCACAAAATGTTTGATTTGCTTGTTTTGGTTTGGTTTTTTTACCACATATGTGTAGTTTGCTATTTTTCATTTTGCTTATTACTAAGTTTTTTCTGAATAAAAAAAAAAAAGATTTCAATTTCATTTTTCTTTTTTTTTTAATTTCCAAGCATGTTCCCATACAGTCTAGTAAGCAAAAGATATAAAATTAATTGTGTTAGAGTATCTAAAATCAAGATTTAATAAACCGGGTCATAGTGACCCAGGAGCAATACAAGAGTATAGTACATGGGAGCAGAACAGCAGGGTTAAAAATGTTATAGCTAATGCTTTGTCCAGGAATTTTGTTGGGGGAGGCGATTCCTGTTTTACAGGAAGGGGAGGTCGTCTCTTCTGTGTGATCTGGTCTGAGGGTGAGGTATTGAAGGCTCAGGGGGATGCCCTGGTTGCCTGTCCTTTAGGGAAATTATTTGTGCCTTTACATTTGCGCCTCAAGCTTCAGGGGAGCATAATAACTCGGTTCTTGTGGGTCACCAGGAAGTAAAACAATGTTGGACTTCATTTCTCATCATTATTCATGGCCAAGGTTGCATTGGGATGTGGTTGATTTTGTATCTACCTGTAGTGTTTGTGCACCTTCTAAGACCCCACATACTCTCCTACCGTTGACTATACCTGGCAGACAATAGACTCATTTATCCATAGATTTTATTACTGTCCTTACTTCATCCGCTGGAAAGACTTATTTTAGTGGTGGTGGATAGGTTTAGTAAAATGGCGCACTTTAAAACTTTAGCTCAAACCTTTGTCTCCAAGATCGTGAAATTCCACAGGTTTCCCTCCAATGTGGTATCTGTTCATAGGACCGTTTTTGTATCTACATTTTGGAAGGTGTTCTGTTCTCGTATTGGGAGGGTCATCTATCCTTTTCCTCAATCTAAGGATCAGCCTGAACATCTGTACCAAAACCTGGAGGCATGTTTTGTGTCTGACAATCAGGAAGATTGGTTACTTACGCTTGGCTGTGTTTGGGCTAAACAATTGTTGCAATAAGTTCACTGGGAGGTCACCATTTTTCGGTGCATACGGCTTACACCCTCAGTTCTGTGATTTCAGTAGAGACAAGTCCTCAGGTGTTCCTGGAGAGGAACGATTTTCTTGGTCACTCCATTCTGTATGATAGGAGTTACAGAACAATCTAAAAGTTATGGGTGACACATACAAATGTATGGCTGATAAAAGATGTCAGGACCTGTGTGTGAAAGATTATGTATGGCTGTGTACCAAAAATATTAAGTTAAAGATTCCTTCTTGGAAATTTAGACCCTAGGTTCATTGGTCCGTACAAGATGGTCACCACTATTAGCCCTGTGGCTTTTTGTCTTAAGTTACTTCAAGAATTTAAAATCCATAAGATTTTTCGCAGGCTCAAGAAGTATGTCACGTCTATACTGCCTCTAGATATTGTTGTTGGTAATTTAGAGTTTCAGGAGACAAGAATGGTGGAATCTCACTTTGGTCACCGCTCTCTTCAATACTTGGTGCACTGGAGGGGTTATGGTCCTGAGGAAACTATGTACGTACCTGCATCAGAAGTGACCACCAATAGGTTGATATGTTCCTTCCATGTATCTCATCCAGATAAACCTGGACTTGAGGCCCCTCAAAGAAAGGGGGTACTGTTATGAGCATGCTGCATCCTGATACCACCTCTGGCAGACTTGGGGTCAGGAGGTCTGTTCATGGTGCAGATGACAATGTGTGATTTGTACGCAAGCATCCGCATGCGTACAAATCACACACAGAAGTCAATGGGTGCGCACGTCCATCTGCAGCCGAGCACATCACCGTGCAACCCATGTTAAACATAGGGATGCGCGGTGTCTGCGTTCGGCTTGCGCTTCCTCGCCGCAATACGCTGCGGACGGGAACGCAAGTGTGAAGCCACCCTTTGATCCAATGTTGTCCTAAATGACTGGTAATGATAAATAGAATCCACCTGTGTGTAATCAAGCACCTCCTCTCAGGGTTCTGTTTCAAGTGCAGAGAGCATCATGAAGACCAAGGAACACACCAGGCAGGTCCGAGATACTGTTGGGGTGAAGTTTAAAGCTGAATTTGGATACAAAAAGATTTCCCAAGTTTTAAACATCTCAAGTAGTACTGTGCAAGCGATCATATTGAAATGGAAGGAGTATCTGACCACTGCAAATCTACCAAGACCCAGCCATCCCTCTAAACTTTCATCTTGAACAAGGAGAAGACTGATCAGAGATGCAGCCAAAAGGCCCATGATCGCTCAGGATGAACTGCAGAGATCTACAGCTGAGGTGGGAGAGTCTGTTCATAATTCAACAATCGGTCGTACACTGCACAAATCTGGCCTTTATGGAAGAGGGGCAAGAAGAAAGCCATTTCTCAAAGATATCCATAAAAAGTCTCGTTTGAAGCTTGCCATAAGCCACCTGGGAGACACACCAAACATGTGGAATAAGGTGCTCTGGTCAGATGAAACCAAAATTTAACTTTTTGGCCATAATGCAAAAAAGAGAATTTTGTTTACGTACCGTAAATTCTTTTTTCTTTAATCATCAATGGGAGACCCAGACAATGGGGTTTAGGGCTCTGCCCTCCGGAGGTCACACTAGGTACTACAAGTTTGTAGACACCGCCTCCTCCGCTTATAAACCCCCACCGTAGGAGACATCCTCAGTTTAGACCATAAGCTGCGAGGAGAAAATAAACCACACCCGAAACATCGGGAAGAATGCCGTGCACAGACGGTGTAACAACCCGGAAAAAAACACTGTCTCAACAGAGAACAGATCAAATGCAAAACATGCGACGGAACAACTGGGTGGGTGCTGGGTCTCCCATTGATGATTAAAGAAAAAAGAATTTACGGTACGTAAACAAAATTCTCTTTTTTCTGGTCATCATAATGGGAGACCCAGACAATGGGGATGTCCTAAAGCAATACCCCAGGGCGGGAAGAGTTCCTCAACAAGACGGATAACACATGGTTCCCTTTAAAGGTGGGCAACCGCCGCCTGGAGAACCCGCCTGCCCAAACTCGCATCCGCAGAGGCATGGGCATGCACCATATAGTGCTTAGAGAAAGTGTGCAGGCTGGACCAAGTGGCCGCCTGACACACCTGTAGAGCAGACGCTCTATGTCGCAAGGCCCAGGAGGCACCTACAGCTCTAGTAGAGTGTGCCTTCAAACCCACCGGGAGAGGCAAACCAGAAGACCGGTAAGCCTCCTGAATGGGAGCCTTGATCCATCTGGCCAAGGTCGACTTCGAAGCCGCGGACCCCTTACAGCGACCCATCGTGAGGACAAATAAGGAATCCGAACTCCTAAAGGAGGCGGTCCTGGACACATAAATGCGTACAGCCCTCACGAGATCCAGAGTATGGAGGTCGCGCTCAACCTGATGAACGGGAGCGGGGCAAAATGATGGGAGAACAATCTCCTGGTTTAGGTGAAACGTTGAAACCACCTTCGGCAAGAATTCTGGCCGTGGGCGCAACACCACCTTGTCTTGGTGAACCACCAGAAAGGGTGACTTGCACGAAAGTGCAGCCAATTCTGAGACCCTTCTCAGGGACGTAATTGCCACCAGAAAGACCACTTTCTGGGACAGACGAGAGAGAGAGATGTCTCTCAGTGGCTCAAACGGCGGTTTCTGCAGAGCCGCCAGGACCATGTTGAGGTCCCAAGGGTCCAGAGGTCGCCTGTAAGGCGGAACCACCCGAGATACCCCCTGCAGAAATTGACGGACCTTCGGGAGGAGCGCCAAGCGCCTGTCAAACAGCACTGAAAGTGCTGATACTTGACCTTTCAGAGAGCCAAGGGATAATCCCAACTCCAACCCCGACTGTAGGAAAGCCAACAATGTCGGGATGGACAATGGCCACGGTGAGCGTCCACCAGAGGCACACCAGGAGAAAAAGATTTTCCACGTTCTGTGGTATATCTTCCTGGAAACAGGTTTCCTAGCCCTATTCATAGTGGCAACCACTGTAGGAGAGAAGCCTCTGGATGTCAGCAGCCAGGCCTCAAGAGCCATGCAGTCAATCTGAGGGCCCTGGAATTGAGGTGGAAGAATGGGCCTTGCGCGAGTAGATCTGCGCGTTCTGGAAGAGCCCACCGGTGTCCGCCTGACAGTTGCCACAGGTCCGGGTACCAGGACCTCCTGGGCCAATCTGGAGCCACTAGAATGGCTACTCTGCATTCCATCCTGATTTTCCACAGGACCCTGGGAATCAGAGCCAGAGGCGGGAACACATATGGCAGCTGGAAGCTGGACCAACTCAGGATCAGGGCATCCGCCCCCAGAGACTGAGGATCCCACGATCTTGCCATGTATTGGGGCACCTGATGATTCAGCCGTGAGGCCATCAGATCCACGTCCGGAGTGCCCCATCTGCCGCAGATGTCCCGGAAGACGTCTGGATGTAGAGACCACTCTCCGGCGTCCATGCCCTGTCGGCTCAGGTAGTCGGCCTCCCAGTTCTCGACCCCTGGGATGTGAACTGCGGAGATCAGGCAGCCGTTTTCCTCCACCCAGGCTAGAATGCGGTGGACTTCGGCGAGGGCCTGAGCACTTCTGGTCCCTCCCTGATGATTTATGTAGGCGACGGCCGTCGCATTGTCGGACTGCACCCGAATGGGGTGTCCTGACAGGAATTTCTGAAACGCCAGGAGCGCCAGATAGACCGCCTTGATCTCCAGCACGTTGATCTGCAATGCCGACTCCGACTGAGTCCAGAGGCCTTGAGCCCTGTGGTGCAAGAACACCGCACCCCAGCCCTTCAGACTGGCGTCTGTGGTCACCACTAACCATGACGGTTTTAGGAAGGACCGGCCTCGTGACAGGTGACGTGGCTGGAGCCACCACTGTAGGGAGTCCCTGGTCGGTTGTGACAGTGTCACCAGCCGATTCAGCGAGATCGTCCTCTTGTCCCATCTGCGAAGAATCTCCAGCTGGAGAGGACGGAGGCGAAACTGTGCGAACGGCACCGCCTCTATCGCCGCTACCATGCGTCCCACCAGTCTCATCAATACCCGTAGGGATGATTGTGGTGACAGGAGGACATTCTGCACTCCTGAGTGGATCGCTAGCTGTTTGGCTTGAGGTAGGGACACCAGGGCTGAGTTCGTGTGGAAGTCCATGCCCAGATACGTCAATGACTGGGTCGGAAACAGGGTCGACTTTTGAATGTTGAGAAGCCACCCGAACTGTTCCAGAGACTTCATGGTCGCCTCCAGGCTCACCCGACAAAGGTCTTCCGATGGCGCCCTGACCAGCAGGTCGTCCAAATAGGGTATGACGGCGTGTCCCTGCACATGCAGGAGAGCCATCATGGAGGCCATCACCTTTGTGAACACCCGCGGTGCCGAGGCTAGCCCGAATGGCAGTGCCACAAATTGGAAGTGCTCTTCCCCCACTGCGAATCTCAACCAGCGCTGATGAGCTGGTGCAATGGGCACGTGAAGGTAAGCGTCCCTGATATCGATGGACGCTAGGAAGTCTCCCTGCGACACAGCCGCGATCACGGAGCGCAGGGATTCCATGCGGAACTTCCGAACCAACACGTGACGGTTGAACAACTTGAGGTCCAAAACCGGGCGAAAAGAGCCGTCCTTCTTTGGGACAATAAAGAGGTTGGAGTAAAAACCCCTGAACCTCTCTTCCGTGGGCACTGGGACCACCACTCCGTCTCTGCGGAGTCCCTCCAACACCAGGTGAAAAGCCTGAGCCTTTTCTGGAGATGGAACCGACCGATGGAATCGGGGTATTGGTTTTGACGTCAGCTCTATCCTGTAACCTCTTGAGACTACGTCTCGAACCCACTGGTCTTGAACGTGAAGGAGCCGGTCTCCCCTGAAGTGCCGACACGTGCTGCCGATAGATCCCAGCCGGGAAGTGAGGGAGAAGATGGCCGCCGAGAGCAAAGTCGTGGGCGGCGCCGAGAACACGCGGGAAGCACACACACACGCCATCGGTGACGTCACCGCAAGGGCTGCTTCCCATCCTCCAGGCAGCCTCATTAATGGAGGTGACTAGAGCCCGCAGCGCGGGAAAGTGTGAATAGAACATACACACACAGACTGTCAGCATATACAAACACCTGCAGTCCACAGCCGCAGCCCCTGTGATACACAGGGCGGTCAGCCAGGGTGACCCCAGCACAGGGCACACCGACAGAACCGCGGACCCGAGGGTACGCGCGGTCTGAGTGTCAGGACACATAAAGTGTCCGACACTACCCCAGGCACACAGGAGACGCACGGGCCTCAGTGCCTGTCCGGTCTGTAAGCACCATTTAGGGAGGCCTCGGACGGGGGTGCAGCACCAGTCTGGAGTGTAAGCACCATTTAGGGAGGCCTCAGACTGGGCTGGCTCCAGTCCGGTCTGTAAGCACCATTTAGGGAGGCCTCGGACGGAGCGGAGCTGTGCAAGGCTCCCAACTCCCATTCTCCAGAGCCCCCAGAAGGGATGGAAAAAGGAGTGCGACAGCGTACCGGGAGAACACAGAGTGTCCAGGCATTTTGCCCTCCGGTACCTCCACCTGCGTGTTCCACAAAGGGTGAGCGGGGAGACTGTCGAGGGTCCCCGACGGGGACCATTTTACCTTGTCTTCAGACGCCATCACGTAAGCTGTGAGAATGCAGTGAAGTGCAAGCAAAGCGTGATCCTCCGAGCACACTAAGTTTAAAACTGAGGATGTCTCCTACGGTGGGGGTTTATAAGCGGAGGAGGCGGTGTCTACAAACTTGTAGTACCTAGTGTGACCTCCGGAGGGCAGAGCCCTAAACCCCATTGTCTGGGTCTCCCATTATGATGACCAGAAAATGATATGTTTGGCGTAAAAGCAACACAGCTCATCACCCTCAAAATACCATCCCCACTGTCAAACATGGTGGTGGAAGCATCATGGTTTGGGCCTTGTCACGCTTCCGGGGGAAGGCGCCCTAGAGTGGACCCACTGGGCTGTGGTACCGAACTCCCCTGGGTGAGCTGGTCCTAGTTTAACCAACCCCTATTCAGGGATTGTCAGGGGCAAGCCCAGGAGGTCTAAATACCACAGCTGCTAGAACCAGGGGGGCAGCTCATAGGGTTAGCCTATACTACGGTATAGCTAAGGAGGATTTGAGGTAACAGGGCGCAAGGCTAATAGCACAGGAATGGTTTTACCGGGGGAGAGTACAAGGAGGACCTGACCAACAGCCAGCAAAGCAGAAGCTTAACTAACTCAATAATCAGGCACCTCACATCAGTGGAGGTGGTCTGATATACCGGAGGACAGGCAGCTATTGGTCAAGGGGAGTGTCAGGTTGGGCCGTGCCGGCCCCTAGAGTCAAAGGGGAGGAGCGCGGCCGCGCATAGTGCACCTCTCGTAACACTCATGAAATCCGACCACTGCAGCGTGCTGACGCGTGAGCCGGGCGGTGACCAGACAGGCAGAGGACCTGGTGATGGCTCCAGGACACAGCGTGTCTGGACGCCGGATGCCTGATCGGCAGAGGAGCGGAGGATGCAGACCCAGCAGAGGTGAGCTGGGGAGAGGTACCATGGGACCTAACAGGCCTGCTTTTCTTCAGCAGGGACAGAGAAGATGGTTAAAATTGATGGGAAGATGGACGGAGCCAAATACAGGACCATTTTGGAAGAAAACCTGTTGGAGTTTGCAAAAGACCAGAGACTGGGACGGAGATTTATCTTCCGACAATGATTCCAAACATGAAGAAAAATCTAAAATGGAATGGTTCAAAAATAAACGTATCCAGGCGTTAGAATGGCCAAGTCACAGTCCATACCTGAATCCAATCGAGAATCTGTGGAAAGAGCTGAAAACTGCTGTTCACAAATGCTCTCCATCCAACCTCAGAGGTCGAGCTGTTTTGCAAGGAAGAATGGGCAAGAATTTCAGTCTGTCATGTGCAAAACTGATCGAGACATACCCCAAGTGACTTTCAGCTATAATCGCAGCAAAAGTTGGCGCTACAAAGTATTAACCCAAGGGGGCTGAATAATATTGCACACCCCACTTTTCAGTTTTTTAGTTTTTAAAAAAAGTTTAAAATATCCAATAAATTTCGTTCCACTTCACAATATAAAAATAGTGTGAGGGTAGTCGCTTTAAAGTTAAGGAGGTTAGTGTAAATTTCAAAATGATTTTTGGAATAGGGGGAGTCACCTTCGTTAGAAAATCCAACCAAAGCCACTGAGGAGGCAGAGTGGTCTATTGTTTGACCCGTGTCATATACTGTGATATGTGCAACTGTTGAAGATAAGTATTTGGGCGTCTTTTAGCTTCTAAGGGCCATAAATTCTCGCATGGAACTTTATCACCAAATAAATGAGAAATTAGTTTATTCAGGAGAGAGGTCATAGGGGTCTGTAAAGTATTTATTAAAAATATATGGAATAAGTCCCATCGGAATTTTGTCCATAAAGCAACATGCAGGTGGGTGGTTCGGTATCAACGAATGCCTGATTGATAGAGTTGTGGAAAGGATATCATCAAATTCATTCCCTACTGGAGGGCAAGCTGTCCACAATAGTTTATTTGCCTCAGTGCCCAAAAGTTGCAGTTCAATATAATTATAATTGCCGTGAGCCAATGAGTTAGTTTCAACCATCTAGCTAGGTATATGGCTTGGCAATAGAATGACAAGGAGAGGAATAAAGTTATGTTGGAAAAGGGTGCGTGGGTCATCTGTGATGTATATCCCTAGATACTTTTCTCTTTGAGCCATTTAAAAGGGGTAGAAACTTGTAGAGCCCGAATATCCGCCCTGGCAGACAAATTATTAAGAGCCTTGGATTTATCAAGATTTATCTTAAAATTGGAGAGTTCTCCAAATAGAGAAAAGAGCTCCAGTAACTTTGGGATGGCAGTCCTTGGATTGGAGACCATCAGGAAGAGGTCGCCCGCAAAAGCGCCACTCTTCAACTCCAATTTATCAATCCTGATCCCCATAATTTCTTTATTCTGTCTAATGGCTTGTATCAAGGTCTCCATCAACAACACAAATAAGGCTGGGGAGAGAGGGCAACCCTGTCTGGTACCATTTCAAATCCTGAAGGGTTCCGATAGATTCCCATTCACCCTGACCCTGGCTGTAGGATTGGCATACAATGACAGTATAGCTTCAGTGAAAGGGGAGGGAAGGCAAACCTCTGCTAAACACGTCATATGGTGCCAACTTATACAGTCAAAAGCCTTCTCACTCAGCATCAGCTGATAGTACAGTGACAGTGAAGCCCTTACAAATACATTTTGCTCCTATTTAAGCCACGTAGTTTTGTCATGCAATAAGATACCCCTTACATTGCCCCCATAAAGTATGATGCCAACAAAAGTGTCCCCCAAACATAGGGTGATACCCCCCACAGTATTATGGAACACTATACTGTATAATGGCCCCCACACAACCCTCCACACAGTGTGATAGCCCAAACAAAAACCTCTACACATTATGATGGATCTCACACAGCACTCCACACTGTATAGTGGCCTGCACAGAATATAATGGCCCAAACATAACTCCCCAGTGCGAGGGCCTCTACAAAGCCCTTCATGCAGCATAATGATCCACATACTGTCCTCCATATAGTATAATAACCCAGACCCCTCACATAGCCCTCCAAATATCATTATCGCCTAAGCATAGTCCTCCAAATAGTATAATATTATAGTGGCCCATACAGATTATAGACCCTCCAAAAAGTATAATGACCCCCACATTGCCCTCCAAATAGTATAGTGGCCACCCATAGCCCTGCAAATAGTGTAATGGCTTTCCTCATAGCCCTCCAAATAGCACAATATTAGCCCCCAAAATGTACTCCTTCATTTAAACAAAAAAAATTCTCTCCTTGTTTCCCCTGCTGCTCCAGTCTCTGCAGCGTGTGGTCTGAAACTCTGCAGAATGGGTGAAATGTATTGACTTCATTGTGCTGCGCTGACGCAGGGGGACAGTGATGGAAGAAGCTCCCTGTTCCATCATTGCTTTTAACTGCATATGTATCCTAGGATGCAGATATAGTTCAAAGTGGTATGCCAGGCAGGGCTCAGTTCTGGCACTCCACTACCCCCTCTTCACAGGCTCCATAGCAGCCACGTAGTCTGCCGCTAATAGCCACCTCATCGTGTTGCCTAGTGGTCTCCCGAGCAATCTCTAGCTTACCTATCTTTGCATCCGAGACCAAATTAGGACTCATCGCTGAAGAGGATAGATGTTCAAAGTGTCCCAGGAGCTGTTTTTAAACACAAAAACAACAGGCAGCATACTAGGCTGGTTTCACACCAGCTTTTTTTTAAATTTATCAGAAATCCGTTTTTTGCAGCAAAGTCTGCATCTAACCGGATATGGTTTTTGCCCTTAAACCGGATGCAACCATCCGGTATTATACCAGATCCGTTAGCCGGATCCTGTATAATACTGGATGGTTGCATCCGTTTTTTGGCGGATCCTCCTTCGAGAGAGATAGATAGACAGACAGATCCAAAAAAGAGGGTCGCAGCACTCTTGAAGTTCAGATGCAGAAAACTTTTATTCCAACATGGATATGTGGCGCCCCACAGGTCGGTGCGCCACGAAGGGGTACTGCACCCAGACCAGCGTGTGCGGTTTTCCTGTGGCCAGTGAAGAGGGAGGTTCGTATGTGGCTTTCCTCCTGCATCCAGCTCAGGGGGCCAATTGGTTAAACCCGTTAGCAGGGTAACCGGTCCCAGTGGGAGGTTATATAGGTGGGTAGTGGAGAGCGGGAAAAAAGGAGAAAGTGTAGAAGAGGACGAGGAATAGAAGAGAGGTTGAGAAGGACCCTCAGGGGACGTACAGGGAGGGCACCCAGACGAGAAAAGGGGAGCCTGAGGGTGTGTGCTAACACCAAGCGTCAGACCGTCTACCTACTGGTTTGGGAGGATCCCAGTCTAAAGAGTGGAGTATCGGCTCTGGGAGTGGTGCATGCAAGTCTAACTCTGAGCCGCCAACGCTAGTCAGACCGAGGGGAAGATAGTGTAAATAGTAACCTGGGCACAAGTAATAAAATTGGGGGTGGCATGGGGGGTGGGGTTAGAACAGTCAATATAGTAGGAAGGAATAGAGGTAAAGAGAGATGCATAAAGTGCATGTACACTAATGCCAGAAGCCTCACCAACAAAATGGAGGAATTAGAATTGATTTTGTTGGAAAATAATTATGACATGGTGGGGATTTCGGAGACTTGGCTGGACGAGAGCCATGACTGGGCTGTTAATTTACAGGATTACTGTCTGTTCAGAAATGACCGTACAAATAGGTGAGGAGGAGGTGTATGTTTATACGTAAAATCATCCTTAAAACCCATCCTGCGTGATAATATAGGTGAATCTAATGGAAATGTAGAGTCCCTGTGGGTGGAGATAAGGGGAGGGGGAAAAAATAATAAATTACTGATAGGGGTTTGTTATAAGTCCCCAACAATAATGGAGGTGGAGGAGAATATCCTCATAAAGCAAATAGATGAAGCAGCGACTCAGGGAGAAGTCATTATTGTGGGGGACTTCAACTACCCTGAAATACATTGGGGATCAGAAACCTGCAGTTCCAGCAAAGGTAATAAGTTTTTGAAAACTATGAGAGACAATTACCTTTCACAACTGGTTCAGGACCCAACAAGAAGGGGGGCACTGCTGGACCTAATATTAACCAACAGGCCGGACCGCATATCAAATATACGGGTTGGAGGTCACTTGGGTAATAGTGATCATAACTTAATAAGCTTTCAAGTATCCTTTACTAAGACGTGTAGTAGAGGGGCTACAAGGACACTAAACTTCAGGAAGGAAAATTTCCAACGGTTGAGAGATGATCTTAGTGCAATAAACTGGGACGATGTCCTGAGACATAAAAGTACACAACACAAATGGGAGATGTTTATTAGCATCCTGAATAGGACCTGTGCACAATATATACCCTATGGGAATAAGCATGCTAGAAATAGGAGAAAACCACTATGGCTAAATAAAGCGGTAAGAGGTGCAATATGTGACAAAAAGAAAGCATTTAGGGAATTAAAGCAAGTAGGTAGTGATGAGGCATTAAATAAATACAGAAAATTTAATAACATTTGTAAAAAGCAAATCAAGGCAGCAAAGATTGAGACAGAGAGACTCATTGTCAGAGAAAGTAAAAAGAATCTCAAAATATTTTTTAACTACATAAATAGTAAGAAACTAAAAAATGATGGTGTTGGCCCCTTTAAAAATAGTCTGAGTGAAATGGTGGATGAGGATGAGGAAAAAGCCAATATGCTAAATTACTTTTTTTCAACAGTATTTACACAAGAAAATCCCATGACAGACAATATGATCAGTGATAACAAAAATTCTCAATTAAATGTCACCTGCTTAACCCAAGAGGAAGTACGGCATCGTCTAAAAATCACTAAAATTGACAAATCCCCGGGCCCGGATGGGATACACCCCAGAGTGCTGCAGGAATTAAGTACTGTCATAGATAGACCATTATTTTTAATATTTAAAGATTCCATAATAACAGGGTCTGTACCACAGGACTGGCGTATAGCAAATGTGGTGCCAATATTCAAAAAGGGGACAAAAACTGAACTTGGAAATTATAGGCCATTAAGCTTAACCTCTACTGTGGGTAAAATCCTAGAGGGTTTTCTAAGAGATGCTATACTGGAGTATCTGAAGAAAAATAACCTCATGACCCATTATCAACATGGTTTTACGAGGGACCGTTCCTGTCAAACTAATCTAATAAGCTTCTATGAAGAAGTAAGTTCTGGAATGGACCAAGGAAATGCAGTGGATGTGGTGTATATGGACTTTTCAAAAGCTTTTGATACGGTGCCACACTAAAGGTTGATACATAAAATGAGGGCAATGGGGATAGGGGAAAATATGTGTAAGTGGGTTAAGAACTGGCTTAGTGATAGGAAACAAAGGGTGGTTATTAATGGAACACACTCAGAATGGGTCACAGTTAACAGTGGGGTAGCACAGGGGTCAGTGTTGGGCCCGCTTCTATTTAATATATTTATTAATGACCTTGTAGGGGGCATACAGAGTAGAATCTCAATATTTGCAGATGACACTAAACTCTGCAGGGTAATCAATACAGAGGAGGACAATTTTATATTACAGGAGGATTTATGTAAACTAGAAGCTTGGGCTGCTAAATGGCAAATGCGCTTTAATGGGGATAAATGTAAAGTCATGCACTTGGGCAGAGGAAACAAAAGGTATAATTATGTGCTTAATTGTAAAACACTGGGCAAAACTGTCACTGAAAAAGACCTGGGTGTATGAGTAGATGACAAAACTCACATTTAGTGGCCAGTGTCAGGCAGCTGCTGCAAAGGCAAATAAAATAATGGGATGCATTAAAAGAGGCATAGATGCTCATGAGGAGAACATAATTTTACCTCTATACAAGTCACTAGTGCGACCACACTTAGAATACTGTGTACAATTCTGGTCTCCGGTGTATAAGAAAGACATAGCTGAACTAGAGCGGGTCCAGAGAAGAGCGACAAAAGTCATTAGAGGACTGAGGGGTCTGCAATATCAAGACAGGTTATTAAACTTGGGGTTATTTAGCTTGGAAAAACGAAGGCTTAGGGGTGATCTTATAATAATGTATAAATATATGAGGGGACAGTACAGAGACCTTTCTAATGATCTCTTTATCGGCACACATGCCTCCTGTGGTGGCACATATGCCCCCTCCCCCCATCCTGTTATTCTATATGTCCCTCTGTTGACATAGTAAAATAGCACCTGCTGTCCATCACATCAGTGCTGAAGCCGCGCTGAAATGTGGACAGGGGAGCGGCCCCCCCATCAGTCTATTTGCCCCCTGCTGGCGTGCACATAGTATAATGACAAAACTTTTTAATTCACCCACCACCGCTGACTCTGTACTCCCAGCTCCTCTGTGTCTCTTCCCTTGTCTGTGCCCAATCTGATCTTGTGACCGGGGCGCACAGTGATGAGCTAGCTAGCCACATGAATGGGTAGTTTAACACATTAACACATTATTTTTTCTGCTTATTTCACCTAAATAGTGGAAAGTTAGCCTCCTGACTGTGTAGCAGGATTTACTGGGTTTTCTAGAACTTGGCAGCTCCTGCTTTCTCCCTACACCGAGTGATCATTAGATCTGCAGCAGGAGGAAGCATTGTTTGTGCTTTCAGTCTACTATATAATTGCCTAATCGTGTCTCATGAAAATCGCGCGCCAACGCTCATTGGTCGCTGGCAGCCACGGCGACCAATGAGCGCAGTGTATGCAAAAGAGCTGTGCGCATTAAAAATTTGCGCCGTGCCTCATGTACTGCCGTACAGAGGTCCGCGGCGAGCCAGCCGGGAGATGACCGGCGGGAGCCGGTCGTCTCCCAGCTGCTCGCAGCGGTAGTACCCCGAGCGGGATTCAAATCCCCTGCCAAGCCATGCTACTCCTCTGATTGTTCGCCGCTGGGAGCGGCGCAGCTTGGCGGGAAATGTGAATCCTGCGCCACTGATTGGTCGCCGCGGGATTCGAAACCCAAGCCGTCCTCCGCTTTGCAGATTGGTCGCCACGGCTGGCGGCAACCAATCAGCGAAGCATGTTTTAAAACACGCGCCAAGTGCGCTGATTGGTCGCCGCCAGCCACAGCAACCAATCAGTGCACTTGGAGCGTGTTTTAAAACACGCTTCGCTGATTGGTCGCTGCGACCATTCTGCAAAGCGGAGCACGGTTTGGCAGGATTCCGGCAACCAATCAGCGGCGCGGGATTCATATTTCTCGCCAAGCCGCGCTGCTTCGCTGATTGGTCGCCGCGGCCACCAATCAGCTAAGCGTGTTTTAAAACACTCGCCAAGTGCGCTGATTGGTCGCCGCAGCTGGCGGCAACCAATCAGTGAACCGGACCACAGCTTGGCGCGCAATTTGAACTGCCGCTCATAGTGTGACGCACTTCAGTCATAGTGTGCTGTTCATCAGTCACATTTACTTCACACATTGTGTCAGTGACAGTCTGAACTACTTCAGTCATGTTTCTTCAATGGGTTTAATTGGTCCTAAGCGCAAAAACGCCAATGACGATGACAGAAAAGCTGCAGAAGCAGCAAGGTGACGACAACGTCGACACCAAGAGACACCTAAACAAACTGCTGTGAGACAAGCCCAGGATGTGGCATCTCACAGATGTCATCGGCAACAGGAGACACCACAATAAACTGCTGCCAGACAAGCCCAAGATACCGAATCTCATAGAAAGTTTCAGCTGAATGAATCTCCAGCAGATAGGGCAAACAGACAACATGTTCGCGCCATTTATACAACACAAATGCTCTACCAACTAATGCAAGCCCAGGAGAATATTCAATAGACCCGATAAGACACATAGGTAGATGATAAACTACATACAGTTAGGGCCAGAAATATTTGGACAGTGACACAAGTTTTGTTATTTTAGCTGTTTACAAAAACATGTTCAGAAATACAATTATATATATAATATGGGCAGAAAGTGCACACTCCCAGCTGCAATATGAGAGTTTCCACATCCAAATCGGAGAAAGGGTTTAGGAATCATAGCTCTGTAATGCATAGCCTCCTCTTTTCCAAGGGACCAAAAGTAATTGAACAATGGACTCTAAGGGCTGCAATTAACTCTGAAGGCGTCTCCCTCGTTAACCTGTAATCAATGAAGTAGTTAAAAGGTCAGGGGTGGATTCCAGGTGTGTGGTTTTGCATTTGGAAGCTGTTGCTGTGACCAGACAACATGCGGTCAAAGGAACTCTCAATTGAGGTGAAGCAGAACATCCTGAGGCTGAAAAAAAAGAAAAAATCCATCAGAGAGATAGCAGACATGCTTGGAGTAGCAAAATCAACAGTTGGGATTCTGAGAAAAAAGGAATTGACTGGTGAGCTTGGGAACTCTAAAAGGCCTGGGCGTCCACGGATGACAACAGTGGTGGATGATCGCTGCATACTTTATTTGGTGAAGAAGAACCCGTTCACAACATCAACTGAAGTCCAGAACACTCTCGGTGAAGTAGGTGTATCTGTCTCTAAGTCAACAGTAAAGAGAAGACTCCATGACAGTAAATACAAAGGGTTCACATCTAGATGCAAACCATTCATCAATTCCAAAAATAGACAGGCCAGAGTTAAATTTGCTGAAAAACACCTCAAGAAGCCAGCTCAGTTCTGGAAAAGTATTCTATGGACAGATGAGACAAAAATCAACCTGTACCAGAATGATGGGAAGAAAAAAGTTTGGAGAAGAAAGGGAACGGCACATGATCCAAGGCACACCACATCCTCTGTAAAACATGGTGGAGGCAACGTGATGGCATGGGCATGCATGGCTTTCAATGGCACTGGGTCACTTGTGTTTATTGATGACATAACAGCAGACAAGAGTAGGCGGATGAATTCTGAAGTGTACCGGATATACTTTCAGCCCAGATTCAGCCAAATGCTACAAAGTTGATTGGACGGCGCTTCATAGTACAGATGGACAATGACCCCAAGCATACAGCCAAAGCTACCCAGGAGTTCATGAGTGCAAAAAAGTGGAACATTCTGCAATGGCCAAGTCAATCACCAGATCTTAACCCAATTGAGCATGCATTTCACTTGCTGAAAACCAGACTTAAGACGGAAAGACCCACAAACAAGCAAGACCTGAAGGCTGCGGCTGTAAAGGCCTGGCAAAGCATTAAGAAGGAGGAAACCCAGCGTTTGGCGATGTCCATGGGTTCCAGACTTAAGGCAGTGATTGCCTCCAAAGGATTCGCAACAAAATATTGAAAATAAAAATATTTTGTTTGGGTTATGTTTATTTGTCCAATTACTTTTGACCTCCTAAAATGTGGAGTGTTTGTAAAGAAATGTGTACAATTCCTACATTTTCTATCAGATATTTTTGTTCAACCCTTCAAATTAAACGTTACAATCTGCACTTGAATTCTGTTGTAGAGGTTTCATTTCAAATCCAATGTGGTGGCATGCAGAGCCCAACTCGCCAAAATTGTGTCACTGTTCAAATATTTCTGGCCCTAACTGTACATACTCTAGATTACCTGATGTGTTAGAATCGGACTAGTATATCATACACAGTGATTAAGAAGGCAGAGATGAGCCATGAATACCATTTACACTGCATTGACATTTTAAACATCAATGTAGAGTAAATTGCAGACTGTCCAGAAATGTAAAGTCTATGGGTGGTGTGGAACTGGTTCATGTATAAATGTTCCCAAGATGATTTCTTGTTTTGTATTGTATCAGGACAATCCTCCATATGACAAAGGAGCATTTCGGATTGAAATAAACTTTCCTGCAGAGTATCCATTCAAGCCACCCAAGATAACCTTCAAAACCAAAATCTACCACCCGAACATTGATGAGAAAGGCCAGGTATGCCTGCCGGTGATCAGTGCTGAAAACTGGAAGCCAGCAACTAAAACTGACCAAGGTATTACTTATAATAATTCTTATAATATATGTTTTTATAATTGAAAGTAATAATTATGTGTCTGGAGCGATGTAATTATAGAATTTGCTGCATTAGAAGATGATCTTCACGACCACACTAAATTGGTTCATGTTCATTATTGCTATTTGGCTGGCATTTAGTAATGCTATAGTGTACCAAAGATGCTACTCTAGTCTGAGCTATTAAGCAATAAATTGATGAAATAGACTTGAAGTAATCTTTGCCTCCTAGAACATTTTCTCCTGCTCTCAAAATCCTGGCGTTATTTGCAGGGGTGGGGCTATTGGGAGGGGCAGGGCTATGATACATACACACATACATACTTACATTACCATATATGGGCGATATTGCCATATATGAGCATTAAGAGCAACGCCGGGCTCTACAGCTAGTAGTTTATATTTTCTATGTTTCGTCCAGCTCTGCAGCCACTATACCATCATGTTGTTATAAATTTTCCCAAGACTAATCATCCGAGGTGCACAGATGACTCCAAATATTTATTTTTAAATCTACAGCGTTTTAGACTAGAGCTTTAGACTAGACTAGAACTGTACTAATGTGATTAGACTTTTTTGATTTATACTTCTTTTGGCTTGGACAGCTTGAATCAAATAACAGGTTCCCTTTAAAGGGTTAAAGGAATGTGTTTTCCTGTATCATCTCTTATGACAAAACATAAACATTTTTTTTATATAGATATATACATATATTAGATGTCAAGTGAACCTTTATTGCCAATGGCGTGCCTTGCCATTGGCAATAAAGGTTCAATTGACATCTAATTGGTGCTGCTTTTTCCTTTTTTGGATTGTTTACATGGACACTTGACCGGTGTTGAGAAAGTGCTGCACAAGTCTGGTAATATCTGGTGCTGTTCCGTTTTTTTTCATATATATACATATATTGTTATAGGAAAATTCTCCAGCAATTTGTCCAAAAAATGAATAAAATATGTCTTAATTTTTCATTTCAAATTCCACATCTGAAATAGACAAGACAAATAATGACATATAATCCCCCGGCTGTAAAAATAAGAGACCACTGTAAAATTTTCAGTTTCTCAGATTTTTCTCTTTGTAGGTATGTTTTTTAGTAAAGTGTACATTGTTCTGTTATTCTATAAACTACTGACAACATGTCTCTGAAATTCAAAGCTATTTTTGTATTTATTTGCAGCAAATGAGAAATCGTCAAAGTAATAAAAAAAGAAACAATGCTTTCAGTACCTCAAATAATGCAAAGAAAACAAGTTCATATTCATTTAAAAACAAAAATACTAATGTTTTAACTCTGGAAGAGTTCAGAAATCAATATTTGGTGGAATAACCATGATTTTTAATCACAACTTTCATGTGTCTTGGCATGCTTTCCACCAGTCTTTCACACTGCTTTTGGGTGACTTGACGCCACTCCTGGCACACAAATTTAAGCAGTTCCTCTTTGTTTGATGGCTTTTGACTATCCATCTTCCTCTTGATTACATTCAGAGGTTTTCAATGGGGTTCAGGTCTGGAGATTGGGCTGGCCATGACAGGGTCTTGATGTGGTGCTCCTTCATCCACACATTAAACATAGCTGTGTGGCATGGGGCATTGTCCTGCTGGAAAAAAACAGTCCTCAGAGTTGCAGAACATTGCCTGAGCAGAAGGAAGCAAGTGTTTTTTTTTTTCAAGGATGACCTTGTATGCAGCTTGATTCATACATTCTTCTCACAGATTAAACTGGCCAATTCACATCATCACATCATCAAATTTCACAGTGGGTGCAAGACACTGTAGCTTGTACGCCTCCCCAGGCCTCCGTCTAACCATTAGATGACCAGGTGTTGGCAAAGCTGAAAATTAGACTCATCAGAGAAAATTACCTTACTACGGTCGTCTATGGTCCAATCCTTATGGTCTTTGGCAAACTTCAGCCTGGCCGTCCTTTGCGTCTCATTGATGACCTCATTTAAGACTTTTCGTTTCAACTCCTTTGGCATGATTAAAAGTTATTTTTCATTCAAATGACTTTTGGGCTATTCCTAGCACTTGTTTGCCATTCAGCTTGTCCTATTGCAAGAGGACTGTGAAGACCACAGCGGTGTTTTTATACTTTCCCTAGTTAAATAAGATCTGGTTCAGGTGATCACCTAATCAGAAGCACATTAAGTAGAATGAGGTGTACTTTGGTTGGAATTCAACTGACACTGGAATGGAAATCAGACAAGTAGAGATGGTGATTTTTAGAAAATTTTGCAGTGGTCTGTTAATTTTTGCCAGAGCTGTATATAATTCGTGTATATGACTATAATAAGAAAGGTAAAGCCAGCTCACTGTTATTTCCGGAGTCTGTGACAATCCCCACCGACCTTCAGATCCCCCTGTTTGGAGAAAGCAAGGATTGGAGAAGTTCCTATGACCAATGTGAACAAGGTCCAGCAAGGAATCCAGGTGGTGCTTATTTTTGTTTAAAATGTACCTTTTATTGTAAGTAGTAAAAATGGTCACATCACGTCTTCATCATGGTCTAAATGGCTTAGACCATGATGAGGATACATTAAAAAGTGTTGAAATGCATTGTCTATAAGGGGAACAACCCCTTCCCCACTATATGGATTAACTGCTGCCAGTGCGGAGATGTGACTATTTTTACCACTTACAATAGAAGTTCATTTTAAACAAAAAGAAGCACCACTTGGATTCCTTGCTGGACCATGTTGTCATGACTATATTTAATATATAAAGCTGAGTGTGTATATGTATCATAATCCTGCCCACTCCACAACGCTCCTCCCACTCCATGTAGCCCCACCCCTCCACATACCCTTGCCCCGGGACTTTGTAGATGGATGGAGCTATGAAGGGGTTGGGCTATACATATGGGCGGAGTTATGAAGGGGGAAGTGTCTACTGGGAAGGGTGGAGTGATGAAGAGCGATGTAAGCCAGAACTATGAAGGCAGAGCTACAGGAGGGGCGGATCCATGAGGCATACATACATTACCATATATGAGCTAGTATATATAATTATATATTGCACGTTGAAATGCAACTTTTGGGTGAATTATTTGAATGCATCTATCCTTTTTATAAAGGAGGGAAAAAAATATTTTTTTTTTTTTTGTTGGTATGGGAATAAAGGGAATTGGCAAAACCAGTGTAACATCAAATTTGTAAGGGTATTTGATTTTGCCTCCACTGATAATGATCAGGATTTGTAGAAATTAGTTCTGCTGTAGTAACTGAACTTTTTTTTTTTTTTATTATAACTTTTCAGTCATCCAGTCTCTCATTGCCCTGGTCAACGATCCTCAACCAGAGCACCCCCTGCGTGCAGATCTAGCAGAAGAATACTCAAAGGACCGTAAAAAATTCTGTAAGAATGCTGAAGAGTTTACAAAGAAATACGGAGAGAAGCGACCTGTGGACTAGATATTGAGGCCTCGCGCCAGAGGAAAACACACACAAAATACAAACACAAATTCAAAAAGCGCAACTGAAGAATTGGAGTCAGTGAGTTCAGAATCCCCTCCTTCACCTTTACCCTGAAAATACACGAGGCAGGACTCCGCGGGAACACGGAAAGAGGCGCAGCGTCAACCGCGGCTTTCGCTAAACTCTACTTAAAACTGTTAGAGGAGGATTAAAAATGTGTGAAATTGGGAGTGCAGTTCTGCTCTCTGTGTAAAAAATAATCACTTTTTTCATTCTTAATCACAGAAAATGTTTTTTCTTTTCATTTATTGTATTAAGAAATAAATTACACACATCTCAATGTATTTTTTTTCTCCCATGGGGTTAAACTGTAGCATTGCTTAGGTTTTATTTTTTTTGTTTTTTTTTTTAGTATTTTACCTTTGGTAATGTTCCTGTCATCCAGTTTTGAACACTCCCAGGCGAAGGTCCTTTATCTGTTAGGTTTTAGTCCATTGTCACTTCCTCTCCCATTAGCAGTCTTCTCGGTGTCGGATCTGTCTTCTAAATGTCTGACATTGGAGGGAGTACACAACCATGGCCCATGCAAACCCACCAAAGGGAGGGGGATTGTCGAACATTCGGCTCTTAGTTTTCCTTTCAGTGTTGCACTGTGCTTTGTGGGACTTGGTAAGTTCTCCTTCAGTTTGTAACATAAAGAATATTAAATAAAAAAGGAAAAAAACTTTAAACTGTTGGAAATGAGCCTGTTCTTCTGTAATTCTGCCGGATGTTGAGATTATGTTTATTAAAGGGGTAAACCAAGCTGCCCTGTTGTGACTTACTTTTTAAGACCTAACTTACATTGTAAAGTTTCTTTAAAACTTGCGTGATACAGGGTTATTTTTAGTAGTACTGTAAGTAGGTTGTCCAGATGGAAAAAAGCAGCAAAATGCATTACCACCCCTGATCTTTCTTTACAGGCTGCCAGCTATCATGTGCTCTGCCAGTCTGTGCCGCCCTCAGGGTAATCAGTGGCATGAAAATTGAAGCAGGTGATTTACAAATCTGAAGAAGTTAAATCATTTATTCCAGTTTGGTTATGTTTTACTTATAGAACTGGCAGTTTTTCAGGTTTTTTTTCTTCTGTTCAGCAGCTCTGGATTGTGTTTTAAATACCTTATAACAAACTCAATTTTGTCAGCTTGTCAATCGTTAAAAAGATTACCATTAATTAGATAAGTCAGAAGTGAATACCAATATGGCTGCGCCACTTTCATGTTTGCCATAACACAAAAGTATGATTACCAAATTTTGTCATTTTCTTTACTGATTTATTGTGGTTACTTGTAAAAACACTATTTTATTCTTTGAAGGGAACTGACCAGCTGATACCTGCTGCTCCAACCATAGACAGCATATATCAGCTACAAGATGTACGATTACAGCCAGGTATGTTTCACTCAAACATTTTGGCTATTTAAAAAGAAAAACATACTTTTAAAAGCTGCTGGGGACGGGGCTGTGCACTAGTCTTGCAGGCAGGTCCCCAGCGGCTTCAAACCACTCACTGACTGTGGCTGACACGGGTCTGCCTACGTGTGGGTATAAGCAGACACTTGTCAGTCATGGTCAGTAGCCAGAGAGAAGCCGCCGAGAAGCTGTGTACACGACTATGCATGGTCCGGTCCTCAGAGGCTATTAAAAGTATGTCTTTTGAATCGCCAAAGCATATTGAAATGCTATAGCATATAGTTTGGACAGGGAAATCCTGCTCAGGTTTTCTTTGAGTGAAAAACAGACTGGAACACAAACCTACAAAACAGCCATATACCGTAATCTTCTTTTAATGTTTCTCTCCCCCCTTCTAATGCAGTAGAGCTTATGTAAGTAAATTATTTTCTGCTACTCATAAGAGCAGAACAGTAATACCAGGATGACTGACGTGTTGGGCAACAAATTGGGTCCATTGGGGTCTCTATCGTGATATCCTGCTCTTTGAGACAGATATGCAGCTTAATATATTTATATATTGCAAATATGATAAAATGTATGGCTGTTGAGAGCCCACATTGTACATTCTAAGTTTTTCAAGATCCTGTTGAATAAAAACACTTTTTCATACCCAGAGGGTGAACATCAGACCTAACATTTCTCAATTCTATAGGAGGAATATGTATCGCCCTTGGGAGTGATGCACACAATTACATTACAGGTATGCAGTATGGATCAGGACTGTGGAGTCGGTAAGCCAAACCTCCAACTCTACTAGAAAAAATAAGCAGCATCAAAAATCTTACCAAACCTCCAATTCCTCAATTTCTCTGAATCCGACTCCACTAAAATGGACAGACTCCACTTCTCCCGACTCCACAGCCCTGGTATGGATATACAATTTGGAGCCAATATTGTTCCTCTGTGTCACAGAGGTTTCTCATAAATTTTCTATTTTAGAGAATCTGTCAACAGGATTTCACGCAACCTATTTTTGAACATTTACCTCTTGCAAAAACAAGTCTAGCAATACCTTAACATGGCTAGTGTGTTCCACCAAGATTGAGAAATCAGCATTTTAATTTATAGGCAAGTGAGGCTGTAGATCTGAAACCTCTGTCATTACTGCTCTATCCCGTGCCAAGTAAAACCGCCTTCTGCTTGACTGTCGGCCTCCTTTGTGTGATATAGGGTATGTGACCACAGCAAAACCTGTAGTGGTTTCAAGGATCTCTAGAGTCCTTGCAGGAGATTTGCTGTGTTCTTGACCTGCGTTTTTGCTGCGGATGGTTTGCTGCATTTTATCAGCATTTTTGCCATAGACTGTAGCAAAATATGCAGAAAAGAATGGACATGCTCATTCTTTCCCAACTGCAGCAAAACAGGTGTTTCACACTTTCAGCAGACTTCAAAAACTAATTTGTGTGCACTGTAGTTCTGTGAAACACATTGGTTTTGCTGGAAAGCCCAAACGTAGATACAGATGAGCATACATTTGCATAAAACCATACCAAAAACGAATGCAGTTAAAATGTCCTGTGGGCACATAAGCTTAAGGCAATAGAGAAGTCATTCAGGAGTAGCTGATGCTCTGTAGGAAATAGAGCTGGAGTGACAGAGGCCTCAGATTCACAAATAATATGACAATATTGAAATTGATTAAAATGCTGATTTCCCAGTAATAGATTAAGGGGCTGGACTAGTCTTTTAAAGAGCTACATGTATGTATAAATTGTTTGCAGTATTAAAAGATGCTGACATTCCTTTTAAGGTACAAAGGAAAACTAAGGCTAGTTAAGGCTGGCTTCACATTTGCGTTCCCCTCCGCAGCGTTCTGCGGAGGGGAACCGCAATGTGAGCGCAGCCACAGCAAGTCCCTATGTTTATAATGGGGATGCACGGTGCTGCGCTTGACTGCGCATGACCGTGTGCTCCCATTCATTTGCCTGTGTGATTTGTACGCATGCACATGCTTGCGTACAAATCACTCTCTCTCGTCCGCACCAGGAACGCGACATGTCAGGTTCCTGGTGCGGACGACAATGCGTACAAATCAAACAGGCAAATGAATGGGAGCGCACTGTCATGCGCAGTCAAGCGCAGCCCCGTGCATCCCCATGATAAACATAGGGGCTTGCGGTGGCTGCGCTCATATGGCGGTTCCCCTCCACAGAACGCTGCGGAGGGGAACGCAAATGTGAAGCCAGCCTAAGGGGAGAAGAATTTGGTACTGCAGAGACTTTATATAAAGGATACATGGAATATCTGCCTATATGCTGCAGAGACATGATACTATTATTGCATGGGCCCTTAGATAAATTACCCTATATTTTGTTTCACTCCTTTACCTGAACCTAACACATTTTTGGATGCTAGCAGCAAAAAAGGCGAATTTGTGCCCTGGCATTTTTATCTTTCTTTCAGAGGATTGGGCCTAGCATGAAGACATGGTAAAAGTTTATTAGAATTTTGAACTCTGCTAAAGTTCTGGGGAATTTGTCATCAGGTTTTTATTTTAAATGTATTTTTTTTTGCATCACCAAGCTGTGACCATCTCCTTTTGTGAATGATGGATTCTGTGTTATTTTTGTATGTAGAAGTGTTATCTGATATTGTAATCCTTACTCTAATGGTGACTACTGAAAAGTGTATGAATAAATTACTGAATCTAGTATTATTCTTAATGGCAGTGTGAAAGTTAAAGGTAGTACATTTTTTCCCTTTATAATTTATAAAAAAAAATATGTATATATAAAATAATATTTAAAGCACCACTCCAGCAGTATTTCTTTTCAGACCTGGAGTGGTGCTTTTAATATCTACTGTAAGGTTCCTCTTCTTATACTTGCGCTCAGGAGTCTTCAGCTTCTAATCTCCACCTCTCTAGTCCTGCGGCGCCATCTTGTGACAAACCTTTGACTGGCTGGATGACTGATGTTTTGTCACAAGCTGTGAATACACGTCAGAGCCACAACGAGGCTCCTGAAAAACCTGATTTAAGCAACAGGTAATTTTCTGATGACTCATAAGCTACAGGCAGTGATCAGGAAGTGATTATACAGTTGCAAATCATGTAGAATGAACAGAAGGTATGGAAGGTGCATTGTCAGAACACGATGGGGTACTGTTTAGAGTGAATTTGAATTATTAAAGTGTAGGAGTGTGCAGCAAATCGTCTTGTAGGTAAATCTAAGTTTTTAGATTTGCTGATTTATATTGACATGTGCAGCCATCACCCTCTTCATTGTCTATGGTAATGCTAGAGGTAGTTAAGCAGAGAATAATATAGCATTTCAGAACCCTATTCTCATGCGGGTCCCAGCTATCTGACACTCAGATCACAAGATCGATTATTTGCCAACATGGGAATAGCCCTTTAAAGGGGTTGTCCACTACTAGGACAACACCTTCTGAATAGACTTGTTTTCCTCCATTAAAATAATAAACCCTGTACTCACCTTGTGTTCTGCCGCCAGTGTTGTCATTAACTGTGGCTCGTGATGTAACGCAAGCCCCGCGTCAAATCGCTGCCAGCTTTCTTACTGTATTTGGACAAAGAAGGTATGAATAGGAATTGAGTTGGTAACAGCTGACTGCTGGGAGGTGCCAGTGTTGCACCCCTCATATGTCCTAAGGATACGCCACCAATATACAAGTCAATATACAAGTCCTGTGGCAGCCTCTTTAATGTGCAGTGTAATATTCACTTGAAGCAATGCTTTAAGATAATATACAGCTCTTAAGAGACCACTGCAAAATTTTCAGTTTCTCTGATTTTTCTCTGTAGGTATATTTGAGTAAAATGTACATTGTTCTTTTATTTTTTAAACTACTGACAACATGTCTCCGAAACTCATCGCTAAAAAGTTATTTATTTGCAGCAAATGAGAAATCGTCAAAATAATAAACAAGAAAGTGCTTTCTGACGTCAAATAATGCAAAGAAAACCAAGTTCATATTCATTTAGAAACAACAATACTAATGTTTTAACTCAGGTAGAGTTCAGAAATCAATATTTGGTGGAATAGCCATGATTTTTAATCACAGCTTTCATGCGTCTTGGCATGCTTTCCACCAGTCTTTCACACTGCTTTTGGGTGACCTTATGCCACTCCTGGCACAAAGGTTTAAGCAGTTCTTTGTTTAATGTCTTGTGACTATCCATCTTCCTCTTGATTACATTCCAGAGGTTTTCAATGGGGTTCAGATCTGGAGATTGGCCTGGGCTGGCCATGACAGGGTGTTGATGTGGTGCTCTTTCATCCACACATTGATTGACCTAGCTGTATGGCATGGGCCATTGTCCTGCTGAAAAAAAGAGTCCTCAGAGTTGGGGAATATTGCCTGAGCAGAAGGAAGCAAGTGTTTTTCAAGGATAACCTTGTAAGCGGCTTGATTCATACGTCTTTCGCAGAGATTAACCTGCCAAATTCCAGCCATACTGAAGCATCCCCAGGTCATCACTGATCCGCCACCAAATTTCACAGTGGGTGCAAGACACTGTGGCTTGTATGCCTCTCCAGGTCTCTGTCTAAACATTAGACAACCAGGTGTTGGGCAAAGCTGAAAATTATACTCATCAGAGAAGATTACCTTACTCCAATCCTCTATGGTCCAATCCTTACTGTCTTTGGCAAACTTTAGCCTGGCTCTCCTTTGCTTCTCATTGATGAAACTTCTTATTCTAGCATTACATGACTTGAGCCACGCCTCTTAAGAGCCCGTTACGAACTGTTCTGGCCGTGCACTTGACCCCAGCTGCTATTTGCCATTTCTTTTGTAGGTCACCTGATGTCATCCTGTGGTTGCTGAGTGACATTCGAATAAGATGACCTTCATCCTGGTCAGTGGAGAGTCGCTTTCGCCCTCTGCCGGTCTGTAGCTTTATTGTCCCCAATGTCTGCTGCTTGACCTTGTTGTAATGGACTGTTGCCATCAGAATTTTAAGGATGGAGGTAACATGACGTTCACTGTATCCCTCTGCTTGTAAAGACAGAATTGAGCCCTTTTCCTCACTCAAGACTTTTGAACTCCTTTGGCATGGTTAAAAGTAATGTTTTCATGCAAATTACCTTCGGGCTATTCCTAGCACTTGTTTTGCCATCCAGCTTGTCCTATCGCAAGAGGATTGTGAAGACCACAGCAGTGTTTTTTTATACTTTCCCTCGTTAAATGTGATTTGATTCAGTTGATCACCTAATTAGAAGCACATTAAATAAAATGAGGTGTACTTTAGTTGGAGTTCAACTGACACTGGAATAGAATGGCTGTCAGACATGTAGAGATGGTGATTTTTAGAAAACTGTGCAGTGGTCTGTTAATTTTTGCCAGAGCTGTATATTATGTGCAAATCAAGTCTCTTGGTGGGTGCCTGGAAAATCTTAATATAAACATGCGCGTGAGCTATAACCAAAAGCCTGACTCGTTTTTGCCTTATGGATCAAATAGGCTGTGTTAGAATGTGCAAAAAAAAAATACCATAGTTCACTGTGAATTTAAAGACAGACACTTTTGGTCACTACAAGAGATGGGTAAACCCAACTATAAACTTCGGGGTCTGTACCAAACACTTGTTCAGGCACTGACCCCAAATGCAGACTTCCCTGAGTAATCTGTTACAGTTCAGGTTTGCGTTCTGCAGGGAGCTGTAAAAATAAACAAAATAGTGATTAAACATTAGCTGATACTCACCGGCGTCCACCTGCTTGCACTTCCGGGCCGCTCATTAACTTCCAGATTATTCACTGATAAGGGGCGCAACAGCCAATCACCAGATGCTGTCACAGAGAGTTGGGCATCTGTGATTGTGATTGGGCTGTTTCCAGGTCACTCCAATAGCCAAACGCCCAACTCTCTGTGACAGCGTCTGGTGATTGGCTGCTGCGCCCCTCATCAGTGAATAGATGTTAGAATCTATGGGCTGTTTCCAGGTTACCCCAATAGCCCATCACAGACACTCACTCTCTAACAGCATATTTGATTATTATAAATCTGGGCTTAATGACAAGCTGTCAATCTTCAGCTTCTTAGCCCCTTCTATTACCCCGATGTCCCCGCACCAGGGAATCGGAAGAAATTGGTAAAGTGCCAAGAATTGGCGATTCTAATGAATGCAGCAATTTCTGAGGCAGCTGCAGGCTGCTATTCTTTAGCCTGGGGAGCCCAGTAACTATAGGCCTCACCTCGGTAGGGATCCCAGCCCCCAGCTGCCTGTTTTTTGTTTGTTTTTTACCTTGGCTGGCAATCAAAAATTGGGTGAAGCCCACACTTTTTTTATAATTATTTTTTACACTACTATGACGTCAGTCAATGAGTGAAGGGTGTAACAGTCAATCACATGGCAACAGCCCATACATTCTATGCATGGCAGATGCTAGAATGTATGGGCTGTTTACAGGTTACTCCAAAGCCAATCACAGATGCCCACTCTCTGTGACAGTATCTGTGATAGGCTGTGGCGCCCATCACCAGTAGATAATCAAAAAGTTAATGAGTGGTATGGAAGTACAAGCTCATGGATCGCAGTAAGTATAATGCTGATGTTTAAATAAAGCTTTCTTTTTACAATCTTTTTAAAGTCCGTGTTCGGGGTTCGGACTCAAATTCAGGCCAAGTCCAGTCCCAAATTCGGTCCTAAATTCTGTCTGGGTCTGCCAAACTTGAGCATCGGTGGGTTCGCCCATCATTAGTCCTAGGTTGTATTCACCCAGTGTAGTTGTATCATTGCAGAGCATTTGTAAACTGTACAGCTGGAAATAACTATGATTCACACTTGTGTATTTAACTATGTAAATAACTATGATTCACACTCAGAATTTCTGAGCCGAAACCAGGAATTGAACCAAAACATGGAAGAAACGCAAATCTTTCCATTCTATTTTCTTTCTGTGCCACTCTTGGTTTCCGCTTACAAACCCTTACCAGAATACATTAAACGTGGCCTAATACTGATGATAGTGTTTAGCTAACCACAACTTGATTTTGCAATAGAGTCAAAAAATCTTCCACTTGCAGTATAGTCTGTGGTCCAGATTTATTATTGCATTTGAACTTTTGTCTAGTTTTTAGTGCTTTTCATTTGCGCTTACAGTTTTTCCTTTAATATGTGTCCGCCTGTCTTTTTGTGTGTCTTTGTTGGCAAGAGTTTGGATTTTTCATATATATATTCGGCCGATTCAACAATTGTGCTTTTTTACTAAGTTGCAAAATGTCTGCAAAAATTTACTCCAGTCACCTCCTCCAGATTGATTTTACGTAAGCCTGAAATTGTTGCAAAAATATGACATGTTAGCAGAACATATGCCCTTTTTGCACAACAAAGTCACAAAAGAGGTTGAACATAAAGAGCTTTTTATGATTTTGAGCAAATTACATGAACCACATGCACCATTTGAAAGACTGGTGCAAAAAATGCCAAGGAATACCACAAGACAAAAAGAGAAAAGCAACTTTTATAAAAAAAAAAAAAAAAAACCTTAAATGTTGAATCTGGCCCTATGATTTTTCAATTTCTTTAAGAGAGAATATTTTAATGTCCGTTGTACAAACCACATCTTCAACCCTTAGTGGATGTTTAAAAGCAAATCTGTCGGCAGGTTTTTTGCTATGTAATCTGATAACAGCATAATGAAGAGGTTAGAATACATATTCAACTATGTGTCATAAGTCAAGCTGTGCGCTGTTTACTTAAACTGAAGGTTTTATCACCTGATTATCATTGATGTGGCTAGTTGGCATGCTGCACTGACTCCACACCCCTCCCTTTGATAAGAAGCTCACTGTCTATAGACAATGTGCATACAGAACCTGACATGGGCGGGGTTAGTTTTCTGAGCTCTGCTGCATGCTAAACACACTGCTCAAAGATAATAAATGGAACACTTAACCCCTTAAAGACCCCCTCCCATATAAAAACGGCGGCATTTCAGGGTACTTATTCCTTTCTGATGTTTAAATAAGTAAGAAAGGAAAAATCCTGTAGCGCCCTCTAAAGAGACTGCTCTGTCTGTGCATAGAATGACAGCTCATGACCTCAGCGAGGTCATGGCATGGCATCCCATGATAGGATCACAATTGACCCTTTGTGAAACAAGGATCGTGACCTGCCGTGACCTTGCTGAGATCATGAGCTGTCATTCTCCTGGAAGGATGCCTTTTATAGCATATGTGGGATGCCCCCATATGCTGTATAGGACTGGAAATCATCAAGGGACCTCCCACTGGACTACACCATATTTTTTTCCCAATAAATTGGGGAAAGAATCTGTCAGCAGGTTGGGGAGTGTTTTTTCAAATGAATTTTTTTGTGTGTTTGTGTCCTTACTGATTAAGTTAGGAACTTTGGGTATCTAATTGACTCCTGGGCATAACCTCTGGGCTTAGTGCCAGTTGGCAATATTCAGCTGGCAGTAACTCCTTTATTACCCAGTCTGCCAATGCTACACAGCAGCTGGAAGAGTCGGATAAAGCGCCAGAAAATGGCGCTTCTATAAATGCGCCATTTTCTGGGGTGGCTGCAGGTTGCAATTTGCAGTGGGGGGGAGCAAGAAAGCATGGGCCACCTTGCGCTGAGGATTCCAGCCCCCAGCTGCCTAGTTGTACCTGGATATACCAAAAATATAGCAAAACTCCACGTCTTTTTTTTTTATATTTAATTATTGAATTAAATAACTTGAAAAAGGGCTTCACTGTGTTCTTGATTTCCAGCCAGGTAAAACTAGGCAGCTGGGGGTGGTGGCAGCCTGTAGCTACCTGCTGTACCTGGCTGGCAACAAAAATATGGCGAAGCCCCACGTTGTTTGTTTTAAAAATGTAATATAGAAATAATAAAAAAAAAATGCAGGGGAGGAGACGTCCAAAGACACAGTGTCCTCAGGTCTTGTGCACATGCCCTAAAAGTGAGAAATTGTGTGAACATAAAGAAAATGTTCAATATGACAACCTATTGTTATTAAATTATGTGAAGTAGCTGTAGGTTCCAAATGCTTAGTATACCCCTGGACCCTTGAAGGGTCTAGTTTCCAAAGTGGTGTCACTTGTGGGAGATTTCTGCTGTTTAGGTGCCTTAGGGGTCCAGGAAATGCAACATGGTGACAGTCTTCTATTTCAGCCAAATTTGCTTTCCAAAATTCAAATGGTGCTCCCTCCCTTCTGATCCCTTCCGATTGTTCAAACAGCGGTTTCTGTTGACATGTGGGGTATCGGTGCATTCAGAAGAAACTGGGTAACAAATCTAAGCATCCAATTTGTCATAGTATCCATTGTAAGATTGAATAAATTGAGGTTAAAGCAACATTTTTAGGTAAAATATACTCGCGTATAAGCCGAGTTTTTCAGCCCAAAAATTGGGCTGAAAAGTTACCCCCTCGGCTTATACGCGAGTCACTATACGGGCGCCCCCCCCCCCCCCAGAGGTATACAGGCCCCCCCGTGCTCCTTAAACCTGTAAAGGAAGATGATTATACTTATCGCTGTCCGGCTGCCGTCCCCGCTCTCCATCGCGCTCCTCCATCTGCATCGCGCTCCTCCATCTTCCGGCTTCCTGTCGGCACCGACAATGACGTCATTGTCGGCGCAGAACACAGGAAGTCGGAAGCCGGAAGATGGAGGAGCGCGATGCAGATGGAGGAGCGCGATGGAGAGCGGGGACGGCAGCCGGACAGCGATAAGTATAATCATCTTCCTTTACAGGTTTAAGGAGCACGGGGGGGCCTGTATACCTCTGGGGGGGGGGGGGCCTGTATACCTCGGGCTGCTGCTGCATATAACATGGGGCTGCTGCTGCATATAACATGGGGCTGCTGCTGCGTATAACATGGGCTGCTGCTGTGTATAACTTGGGGCTGCTGCTGTGTATACCATGGGGCTGCTGCTGTATATACCCTGGGGCTGCTGCTGTTTATACCACTGAGGCTGCTGCTGTATATACCTCTGGGGCTGTTGTATACTAACTACTGGGGCTGCTGCTGTATATACCACTGGGGCTGCTGCTGTATACTACCACTGGGGCTGCTGTATATACCTCAGGGGCTGCTGTATACCACACTGCTGAGGGCTGTATACCTGTGCTGGGGTCCACCCTCGGCTTATACACGAGTCAATAGTTTTTCCCAGATTTTGGGGGCCAAAGTAGGGGGTCGGCTTATACACGGGTCGGCTTATACACGAGTATATACGGTAAATGTATTTCTGTTTTCATTTCACTTTGCCTTCATTCCTGTGAAGCAGCTGAGTTAATAAAGTTAATAAACTTCTTGAATTTGGTTTTGAGTAGCTTGAGGGGTGCAGTTTTTGGAATGGTGTCATATTTGAATGTTTTCTGTGACCTAGGCCCCTAAGAGTCACTTCAAATGTAATGTGGTCTCTAAAAAAAAAGTTTTGTATATTTTGAAGTAAAAATGATAAATTGTGAATTAACTTTGAACCCTTCTAATGTCCTAACAAAAAAAAAATGTTTCCAAAATTGTGCTGATGTAAAGTAGACATGTGGGAAATATTATTAGCTCTTTTGTGTGACATAATTCTCTGGTTTAACAGAATAAAAGTTAAAAATTACGGGGGGCGTGGCCTGGCCATCGAGAGGAGAGGAAATTGAATCCATAGAGTCTGCTCTCCACACCAGAAAAAAAACTTGTTATCCACCACAACAATGACTGCACCAGCATTATTTGCTGGGGACAAGGAGAACCTGGGCCCCCGGTGGCCGGATCAGCACGAATCAAGCGCTTCCTAAGAAGCACAGGCAAACGGGAGATGGACCCTGCGCCATCGCCAAGATGGCGGACCACGTGGGGCAGCACGGCGGGTCGGAGTAAACCCGACAGCAGAAAGCCGGAGAAGAGCCCAGCCCCTATGGAGGAACTCTTCTTACGTGATTCCTCTCCCTCCCATGCATCCAATGTGTTATCGCAGGGGAGGGGGTAAACGGCAAACGCACTTTCCAACTGGCCTGGGAGAAGGAACTAGGTAGAGAGTTTTCCCAGGATGAATGGAAGAAAAGCTTCCTATTTACATGTAAGATGGCGAATACATGCTCAGACCAAGAAAGAAATTACAAAATACTATACAGGTAGTATCGCTACCCAGATCGGCTCCATGTAATCTTCCCCTCGGTCCCGAAAACGTGTTGGCGCTGCAGAACAGAGGAAGGTACCATGCTCCATATTTGGTGGAAATGTTCAGCAATTAGGGGCTTTTGGGAAGGGGCAAAACAGTGGTCAGCAGCCCCGAAATGGCTCTGCTGTCGGTCTACCCCAGGTCGACGAAGAACATCAAAAAAGACATCCTATGCTTCTGCTTTTCGGCCAACTGATCCGTCATCTCATGCTACTGGAAATTACCAGAAAAACCTCCCATAGCAGACTGGTGCACGGAAATGCTTGACCTTTGCCGGATGAAGGAGCTGGTGGTCGAGGGCACTGCGTCAATGGACAGATACAATGCCACCTGGATGGAGTGGATCATGTTCAGAAATTCCCCTAACTTCACTAAACTATTTCTACAGCACTACTGATCCAGGGCCCTGTGGCCTAGGCATGAGGCTCAAGGGACCCGGATGTCCCCCACCAGCCTCCCAGACAACCATTCCCTCCTCTTTCTTTTCCCCTTTCAACCCCGTCCTTAATTTTTTGCCTTTTGTTTCTCTTCATTCTTTGCATTTACATTTTAACTGTAGTTTCCCTAGTCTACGAAAGCTTCTTGTTTCTACAGGTGCAACTGTGAGTCATCCGGTCTAACACCTTACAATTTTTTATAAGTACCAGTTAGCTTGTGTTGGTGCCTGGCTGTCACCAGATATGCAGATGACACCAGATGATCGTGGACCTCCTTTTTTATTTTGTCTATGTAACCCTGAACATGCCCATCTGTTTTAACCTAATGTCACTCAATATGTATCTTTTCTTATCTGTTCACTATAGAGGTACTGTATTATTTGTATGTTTTATTTACATGCTTAACTTCTTAATAAAAAGGTTGAACCAGAAAAAAAAGTTAAAAATTGTAAAATTTTCTAAATATTTACAAAAATTCAGACTTTTTTCACAAATAAACGCAAAAGATATAATCCTAAATTTACCACTATCATGAAGCCAAATACGTCACGAAAAAACAATCTCAGAATCGCTAGGATTTGTAGAAGCGTTCCAGAGATACTACCTTTAGTGACGGAGCCAATTTCCATCTTAATGACCAGACCATTTTTTGCAATTCTGACCAGTGTCCCTTTATGAGGTAATGTCACACCAGGCGATGTCGCCCGCGACATCGCCGAAAAGTGACATAACAGCGATGTCGCGGGCGATATTGCAAGTGCGTTGCGCTGTGTTACAGCGTGACGCAACTGCAAATTATCGCTGGTCGCAGGTTGACAGGTTTATGAACATGTTCATAAACCTGTGACCAGCGATTAGGCTGGATCGCGCCGTCTGACACTGTTGGCGGCGCGATCCAGCCTATATCGCAGCGTTCCTGAGCCATCGCTCGCTGGGCTGAGCCCAGCCCAGCGAGCGATGGTTCCGCCCACATCGCCGTCGTGCCGTATGACAGCTGGCCTGCGATGTCGGAAGGGATTAAACAATGTAACTCCAAATCAATCACACTTTAGTGAAATCAACCTGTCCAGTTATGAAGGGACACTGATTGTGAATCAATTTCTCCTGCTGTTGTGCAAATGGAACAGACAACAGGTAGAAATAATTGGCAATTAGCAAAACAACCCCTATAAAGGACTGGTTTTGCAAGGTAGTTGAGCACAGTTCATTTCTGTTTTCATCCTTTTTGGATTTTGTTTTGCACACTCTTGCATTTTGTCATTGCTCTCACCCCTAGAGCTTAGCATGAGATGGTGTCTACAACCCACAGAAGTTGTTCAGGTTGTACAGGTCATCCAGGATGGCACATCAATGCAAGCGGAGGCAAGAAGGTTAGCTGTGTCTGTCAGCAGTGTCCAGAGCATGGAGCAGATACCAGGAGATAGGCCAGTAGACCAGGAGACATGGAGGGGGCTGTAGGAGGGGAAACAACACAGGGGGCCCCCTACCTCCTCCTTTGTGCAAGAAAGAACAGGAGGAGCAGTTCCATAGCCCTGGAAAATGACCTAACATCCATGTGTCTGCTCAAACTTTAAGAAACAGGCACCATGAGATTGGTATGAGGGTCCGATGTCCACAACTGAGTGTTGTACTTACACACCAACACCTTGCAGAACAATTGGTATTTGCCAGAGAACACAAATATTGGCAGATTGGGACTCTGTGCTCTTCACAGCTGAGAACAGGTTCACATGGAGCACGTGACAATCATGACAGAGTCATGACAGAGTCTGGAGATGCCGTAGAGAACATTCTGCTGCCTGCAACATCCTTCAGCATGACCAGTTTGGCAGTGGGTCAGTAATGGTGTGGGGAGGCATTTCTTTGGAGGGCTGCACAGCCCTCCATGTACTAGCCAGCAGTACAGGGATTTGATCCTTAAATCCATGGTGAGACCACAT
This sequence comes from Allobates femoralis, assembly GCA_033576535.1. Taxonomy (NCBI): domain Eukaryota; kingdom Metazoa; phylum Chordata; class Amphibia; order Anura; family Aromobatidae; genus Allobates; species Allobates femoralis. Next base: position 649,602,264 of record JARQOC010000003.1, read on the forward strand.
GCAGGTGCAGTGGGAGCTTGGTTCCTTCTGATACATAAGGCTTAATGTGGCTGAAGTATGTCAGCAGTTGCTGCATGATGAAGGCAATGCTGCTATGGACTGGCCTGCCTGTTTCCCAGGCCTGAAACCAATCAAGCACATATGGGACATGATGTCTCGTTCCATCCACCAACACCGCGTTGCACCACAGACTCACTCTGCAGGAGTTGACTGATGCTTTTGATGCAGAATCCAGTTCTGGTAGGAGATCACTCAGGAAAAAATCTGCCTCCGCATCAGGAGCATGCCCAGGCATTGTAGGGAGGTCATACAGGCACGTGGAGGCCACACACACTACTGAGCCTCATTTCTTTGTCTTGAGTCATTTCCATTAAAATTGGATCATCCTGTAATTTGATTTTCCGCTTTGATTTTGAGTTTTATTCCAAATCCAGACCTCCATGGAATATAAATTTTAATGTACATTTATGATTTTAATGTTTTATTGTTCTTAATGCATTCTACTATGTAATGAATAGAGATGACTTGCATATGGAATATTTCATTGAGATCTAGAATGCGGCATTTTAATGATCCCTTTATTTTTTGAGTAGTGTATAAAAACTGAATCCAATGATGAATCACTTATGTTTATTGGGTGCAGTAGTTCAGAGTCTCTTTTGCTACATGATGCTGCTCTCAGGATGAAGGTTCTTGTGGATTTTAAAGGGAATCTGTCAGCTATTTTTTTTTTTTTTACCTCATCTATTTCCCCTACAGGATAATTAATTCTTGTCCATAGCAGCTATTATGTTTCTAAATTTGGGGCATTACTATTCCAGAGAATTTCTCGATCAGTAGTAATCAATATGGTTGCTCTTCCTGTTATCACTTTGCAAAAATGGTCACCAACACAACAGAAATGCCAATATCCCCACAAGTGAAAAAATGTATATCGTATTTTTCTGACACGCTTTTGTTCCCCCAAATTGTGGGGGGTGCGTCTTATAATCCAAATCTACTGTACTGTAGGAGAGGCGACTCTGGAGCAGTGTCTGGGGGCTAGATGAGGCTGGCTGCGGGCTGTATAGACAGCAGTAGGTCACGTGACTCACTCATTATACTCATAATATTCACTGCATCTGTCGCTGTCCACCTCTGCTGAAGTTGCGCTTGGAGATGGGTGGGGGTACGGTACATATGAGCCTGCTCTCACCCCAACATCCTGCACTCATAACCCCTCACCCATCACTCTACATGTCCCCATACTGGCACGCACATAGTAAAATAATAAACAGCGGATAACTTACCTTCCATCACTCCGTGCTCACAGCTCGCCACCATCATCTTGTCTTTGTGCTCTGTATCCGATCACATGATCAGGGCCCACAGCGATTACATTACTGTGGGTCCCGATCACATGTTCAGAAGATGGTGGCACAGAGGCAGGAAAAAAAGTGGTGATCTGTGAGCCCGGAGCAGTGGAAGGTAAGTTATCAGCTATTTATTATTTTACTATGTGTGCACCAGCATGGGGTCATAGAGTGACGGGGAAGGAGGGGGGCATATCTAGAACAGAGGGGTGCTATGTACCATCACTGGGGGCCACATGCAGGATGGGGCTATGTACCATCGCTGGAGGCCATATGCAGGATGAGAGGCCATGTACAGTCACTGGGAGCCGTATCCAGCATGGTGGGCATGGACCAGGATCGGGGGATATATATACTATTTGTAAGACGGATACTGGCATTATAAGATAGACCCCATTTAACATTCCTTTTTTTTTCTCTTTTCCTTCACCAAATTTGAGGATGCGTCTTATAAAGTGAAAAAAATACAGTAATTGACAATCACCTATGATTCAAAATATTTCATAATTCAGTACCTGTGAGATGCTATTGATACCAGTTTAGGGGATATGACCAAGAATGTAACTGCAAGATTTAAAATTTTTACAAAAAAAAAAAAAGTAGCATGCTGATTTTTTTCCCATTAAGTGGAATATGTCTCCAAATATTCGCTAAATAATCCAACAGCAGCATCATGTAGGGTCTGAGAGACTGATTTTAGAGATGTCACTTGTTATAGTTTTTATAAAATCACTATTTTATCAGCAGGAAATTATCACTAGAGGACTAGTAATCCGGCTGCCAGCTAGTCCAAACGCCCCCACCAATGATTGGCAACTTTCTGCATTTATAAGGTGTACACAGCTGTCAATCTGTGATGTGAAGCAGAGTTATACAGTGCTCAGCATTCAGAGAACTGGTAGACCTGCAACAGAGAGAGTTTATTATAAATACTGCAGCCCCCAGTAACGTAAGTGACATAACTGAAATTAGGGCCTCTGACCATACATCATGCTTCTCTCAGATAAGGTAATAAAAACCTGATGACAAATATCCTTTAAAATGAAGGACTTCCAAACAGACAAATTCACACAATGGTGGGGCACTGACAATGGTCTTCATCATAACAGTGATCCATTTTTGGTACTAGTTACTTTTTCTTTTTGGTCCTATAAAAGTAAAGAAAGTCAGATGCCAAACGAGTGTTTGGAATATGGCAGATATCCACTATCCTAGAAGTGCTTTTATGAATAACCACCATTTTTTTACATAATTTTCTTAGCATACTTTTAGCCACGAAGTCACAAATGCATCTCTATATACCAACTTAAAGGGACTCTCCGCACAATATGACTGTTCAGACAAAGTACAGATGTTTCTTGGCAGGACCAAACATTCAAAGAGAATCGGTCAAGTCGCTTATACTCTCAAACCACCAGCATTTATTACTAAAGACTCTGCCTAAACAACCCTTTATACAATCTGGCAATTAAACACATCTTTAAACATTTTTCTTTTTATGAACTTTTTATTATGTTGGACTTTTGACTTGTCGATGGTGCATTTGTTTCCCAGAGTAGTTGGCCCTCAACATGTCATCACACACCTGCCGACGCGATAACATGATTTACAAGTGTCGGCGTCATCACCAGCTTCTGCAAATCTTGCCTTTGTGTGCAGCTTTCTTTACCAACATCAACATCTGAAGCTGGACATGTGCAGTGTGCCTCTCTAAAGGCCAGGATGTGTACACCTGATCTTAGAGGCGCTTTGATGCTAGTGAATGAATGAACAGGATTTGCAGAGAACTGGCAATGACACTGGCTTTTACAAATTATTTTAAGACCCCCACAGAGGTCTCATAATATGATTAGCAGATTAGTCTGGGGAACAAACAATGCACTGCTCTGCATAGAATGAGGCTCCACGCAGCAGGAACGGTATAGTGCAGTCATGACCAGGGCCAGCATTATCACCCAGCACATTAGAGCAAGTGCAGGGGCCCTTGACAGGTGAGGGGGCCCACTCACTGTCTGTGAGCGAGGACGTGAGGGGGCCTACTCATACACAGCTGTCCTCTTCTCCTGCTATGCACTGATCTATATGATCAATACAGAGCAGAAGAGGCAGCTAACCGGGAGGAAACTGCAGGAACCATGTAGCTGAAGGACCTTCTAGTCATGCAACTCATCACATGACTGAAATGAAGATCCTGGACGATCCTGCAGCTGCTCAACTTCTCCAATCTCCATGCAGCTCCTCTTTGCTGATCTGCACCGATCAAGAACTGCAAGATGTGGTACTGTATAGTGTTTGCATGTGTGTAATTGTGTTTGTTACAGAGCTGTATGTATCTGTATGTGCATGTAGTGTCCATGTAGAAAAAGGGGTGTGTGTGTATGTATCTGCATGTACATGTAGTGTTCATGTAGCAGGTGTGTGTTTGTATCTGCATGTAGTGTGCAAGAAGAAGTGTGTGTGTAGTGTGCATGTACATGTATTGTGCATGTAGTAGATCTGTGTGCATATTGCAAAACTGTGTGTGTGGTGCGCATGTAGCAGAGCTATGTGTCTGTATGTGCATGTATTGTGCCTGTAGCAGAACTGTGTGTAGTGTGCATGTAGTAGATCTGTGTGCATATTGCAAAACTGTGTGTGTGTGGTGCGCATGTAGCAAGCTATGTGTCTGTATGTGCATGTATTGTGCCTGTAGCAGAACTGTGTGTAGTGTGCATGTAGTAGATCTGTGTGCATCTGTATGTGCATATTGCAGAGCTGTGTGTGTAGTGTGCATGTAGCATAGCTGTGTATCTGTATGTGCATTTATTGTGCCTGTAGCAGAGCTGTGTGTAGTGTGCATGTAACAGAGTTGATTTATATCTGTCAGTTCATGTAGCAGATCTATATGTGCATGTAGCAGTCATGACTCCTGCACTCAGACTCAGTTGCACACAGCAGCGTAATTGAGAATCTGGGAAGGTGGTGGATTACCCCAGCTCACAGGCATCAAAGCAGCTTTGTGGTTTGCCACTATTAGGAGTATGCTACTGCTGCAGATCAGAATGGTAATGTTAAGATCTTTTTAACGTGTACACTGCTGCAATCTGAGCAAACTCCAAAGAACTGTTGCTGGCTGTATAAAAACCATTAGTTATCCGCTGTGTATGGCGCAAGTTCCCATCCTCTATATGCGCCAGATGTCACTAAGGGGTTAAATGTCAGCTAGTTATATAAATAGTGATCTTTTTAAATGTTCATGGTAGATTGCTGGCATCCCCATCCATCAGAATGCTACATCTAAAAGACACTATTAGCATATTTGTGTATACCAGTGGCGCCCACAGTGGGTATAGTAGTGCTTGTGTTCTGTTCACATGGTGCATTTGGATATATTATAGGTGTGGTGTTTTTGTATGTATGTATGCTTGGTGGCGCCACATATCTGAATTTCCACAGTTAATTTATATCACACCTGTTAAAAATGGACTGAAATGGAATAGAAAAACCCTTTGTTTTATTTACTTCTGTGATCTAAAATGTAAATCTCTGTAGATACTGAATTACACACAATAATTGAGATCATGACTATTTCCTTTGGTAATAAATATTTCAATATTTTTGAAACATTGGTTAAGTAAATAAATTAGTTTAAATTAACATCATTTGCAGTCCATAATATTCATTCACACACTAACATGCGCAAATGTGCGATACAAAAGAAAATGTCAAATCTTTGAATAATTTCTACTTTTTTTCCTCTTAAATCTAGGTAACATTGTATGTTCACACATTATTAGTGGTGTAAATGGCTATAACCAATTAGGCTGGTTTCACACTGCGGTCAGATCAGGTCAGGTTTTGTGTGCCAAAACCAGGAGTGACTCCAAAACCTAGAACAGGGTCAATCTTTCAATTATAGTTTTTCTCTGCAAGTTCCTCTCCTGGTTTTGGAACACAAAACCTGACCTGACCTGACCTGATCTGACCGCAGTGTGAAACCAGCCTTAGTGTAATTGCCTGTAAAGGCAAAACTGTCAAGGTGTGCAAAGGGCTGTCAAATCTAAAGTTATAATGTGGATTCAGTAAAAGAAACAGCCTTCAAAAGGAAACATTAAATGGTTTTGTAAAATCAAGCTTACATAAAAGAGGTTATCCACTGCTATTCTTTTTATTATTTGAAGCAATGTTTTTAAGTGTTTCCCACTAGTTTTCTAGCTTCCTCTTCTGGATCAGTCAACAGGTGACCAATTCAGTGTCTCTTGAATGGCTGCTTGTTTATCCGATGCCCCCTACAAATAGAGGAAGGAAAAAGACCGCCATGGGACGGGTAGAGAAGGATGAGCTTTTCATTTTTTTAAAGGGGGTCTCTACCACTTATAGATTGAAGACCTATTGTATTAAAAAGAGTAGATCTGTAGTAGTATCTGGCAGCAGCCACTACTCCTCGAGCTCCGCAACACCAACATCCAGCCACTGTGGACATCAAGAACAATAGATCGGCTGGCTTGCTAGGCATTAGACCATTACTGATCTGATAATTTAGTGAATCAGATTGTCAAGAAGCATTAAGGCAAATGTGGTCAGTACTGTCTTATGTGAAGTGGTGGGAGGAGAAAAAGCAGAATTACGCATGATGCAGCACTTTCAGAACTCCTTAATTCCTCTAGGTTTGAACCTAATTAGGCCCCTTTCACATCAGCGGTTTTGTCCACATTCAGCAGGTTTACCGAATCTGCCGCCTAACGGCAGGATTGCGGTACCCTTACAGTAAGCCCCCATTCATGCTTTATGGGGCTTGCGGCAAATGCAGTTTTGCCGCAATCTGACAAATCCAGCAGTTGAGGCTGTGAAAAAAAAACGCAGTTAGCAGCATGTTTTTCTTTCGCCACCGCAAATGCTGCATCTGCCGCATCCAGCAGAACCGCACTTGCCACATCTGACTGCTAGCCCATAATGCATGGGGCTTGCCGCAGGTTAGCAGTTAGGAGACAGATGCGGTAAATCTGCCGCAATTTCAAAAACAGCTGATGTGAAAGGGGCCTTAGTACGATTTACATCCATCACTGAGAAAGCAAAGGGATGAGCTGCAAAACATGTATTAAAAGATGAACTGCGGCATTAGACCAAGAAGACGCAGGTACCAGGCCTGAAACGCCTATTGTCCATGTACTTTGAGTATTCAACATGCCTCCTCCCTGTAATTCAATGCCTTTGGAATAAAGTTTGCTAAATTTTACAATACTGGTGAGTGCCACAAATTCAGCTCATAATATACAGTTGTGGCCAAAAGTATTGATACCCCTGCAATTCTGTCAGATAATACTCAGTTTCTTCCTGAAAATGATTGCAATCACAAATTCTTTGGTATTATTATCTTCATTTAATTTGTTTCAATGAAAAAACACAAAAGAGAATGAAGCAAAAAATTGATCATTTCACACAAAACTCCGAAAATGGGCCAGACAAATGTATTGGCACCCTCAGCCTAATACTTTGTTGCACAACCTTTAGCCAAATTAACTGCAATCAACGCTTCCGGTAACCATCAATGAGTTTCTTACAATGCTGTGCTGGAATTTTAGACCATTCTTTTTTGGCAAACTGCTCCAGGTCCCTGATATTTGAAGGGTGCCTTCTCCAAACTGCCATTTTTAGATCTCTCCACAGGTGTTCTATGTTATTCAGGTCTGGACTCATTGCTGGCCACCTTAGAAGGCTCCAGTGCTTTCTCTCAAACCATTTTCTAGTGCTTTTTGAAGTGTGTTTTGGGTCATTGTCCTCTGGAAGACCCATGACCTCTGAGGGAGACCCAGCTTTCTCACACTGAGCCCTACATTATGCTGCAAAATTTGTTGGTAGTTTCAGACTTCATAATGCCATGCACACGGTCAAGCAGTCCAGTGCCAGAGGCAGCAAAGCAACCCAAAACAGCAGGGTACCTCCGCCATGTTTGACTGTAGATACAGTGTTCTTTTCTTTGAATGCCTCTCTTTTTCACCTGTGAACTCTATGTTGATGCCTTTGCCCAAAAAAACTCTACTTTTGTCTCATCTGACCAAAGAACATTGTTCCAAAACGTTGTAGGCTTTCTCAGGTAAGTTTTGGCAAACTCCAGCCTGGCTTTTTTATGTCTCTGGTAAGAAGTGGGTCTTCCTGGCAATCCTACCATACAGTCCTTTCATTCAGACGCCGACGATAGTACGGGTTGACACTGTTGTACCCTCGGCCTGCAGGGCAGTTTGAACTTGTTTGGATGTTAGTCGCGGTTCTTTATCCACCATCCCACAATCTTGCGTTGAAATCTCTCAATTTTTCTTTTGCGTCCACATTTAGGGAGGTTAGCCACAGTGCCATGGGCTTTAAGCGTCTTGATGACACTGCGTACAGTAGACACAGGAGCATTCAGGTCTTTGGAGATGGACTTGTAGCCTTGAGATTGCTCATGCTTCCTCACAATTTGGTTTCTCAAGTCCTCAGACAGCTCTTTGAGCATGGAGAAAAGAAAGAAGACCAATGTGGTACACACAAGGACACAGGACAGAGGTTGAGTCAACTTTAATCCATGTCAACTGGCTGCAAGTTTGATTTAGTTATTGCCAACACCTGTTAGGTGCCACAGGTAAGTTACAGGTGCTGTTAATTACACAAATTAGAGAAGCATCACATGATCTTCTAACAGTGCCAATTCTTTTGTCCACCCCCTTTTTTAAGTTTGGTGTGGAATTATATCTAATTTGGCTTTAGGACAATTCTTTTTGTGTTTTTTCATTGAAGACAAATTAAATGAAGATAATAATACCAAAGAATTTGTGATTGCAATCATTTTCAGGAAGAAACTGAGTATTATCTGACAGAATTGCAGGGGTGTCAATACTTTTGGCCACAACTGTATGTTTAGCAACCATCTTGTGAATTTTCCATATATCACTGCTCACCACCACTGAAATGTATGGGGTAGTGTCCTCTGTTTAGAGCCATTACCAATTTTCAGAATTTAAAAGGGATGAGCGGCTTACCCCATCATCGTGACCACCACATTGTAAGCAGTTCTTTAGGAACATGGTTTGTTGCCACACAATGGTCCCAATTAATCTTTATAAATAAGGAGGTATATGTCTAAGGGGAATATATGTAGCAAAATGAGCTTTATGCTTTGAAAAGGGTCAATCTCTGTATGACGTCTATATGTTTGAGCAGATCAAAGTCTTGTAAAATAAGTGCTAGTGCTCAAATACCTTTCACAAAGGAAACTTCCCATGCCATGAAAAATAAACAGTTATATAAAAGCTATAAATTTTCAACTTAGTCCTTTTTTTGGCAATGTAAAGTACCTTAAATTTAAATAACCAAGACATTTCTTTGTGATCCATTTTTTTACATGCTAGTATGTATATATTACCATTCACTGTTCAACAGAAGGCACATTAAAAAGGAGTTGTCCAAGTAGTGAACAGCCCCTTTAATAAACACAACATTGCCCCATGTGAAATAAACAACTTAATAACCTCATATGAAGCTGTGCTGGTTTATATCTCACACAAGCGCTGCATCCCATCAGTAGCTATTAATCAGTTCTCACTTTCCCCTGACAAAACAGTTTTGGATGAGGAAAGTGTGTACGCTGCTGTCTATCAGCGAACCCACAGAAAAACCATCAACTGAGCACTGCCGACAGACAGCGCCAACATACCTGGAATGGTGAAGAGAAAAATATATGATATGTTATTTAAAATGGGTCGCTGTTGTATTTTAGGAAAGAGTTATCCAAATAGTAGATAACTCCCTTAACCCTTATCAAAGGTCTCGAAATGAACACAATTGTATAGCTCTTTCATTGTAATAACTTTGCAATACTGGGTCTTTAAGAATTTTCATTTCATGCAATCTTTCCCAAGACTGAGAAAAGTCATCTGGACCCTCTCCGCAGCCCCCTTCCGATGATACACTGGGGTAGCCTGGGTGGGTCATAAGTTCAATACTGGTACTGAAATGTGAGGTCGGACTGTACAGGGAGCGCTGCGGCGTTAGGCAGTTGTGAACAGCCTGAATGCTGTAATCGAGGGATCGCTGAATATTCTTTATCGTCATGTTCTCCCCCATTGTACTCAGACCAATATATGCATCAGGCCACCTGTATAAACACAAAAATAAATAAGGTTATAAAAGACCAGAATTCATAAATCAAACTAGGAGTGGAACCTATACAAGAAAAAACAAAACCATACTGTTTATTAAAAGTGGCCTTACATAATTGCAATTACCTAACCCCTTTACAGTCTCCATTGTAGTAATGGTCTTCGTGTTGCTTGTAAAGTAATGATACCCCATCCGTGACCCCTTAAAAAGTTAAAGTAATAATTTCAGTTCCCCTAATCAAGTAATACGGTCCTAAATGTTCCTTCTAAATAATGTCACCTTAATGCTTCCTCAAAAGCATCAATGCTGTGGACACGAAAACATTTGAGAGTGGCACTTGCTTGAGTATAAAGCCGCAAGTCACTGATTGGTGTAGGTTATTGGCCATTTCCGAGGTCTATCGGAGTTGACTAGTTTTCTAGACAATTAACGCACGTTGCAAGCTATTTGCTATGCAGCTTGCGCTCTGCCCTGAAGGTGGCCGAATCACTAAAATCTGGCTAGCTTCAGCACCCCTGTGCTCCTTCGATGCAGCAGAAGTAAAGCTGCCACTGCTAGCGCCCTCAGAGCGCCCACAGTCAAGGCCAGCCGCCTCAGAGGGCCCACAGTCAAGGCCAGCCGCCTCAGAGCGCCCACAGTCAAGGCCAGCCGCCTCAGAGCGCCCACAGTCAAGGCCAGCCGCCTCAGAGCGCCCACAGTCAAGGCCAGCCGCTTCAGAGCGCCCACAGTCAAGGCCAGCCGTCTCAGAGGGCCCACAGTCAAGGCCAGCCGCCTCAGAGGGCCCACAGTCAAGGCCAGCCGCCTCAGAGCGCCCACAGTCAAGGCCAGCAGCATGACTGAATTACTTGCCTGACTGTCTTCAGGAGTGTTTTTTCCAGCTAGTACCTAGTTACACAGGTGTCGCCAGTCGATCTTAACTTTTAGTGTACTATATTTTTCTGACTGAGCACCCTTCTCCAGCCCGATAGCCATGATAAGTCCACCATTTTTTTGTAGCCAGGTTCCTAGTCACACTCATACATGCAAGTTTTAATTGCACTCAGAGGCATATAGACATCCATACAGGCAGTTTTTTTACTGCAAGCAGAGGCACAAGGTTAGGGACCCGATAATCTGAGAACACCTTGATATTGGTTATTGGGATCACATGCAATGGCCAGTGCATCAGCTACGTTTCTCACTTTCTCTGTATTCTGAAGCAGTTTCTGCTCTGTCCTTTTTTGCCCATACACATTTGTATTAGCAGTACACATTAGCACTGCCATTCATGTGTTAGAAAAACATGATATACCATAATGGCTAATGGCCACTTTACACGTCCCGATATCGTAGTCCAACTTCGAAAAAAAGTCACGTAGTTCGAGCGTTGGCGACGATATCGTCCGTGCGTTGTGTGGTGTAAATGACCAATTCGATGCAGGAACGATGCCAAAACGATATCTGGGGAGAAATGAGCAGGCTCTCCAACTGCCCGATATTGGATGGACGATCTGGCAGGATCGTGCTGTGTGACAGCCCAACACCGACTTGGAGCACACCTTCCCCTATTCGCTCCCATGTTAAACGGTCGTTCCCAGGTTTGCTCGTCCAAGGGGGCGTATACATCGCAGTTGTGTTGCCTGCCGATATCTCCCTGTGTAACAACTCCTATGCGATCTTGGATTTCATCCAATAAAGTGCGCGCTCCCGTGCCGTTATATACAATATCGAAACGATGTTGGGACGTGTAAAGTGGCCATTGGTGTTTAGTGTGCAGCGGTTTACCTTAATTATGTTTTTAAAGCTAGCACCTATTTACACAGGTGTCGCCAGTCGATCTCAACTTTTAGTGTCTCTGCCCTTGGGCAAGCAGACTGCAAGGAGGTAGGGAAGCTCTGTACACCTTAAGATATTCTCCGATCATTAAAAGGGATCTTGGAATTCTAAATTTAGTCTTCCAGCAATACCTGATGCGCAAAGCAGCAGCTAAGACATGATTGTGCACTGCACAAAGTTACAGTCTTCTGACTAACTGGTGTAAAAAGGTGATGCATCAGAAGTACCATAACTGTAAAAACACTTTATAAAGGTGGTACTTGAATATTATTATTTTTAAGGAGTCTCTTAATGCATTTTATTATACAGAATGGTACTCCGGGCTTTACTACTTCATAAGGAGCACTGGAGCAATTATTACCCTAATATAAAGTATCAGCGTTATTACTACTTTAGAATATTGCACACAAAGAATAAGGTGCAAGTGGGCTCACAGAGGGGTTCTATGATTTATTTGCACAAAACGTGGCTCGTGAACATCTCAGAACAGAATTGGACTTTCACCGAGAAAAACCAATAAAGCGGGCACCTTTGACCTACACAATGAGCTATAAACTATAGAATTAAGAAACCCTCAATTCTTGAGAATAAGATTTTTAATAAAAAGTAAACTGCAAAGGTGCTTGTTTTCATATGCACTTTGCAATTTTAAGGCTTTAAATAAGATGAGACAACCCCTTTAATCTGCCTAAAAGGGAACCCATCATGTAAAAAACAAACAAAAAACAACTATTAACCTGCAGATATGGGGTTAATCTGCACATAAATAGTTCTCTACAGTACAGCTATAACAGAGTCTGGTGTCGGGATGAAATGATCTTTATTCCTCCCAGGAGTCTTGGGCTTTCAGTCATAGAGGCGCGGCCCGAGCAGTTTCAGTTACCGGTCAGTGCATAGTGAACATCGGCTGTAACCATACCCTGGCACTGTGAGCCGGCTCAACAAATGTGTCGACACATGGCCAGCTGCTGGAAATGTGACTATAGTCGCCGTTCACTAAGCTCTGAGTGGTGACAAACCATGGCGGCCGCTCCTCGATGACTGAAAGCTTGAGACTGCTTATATTATTATATAAAAAAAGAGAATTTTGTTTACGTACCGTAAATTCTTTTTTCTTTAATCATCAATGGGAGACCCAGACAATGGGGTTTAGGGCACTGCCCTCCGGAGGTCACACTAGGTACTACAAGTTTGTAGACACCGCCTCCTCCGCTTATAAACCCCTACCGCAGGGAACATCCTCAGTTTGGTCTACAAGCTGCGAGGAGGAAATAAACCACACCCGAAACATCGGGAAGAATGCCGTACACAAAACGGCTCAACAACCCGGCAAACACTGTCTCAACAGAGAACAGAGCAAATGCAAAACATGCAAAGGAACAACTGGGTGGGTGCTGGGTCTCCCATTGATGATTAAAGAAAAAAGAATTTACGGTACGTAAACAAAATTCTCTTTTTTCTGGTCATCATAATGGGAGACCCAGACAATGGGGATGTCCTAAAGCAATACCCCAGGGCGGGAAGAGTTCCTCAACAAGACGGAAAACACATGGTTCCCTTTAAAGGTGGGCAACCGCCGCCTGGAGAACCCGCCTGCCCAAACTCGCATCCGCAGAGGCATGGGCATGCACCATATAGTGCTTAGAAAAAGTGTGCAGGCTGGACCAAGTGGCCGCCTGACACACCTGTAGAGCAGACGCTCTATGTCGCAAGGCCCAGGAGGCACCTACAGCTCTAGTAGAGTGTGCCTTCAAACCCACCGGGAGAGGCAAACCAGAAGACCGGTAAGCCTCCTGAATGGGAGCCTTGATCCATCTGGCCAAGGTCGACTTCGAAGCCGCGGACCCCTTACAGCGACCCATCGTGAGGACAAATAAGGAATCCGAACTCCTAAAGGAGGCGGTCCTGGACACATAAATGCGTACAGCCCTCACGAGATCCAGAGTATGGAGGTCGCGCTCAACCTGATGAACGGGAGCGGGGCAAAATGATGGGAGAACAATCTCCTGGTTCAGGTGAAAAGTTGAAACCACCTTCGGCAAGAATTCTGGCCGTGGGCGCAACACCACCTTGTCTTGGTGAACCACCAGAAAGGGTGACTTGCACGAAAGTGCAGCCAATTCTGAGACCCTTCTCAGGGACGTAATTGCCACCAGAAAGACCACTTTCTGGGACAGACGAGAGAGAGAGATGTCTCTCAGTGGCTCAAACGGCGGTTTCTGCAGAGCCGCCAGGACCATGTTGAGGTCCCAAGGGTCCAGAGGTCGCCTGTAAGGTGGAACCACCCGAGCTACCCCCTGCAGAAATTGGCGGACCTTCGGCAGGAGCGCCAAGCGCCTGTCAAACAGCACTGAAAGTGCTGACACTTGACCTTTCAGAGAGCCAAGGGATAACCCCAACTCCAACCCCGACTGTAGGAAAGCCAACAATGTCGGAATGGACAATGGCCACGGTGAGCGTCCACCAGAGGCACACCAGGAGAAAAAGATTTTCCACGTTCTGTGGTATATCTTCCTGGAGACAGGTCTCCTAGCCCTATTCATAGTGGCAACCACTGTAGGAGAGAATCCTCTGGACGTCAGCAGCCAGGCCTCAAGAGCCATGCAGTCAATCTGAGGGCCCTGGAATTAAGGTGGAAGAATGGGCCTTGCGCGAGAAGATCTGCGCGTTCTGGAAGAGCCCACCGGTGTCCGCCTGACAGTTGCCACAGGTCCGGGTACCAGGACCTCCTGGGCCAATCTGGAGCCACTAGAATGGCTACTCTGCATTCCATCCTGATTTTCCACAGGACCCTGGGAATCAGAGCCAGAGGCGGGAACACATATGGCAGCTGGAAGCTGGACCAACTCAGGATCAGGGCATCCGCCCCCAGAGACTGAGGATCCCACGATCTTGCCATGTATTGGGGCACCTGATGATTCAGCCGTGAGGCCATCAGATCCACGTCCGGAGTGCCCCATCTGCCGCAGATGTCCCGGAAGACGTCTGGATGAAGAGACCACTCTCCGGCGTCCATGCCCTGTCGGCTCAGGTAGTCGGCCTCCCAGTTCTCGACCCCTGGGATGTGAACTGCGGAGATCAGGCAGCCGTTTTCCTCCACCCAGGCTAGAATGCGGTGGACTTCGGCGAGGGCCTGAGCACTTCTGGTCCCTCCCTGATGATTTATGTAGGCGACGGCCGTCGCATTGTCGGACTGCACCCGAATGGGGTGTCCTGACAGGAATTTCTGAAACGCCAGGAGCGCCAGATAGACCGCCTTGATCTCCAGCACGTTGATCTGCAATGCCGACTCCGACTGAGTCCAGAGGCCTTGAGCCCTGTGGTGCAAGAACACCGCACCCCAGCCCTTCAGACTGGCGTCTGTGGTCACCACTAACCATGACGGTTTTAGGAAGGACCGGCCTCGTGACAGGTGACGTGGCTGGAGCCACCACTGTAGGGAGTCCTTGGTCGGTTGTGACAGTGTCACCAGCCGATTCAGCGAGATCGTCCTCTTGTCCCATCTGTGAAGAATCTCCAGCTGGAGAGGACGGAGGCGAAACTGTGCGAACGGCACCGCCTCTATCGCCGCTACCATGCGTCCCACTAGTCTCATCAATACCCGTAGGGATGAGTGTGGTGACAGGAGGACTGCTTGTACTCCTGATTGGATCGCCATCTGTTTGACTCGTGGCAGAGACACCAGGGCTGAGGCTGTGTTGAAGTCCATGCCCAGATATGTCAAAGACTGGGTCGGAACTAGCGTTGACTTCTGAATATTGAGGAGCCAACCGAACTGTTCCAGAGACCGCATGGTCACATCCAGGCTCTCTTGACAGAGGTGTTCTGATGGCGCCCTGACCAGCAGGTCGTCTAAATGGGGAATGACGGCATGTCCCTGCATGTGCAGGAGAGCCATCATGGAAGCCATCACTTTTGTGAACACCCGCGGTGCCGAGGCTAGCCCGAATGGCAGTGCCACAAATTGGAAGTGTTCTTCCCCCACTGCGAATCGCAACCAGCGCTGATGAGCTGGTGCAATGGGTACGTGAAGGTAAGCGTCTCTGATATCTATGGACGCTAGGAAGTCCCCCTGTGACACAGCTGCGATCACGGAGCGCAGTGATTCCATACGGAACTTCCGAACCAACACGTGATGGTTGAACAACTTCAGGTCCAGTACTGGGCGGAAGGATCCGTCCTTCTTCGGGACGATAAAGAGGTTGGAGTAAAAACCCCTGAACCTCTCTCCGGAAGGTACCGGGACCACCACTCCGTCTCTGCGGAGACCCTCCAACACCTGGTAAAAAGCCTGAGCTTTTTCTGGTGACGGGACCGACCGATGGAATCGGGATATCGGTTTTGACGTCAGCTCTATCCTGTACCCTCGCGAGATCACGTCTCGAACCCACTGATCTTGAACGTGAAGCAGCCACTTGTCCTGAAAGCGAGACAAGCGGCCCCCCACCTGTGGGGAGGCAGGATGAGAGAGCGAGTCATGTAGAGGCGGGTTTGGGGGTGGCAGCTGCCACCCCCGCCGGCTTCTTTGGACGACTCTTAGAGCGCCACTGGGAAGCGGGCTTTCCCCCTCGGTCCGTGCGAGCGGACGGTGCTGATGACTGCGAGCTGGAACGAAAGGACCACTGTTTAGGGTTCCTTTTAACGGTATACCGTGGCTTAGGCTTATTCTGCGGTATCTTAGACTCAGCAGAATCCTTAATTAGCTTGTCCAGTTCGGTGCCAAAAAACCTGTCACCAGCAAACGGAAGATTCTGCAAAATCTTCTTGGATGTGGCATCTGAGTCCCAAAGACGCAGCCACAACAACCTGCGGATCGCTATAGCATTGGCCGAAGCCACAGCTGAGCGAGTGGCGGTTTCCAGAGTCGCCGTCCTGGCGTAGTCCGCATAGGCCCTTGCCCTTTTAGTAAGTGCTAGGACCTCTGGACTGGATCTTGCCATGTCAGAGATACCATCCAAGCAGGTAGTAATCGCTTGTAAGGTCCAGACCGTGGCAAAATTAGGGGCAAATGAAGACCCCACAGCCTCATAGGAAGACTTGGCGAGCTGCTCGACCTGTCTATCAGTAGCATCCTTCAGTGAGGAGCTATCAGAGGCAGAGAAAAGGGAGCGTGCAGCAATCCTGGTCATGGAAGCGTCCACCTTCGGGGACTGCGACCACTCCTGTAGCACCTCCTGGGGGAAGGGGAAGCGATTGTCCTTGGTTTTACGGACAAAACGCCGCCCAGGATGTAACCTGGGAGCTCTAACCACCCTTCCAAAATTAGTGTGGTCCATGAAGGAGCCACTTGGTCTAGCCTCCGGCCGCAGCCATTGATAGACCTCCTTCGGGTGCACCGTCACCTCCTCAGGGGGTGTCACGAGACGTAAAGTCTCGTTGATAGAGGACACCAGATCCTCCACCCCGTCTGGTGGTTCAGATACAGACACAGACCCGAAATTTGAACCCCCATCATCTTCCTCACCATCAGAGGAACGCTCCTCCTCAGAGAGAGTATGGAGCTCGGGTGAATCCTCACGACGAGCCCGCTTAAGGGGTCTCGCAGCAGAAGAGGGGGACACCCGGGGGTAACTGGATGGAGTAGCTGGGCTATCCAGTCTCCTATTAAGTGCCTCCAGGGATTGCGACATGGAGGACAGCTGAGACAGCAGAGATTCATTGATCTTATTCTGAGTCTCCCATGGCCCTGAGATCACCTGAACCTAAGTGGGCTCACAGGGGGGTTCTATGATTTATTTGCAAAAAAACGTGGCTCGTGAACATCTCAGAACAGAATTGGACTTTCACCGAGAAAAAACCATAAGCGGGGCACCTTTGACCTACACAATGAGCTATAAACTATAGAATTAAGAAACCCTCAATTCTTGAGAATAAGATTTTTAATAAAAAGTAAACTGCAAAGGTGCTTGTTTTCATATGCACTTTGCAATTTTAAGGCTTTAAATAAGATGAGACAACCCCTTTAATACTGCCTAAAAGGGAACCCATCATGTAAAAAACAAACAAAAAACAACTATTAACCTGCAGATATGGGGTTAATCTGCACATAAATAGTTCTCTACAGTACAGCTATAACAGAGTCTGGTGTCGGGATGAAATGATCTTTATTCCTCCCAGGAGTCTTGGGCTTTCAGTCATAGAGGCGCGGCCCGAGCAGTTTCAGTTACCGGTCAGTGCATAGTGAACATCGGCTGTAACCATACCCTGGCACTGTGAGCCGGCTCAACAAATGTGTCGACACATGCCAGCTGCTGGAAATGTGACTATAGTCGCCGTTCACTAAGCTCTGAGTGGTGACAAACCATGGCGGCCGCTCCTCGATGACTGAAAGCTTGAGACTGCTTATATTATTATATAAAAAAAGAGAATTTTGTTTACGTACCGTAAATTCTTTTTTCTTTAATCATCAATGGGAGACCCAGACAATGGGGTTTAGGGCACTGCCCTCCGGAGGTCACACTAGGTACTACAAGTTTGTAGACACCGCCTCCTCCGCTTATAAACCCCTACCGCAGGGAACATCCTCAGTTTGGTCTACAAGCTGCGAGGAGGAAATAAACCACACCCGAAACATCGGGAAGAATGCCGTACACAAAACGGCTCAACAACCCGGCAAACACTGTCTCAACAGAGAACAGAGCAAATGCAAAACATGCAAAGGAACAACTGGGTGGGTGCTGGGTCTCCCATTGATGATTAAAGAAAAAAGAATTTACGGTACGTAAACAAAATTCTCTTTTTTCTGGTCATCATAATGGGAGACCCAGACAATGGGGATGTCCTAAAGCAATACCCCAGGGCGGGAAGAGTTCCTCAACAAGACGGAAAACACATGGTTCCCTTTAAAGGTGGGCAACCGCCGCCTGGAGAACCCGCCTGCCCAAACTCGCATCCGCAGAGGCATGGGCATGCACCATATAGTGCTTAGAAAAAGTGTGCAGGCTGGACCAAGTGGCCGCCTGACACACCTGTAGAGCAGACGCTCTATGTCGCAAGGCCCAGGAGGCACCTACAGCTCTAGTAGAGTGTGCCTTCAAACCCACCGGGAGAGGCAAACCAGAAGACCGGTAAGCCTCCTGAATGGGAGCCTTGATCCATCTGGCCAAGGTCGACTTCGAAGCCGCGGACCCCTTACAGCGACCCATCGTGAGGACAAATAAGGAATCCGAACTCCTAAAGGAGGCGGTCCTGGACACATAAATGCGTACAGCCCTCACGAGATCCAGAGTATGGAGGTCGCGCTCAACCTGATGAACGGGAGCGGGGCAAAATGATGGGAGAACAATCTCCTGGTTCAGGTGAAAAGTTGAAACCACCTTCGGCAAGAATTCTGGCCGTGGGCGCAACACCACCTTGTCTTGGTGAACCACCAGAAAGGGTGACTTGCACGAAAGTGCAGCCAATTCTGAGACCCTTCTCAGGGACGTAATTGCCACCAGAAAGACCACTTTCTGGGACAGACGAGAGAGAGAGATGTCTCTCAGTGGCTCAAACGGCGGTTTCTGCAGAGCCGCCAGGACCATGTTGAGGTCCCAAGGGTCCAGAGGTCGCCTGTAAGGTGGAACCACCCGAGCTACCCCCTGCAGAAATTGGCGGACCTTCGGCAGGAGCGCCAAGCGCCTGTCAAACAGCACTGAAAGTGCTGACACTTGACCTTTCAGAGAGCCAAGGGATAACCCAACTCCAACCCCGACTGTAGGAAAGCCAACAATGTCGGAATGGACAATGGCCACGGTGAGCGTCCACCAGAGGCACACCAGGAGAAAAAGATTTTCCACGTTCTGTGGTATATCTTCCTGGAGACAGGTCTCCTAGCCCTATTCATAGTGGCAACCACTGTAGGAGAGAATCCTCTGGACGTCAGCAGCCAGGCCTCAAGAGCCATGCAGTCAATCTGAGGGCCCTGGAATTAAGGTGGAAGAATGGGCCTTGCGCGAGAAGATCTGCGCGTTCTGGAAGAGCCCACCGGTGTCCGCCTGACAGTTGCCACAGGTCCGGGTACCAGGACCTCCTGGGCCAATCTGGAGCCACTAGAATGGCTACTCTGCATTCCATCCTGATTTTCCACAGGACCCTGGGAATCAGAGCCAGAGGCGGGAACACATATGGCAGCTGGAAGCTGGACCAACTCAGGATCAGGGCATCCGCCCCCAGAGACTGAGGATCCCACGATCTTGCCATGTATTGGGGCACCTGATGATTCAGCCGTGAGGCCATCAGATCCACGTCCGGAGTGCCCCATCTGCCGCAGATGTCCCGGAAGACGTCTGGATGAAGAGACCACTCTCCGGCGTCCATGCCCTGTCGGCTCAGGTAGTCGGCCTCCCAGTTCTCGACCCCTGGGATGTGAACTGCGGAGATCAGGCAGCCGTTTTCCTCCACCCAGGCTAGAATGCGGTGGACTTCGGCGAGGGCCTGAGCACTTCTGGTCCCTCCCTGATGATTTATGTAGGCGACGGCCGTCGCATTGTCGGACTGCACCCGAATGGGGTGTCCTGACAGGAATTTCTGAAACGCCAGGAGCGCCAGATAGACCGCCTTGATCTCCAGCACGTTGATCTGCAATGCCGACTCCGACTGAGTCCAGAGGCCTTGAGCCCTGTGGTGCAAGAACACCGCACCCCAGCCCTTCAGACTGGCGTCTGTGGTCACCACTAACCATGACGGTTTTAGGAAGGACCGGCCTCGTGACAGGTGACGTGGCTGGAGCCACCACTGTAGGGAGTCCTTGGTCGGTTGTGACAGTGTCACCAGCCGATTCAGCGAGATCGTCCTCTTGTCCATCTGTGAAGAATCTCCAGCTGGAGAGGACGGAGGCGAAACTGTGCGAACGGCACCGCCTCTATCGCCGCTACCATGCGTCCCACTAGTCTCATCAATACCCGTAGGGATGAGTGTGGTGACAGGAGGACTGCTTGTACTCCTGATTGGATCGCCATCTGTTTGACTCGTGGCAGAGACACCAGGGCTGAGGCTGTGTTGAAGTCCATGCCCAGATATGTCAAAGACTGGGTCGGAACTAGCGTTGACTTCTGAATATTGAGGAGCCAACCGAACTGTTCCAGAGACCGCATGGTCACATCCAGGCTCTCTTGACAGAGGTGTTCTGATGGCGCCCTGACCAGCAGGTCGTCTAAATGGGGAATGACGGCATGTCCCTGCATGTGCAGGAGAGCCATCATGGAAGCCATCACTTTTGTGAACACCCGCGGTGCCGAGGCTAGCCCGAATGGCAGTGCCACAAATTGGAAGTGTTCTTCCCCCACTGCGAATCGCAACCAGCGCTGATGAGCTGGTGCAATGGGTACGTGAAGGTAAGCGTCTCTGATATCTATGGACGCTAGGAAGTCCCCCTGTGACACAGCTGCGATCACGGAGCGCAGTGATTCCATACGGAACTTCCGAACCAACACGTGATGGTTGAACAACTTCAGGTCCAGTACTGGGCGGAAGGATCCGTCCTTCTTCGGGACGATAAAGAGGTTGGAGTAAAAACCCCTGAACCTCTCTCCGGAAGGTACCGGGACCACCACTCCGTCTCTGCGGAGACCCTCCAACACCTGGTAAAAAGCCTGAGCTTTTTCTGGTGACGGGACCGACCGATGGAATCGGGATATCGGTTTTGACGTCAGCTCTATCCTGTACCCTCGCGAGATCACGTCTCGAACCCACTGATCTTGAACGTGAAGCAGCCACTTGTCCTGAAAGCGAGACAAGCGGCCCCCCACCTGTGGGGAGGCAGGATGAGAGAGCGAGTCATGTAGAGGCGGGTTTGGGGGTGGCAGCTGCCACCCCCGCCGGCTTCTTTGGACGACTCTTAGAGCGCCACTGGGAAGCGGGCTTTCCCCCTCGGTCCGTGCGAGCGGACGGTGCTGATGACTGCGAGCTGGAACGAAAGGACCACTGTTTAGGGTTCCTTTTAACGGTTATACCGTGGCTTAGGCTTATTCTGCGGTATCTTAGACTCAGCAGAATCCTTAATTAGCTTGTCCAGTTCGGTGCCAAAAAACCTGTCACCAGCAAACGGAAGATTCTGCAAAATCTTCTTGGATGTGGCATCTGAGTCCCAAAGACGCAGCCACAACAACCTGCGGATCGCTATAGCATTGGCCGAAGCCACAGCTGAGCGAGTGGCGGTTTCCAGAGTCGCCGTCCTGGCGTAGTCCGCATAGGCCCTTGCCCTTTTAGTAAGTGCTAGGACCTCTGGACTGGATCTTGCCATGTCAGAGATACCATCCAAGCAGGTAGTAATCGCTTGTAAGGTCCAGACCGTGGCAAAATTAGGGGCAAATGAAGACCCCACAGCCTCATAGGAAGACTTGGCGAGCTGCTCGACCTGTCTATCAGTAGCATCCTTCAGTGAGGAGCTATCAGAGGCAGAGAAAAGGGAGCGTGCAGCAATCCTGGTCATGGAAGCGTCCACCTTCGGGGACTGCGACCACTCCTGTAGCACCTCCTGGGGGAAGGGGAAGCGATTGTCCTTGGTTTTACGGACAAAACGCCGCCCAGGATGTAACCTGGGAGCTCTAACCACCCTTCCAAAATTAGTGTGGTCCATGAAGGAGCCACTTGGTCTAGCCTCCGGCCGCAGCCATTGATAGACCTCCTTCGGGTGCACCGTCACCTCCTCAGGGGGTGTCACGAGACGTAAAGTCTCGTTGATAGAGGACACCAGATCCTCCACCCCGTCTGGTGGTTCAGATACAGACACAGACCCGAAATTTGAACCCCCATCATCTTCCTCACCATCAGAGGAACGCTCCTCCTCAGAGAGAGTATGGAGCTCGGGTGAATCCTCACGACGAGCCCGCTTAAGGGGTCTCGCAGCAGAAGAGGGGGACACCCGGGGGTAACTGGATGGAGTAGCTGGGCTATCCAGTCTCCTATTAAGTGCCTCCAGGGATTGCGACATGGAGGACAGCTGAGACAGCAGAGATTCATTGATCTTATTCTGAGTCTCCCATGGCCCTGAGATCACCTGAACCTCAGGGTATAGCACCGGAGCTGCTGACTCAGCAGTGCCAGCCCGGGCCTCTGGGCGTCCGCAGTTATTGCAGGACCCCTCCACCAGTGTACCATTGCATGTAGCACAGGTAATGGTGGCTACTGCCGCCTTAGCAGCACGCTTCCCGGCTGAGGACATCGCCACAGTAGGGGAAAATAAGCCAAATTGCCGACAACAAAACCGGGATCCCGGTGGCTTACCGACCGCAGTAAAGCGGTATGAGGAAGCGGTGTGTGTGTGACCTCCGCGACGGTTTCCGGTCTCCCCTCTGGAGTGCAGACGCACGCTGCATAAGAATCCCAACCGGGAAGTGAGGGTAAAGATGGCCGCCGACAGTGAAACTGTGGGCGGCGCCGAAGAGACGCGGGAAACACACACACACGCCCAGCGATGACGTCACCGCACGGGCTGCTTCCCATCCTCCAAGCATCCACAGCATGAGGGAGCCGGAGCCCGCAGCGCGGGAAAGAGTGTAAAAACATTATACACAGACTGCATGTACACCATCCACAGCATGAGGGGACAAACATCCGCAGCCTACGGCCTCAGCCCCTGTGACACACAGGGCGGTCAGCCAGGGTGACCCCAGCACAGGGTACACCCGCAGAACCGCGGACCCGAGGGTAACGCGCGGTCTGAGTGTCCTGAAACACATAAAGTGCCAGACACTACCCCAGGCACGCAGGAGACACAGAGTGCCTCAGTGCCGGTCCGGTCTGTAAGCACCATTTAGGGAGGCCTCGGACGGGGGTGCAGCACCAGTCTGGTCTGTAAGCACCATTTAGGGAGGCCTCAGACTGGGCCGCTCAGCACCAGTCCGGAGTGTAAGCACCATATAGGGAGGCCTCGGACTGGGCTGGCTCCAGTCCGGTCTGTAAGCACCATTTAGGGAGGCCTCGGACGGAGCGGAGCTGTGCAAGGCTCCCATCTCCCACTCTCCAGAGCCCCCCAGAGAGGGATGGAGAGGAGCGTAACAGCGTACCGGGAGAACACGAAGTGTCCAGGCTCTAGGCCCTCCGGTACCTCCACCAGCGTGTGCCACTAAGGGTGAGCGGGGAGGCTGTCACCCGGTCCCGATAGGACCGTATTACCTTGTCTTCAGACGCCATCACGTAAGTAGTGAGAATGCAGTGAAGTGCAAGCAAAGCGTGATCCTCCGAGCACACTAAGTTTAAAACTGAGGATGTTCCCTGCGGTAGGGGTTTATAAGCGGAGGAGGCGGTGTCTACAAACTTGTAGTACCTAGTGTGACCTCCGGAGGGCAGTGCCCTAAACCCCATTGTCTGGGTCTCCCATTATGATGACCAGAAAAAATATATATATATTTATTTGTCAAGTCACGGTGAGTACAAGTGTATGATATATGCATGTTTGAAACTCACAGTATCAATACGAGTAAATAGGACTCGGCTTTCATACACATAAGCTGCATTTATACCACAAAAAAAAATTGTAAATAAGCGTTGCCAAGAATGCTGCCAATCACCCGATGAACAACCAAAATGTTTATTCATCGGGTAAAATAAGCAGAACATAAATCACATCATTATTTTCAGTAGTGCATTGTTCTGTGTAAACAGGACTCGCCCTCCCTTACAAGGACCTTGGCAGCCCCTGCTCACTGAAATGATCTATTAAGGTACATGCCCATGATCAAGCTTCCTTGCGTTCTGCACGCAGCGTTTTTTCTCCTGCAGAGACCCTAGTGCTCCCGGGAGAAGAACACTCTGTACATGCCCATGATCAAGCTTCCTTACGTTCTGGACACACCACATTTTCTCCTGCAGAGAAGCTAGTGTTTCCAAGAAGAGAACACTCTACGTGGCCAGGGCGGGCTCCAGGTTTTTGTGGGCCCCAAGCGAAAGTCTCAGTGGGCCCCTTTAAAACAGACCATGATTCATGAATAGAATATAGAAGCTACAGGCTGTGTATATATAATTTAGAGGCTCCTAGGTGGGCTATATATGTAATATAGAGGCTGTTCAGGGCTGTATATGTAATATGGAGACTGCCAGGCTGTATATATAATATAGAGGCTGTGGGCTGTATATATTATTTGGAGGCTGTCCTGGGATGTATATATATTATTTGCAGGCTCTGTCAGGCTGTATATATTATTTGGAAGCTTTGGCAGCCCAGCAGCAGCCTCCATATACCCCAGCAGCAGCAGCCTCCATATACACCAAGCACAGCCTCCATGGTACATATAATCCCCCATCCTGCTGCTCACAGTAAAAAAAAACAAAAAAAAAAAAAAAACAACTGATCATACTCCCCTTCCATCCGCTCCCCTGGGGCGGTGTCCTCCTCAGATGCTTCCCCACCACATCCTTATAGCAGCAGGCTCCCGGGACTATGGAGCTTCCTCTTCCTTCCTGCTGGCTGCAGCAGTGTGATGAGGTCGAAAGGTGATGACTCATCACTGCTGCAGTTGGCAAAGGAGGAAGCTCCACTGCTCCCTGGAGCCAGCACATTGAATTGCATGCAAATTAGCTGATTAGCCATGTGCACTGGAAGCTCAGTGGAACACTCAGCTGCTTGCCGAGTCTGCCTGATGTGTCCCTTGTCCCCAATGGGCTCCTGGCTGTCAGGGCTGCCTGCCCCTGATGGTCAGTTGGCCACCACAGCTGTTCAGGGCCCCGGCACTTGCCTGGGTATGCCAGGTGCCGACGCCAGCACTGTACGTGCCCACGATAAGGATTCGGGCACAGTGTATTTTCACTTTGTTCCCCAACTCAAAATGCTCTCGACTCCACAAGAATAAATTGACATGCTGCGACTCAGGAAGCTGGCACAGGTCATTTTTACATAGCCAAAAAAAAAAAGAACAGAGGGTAGAAGATTTCTATAAATCCCAACAGCTATGCTTGTACTGTACAACAGTTTTGAATGCAGCAAAAATATGCTGCATCCAAAACGCTGCTAACACTGATTTTCTGCAGTCACCCTGAAAGGGCTATATGCGCATGCATTAATGTGATACACCTGTGTAAACAGGCTATCAAACATCTGCCATTCGGTAAAGGTTTACAGCTCACCAGAGGTTTCGTTCTGCCGATTGGTCCGTGTGAATAGACCCTTAATTAACTCTTACCGAATCCCATAGCTTTTGAAGACTTCCACTGTATTTAGAGCATCTTCCTCCACACCTCTATAAAACTCCATTACTTCCTCCTTGATCCAGTTACATCTGTGTAGTCCTGCTTCTACTGGAACACGTGTGTAAGAAATGTCATGTTCTCTCAGCACTTGTGCAAACTCTTCACGAATTTCTGACAGCAGAGAAAAGGAAAAGAAAAGAATGTGAAATAACTGAGCAACTTTTCAAACTAATGATTTAAGGGAATCTGTCAGCAGATGTTTGCTATTGTGATTAATAATCACTTCCTAGCTGCATAGTGCAGTTTTGATAGAATCCCTGTTCTATCTGCTGTAGATTTAGGAGTGCCCAGAATGCTGAGCTGTGTATAACCCCTTTCACACCGTTTGTATAGTCTACACAAGTAGCTACCATGGTCAACAAGCTTCAAGTCAGTGGTGGGGCTGGTTTACACAGATTACCTGGACTGCCTGGCACGAGACACCTAGTCATGTAGTGTTAATCTCTTGCTGATAAAATACTGATAGTACTAAAACAGCAGCAAGCTGCTGAGCAAGTGACAACTCTACAATAAGGCTCTCTGTCATGCATTACGCTGAGATTCCATTTTGTTCTTTGTCAGGAGGTGGTGCAAGGTTTTGTTTTGCATTATTTGATTTCGGAACTTGTAAAAAGTAACTGCTTCTCTCAGTACATTTAGCTATAGGACCGGATGGCATCCATACATGAGCTCCGTATCCCCTGCTCCAACTAGTGTCAGCTCAAATAAGGGGTCGTACGAGACCTTTTAAATATCTATAATTCATTCAGGTGGTGCTTAGCGGACTTTTTTTGTTCTTTCATCTCTGCTCCATTAGGTCAGATTTCTAATCAGTAACTTTTTCCATAGATCTCACAGCAGTGGATCAAATTCACAACCATCTCGTTCCGGTTTAGTTTCTGGGGCTGTTCCCCCCCTGCTTTACACTACATCACAGCTTGTTCACATGTGGGTGCTGTGCATTAGTACTTTTCCCACAGCTGTAATTCTGTTAGGAAACCACACATTTTATTCTAATAAGTGAGCTTATTGAAAGAAGGTCACGTTAAATGACAAAGGTAGATTAGAATTACACTACCAAGAACAATCTGATTGATTCACAATATCCAGTTTTAAGCTCTGACCTAAAAATGCATTTCTTTACACTAGCCCATCACCTCACTTATCTAACTACCCCCATTTTACCCTTACACTAGTTTCTTCAAAATCTGGTCCTTTTTATCATCTGTTTGTACACCCTGCATATCTTTTGAATTGTGTTACTATGCAATGTCTGATATTGTTTGTCCCGTCTGAACTGTAAATGTGCTGTTGAACATGGTGGCACTATATAAATAAAACTTACTACGGTATTATACGGAATATACCGCTATAGCATGTCCCACTGACAGATACAAAAAAGGGTTCCTGTACAAGTACAGTATACGGGCTGTTTGCAGTACCCACAGGCATTGCTAGCATAATTATTTTATGTTATTAGGCTGAGGCTACCATCATATATTATAACATACTAGCTGTGAGCCCGATGCAAATGCATCGGGTGTCTAGAATATTTTAAAAATTTTTTTAACATTTTCAAATAATATCCATATAAAGTATAGGGGGACTTGCGGCAGGTGCGGCAAGTGAGGTTTTGCACTTGCGGCAGGTGCAGCCGCGAAATAAACCACGGCTGACCGCGGTTTTTTTCGCGGCCGCACCTGCCGCAAGTGCAAAACCGCACTTGCCGCACCTGCCGCAAGTCCCCCTATACTTTCTATGGGGATTACCGCAACCGCGCCGCAAGTGCAGCGGTTATGCGGCAAATGCGGTTTTTTTCACCGCATCTGCCGCGATTTTGGCGGACATATGGTATGCGGACATATGGGGGGGGTGTGGTGACAGCGGGGGGGGGGTGTGTGTGGACATCGGGGAGCGTGGTTACAGGAGAGGCTCCGGAGCACTGTGTTAGCATGTGCTGACAGCAGCGGCTCCGGAGCGGGATGGGAGCAGGGGTGTGCGGACATATGGGGGGGGTGAGGACATATGGGGGGGGTGTGGTGACAGGGGTTGGGGGTGTGTGCTGACAGCGGCGAGGGGTCGCACGTGGTGACGTCACAGAGTGACAAAGGCACGGTCTTTTGCGGGGTCCAACACGGAAGTGCCTACGGCAATTATATAGTAGATAGAATACATACAGCAGTACCGGTGTGCAGCGCGGTGCCAGTGTGCAGCAGTGCGGGAGTCCAGGAAGAGACAGCAGGTGGGTGCAGTCAGGGGGCTGGGGACAGTGGTCGGGAGCGTTCAGGAGCAAGCCGGGAACAGCGGGCAGAAGGAGGCTGGTGGAATAACAGCCATGTGTGGGCAGGAGGAGGCTGAGGAAGAGCGGCCAGGTGCGTGCAGGAGGGGGCCGGGGACAGTGGCCGGATGCGGGCAGGAGGGAGGCAGGGAGACAGCAATCGGGTGCGGCAGGAGGGGGTCAGGGGGACAGCGGCCATGTGCGGGCAGGAGGGGTCCGGGAACAGCGGGCAGAAGGGGGCAGGGGAACAACGGCCATGTGTAGGCAGGAGGTGGCCGAGAAAGAGCGGCCGGGTGCGTGCAGGAGGGGGTCGGGAACAGCGGCCGGGTGCGGGCAGTAGGGGCGGGGGGGCCTTCCTGGCCGCACCCGCCCACTGTCCCCCGGCCCTCTCCTGCCCGCAGCACTGTGCTTAGCAGAGTTTACAGCAACTCAGTGGTTAGCAGACTTTATGCGGCTCAGTGGTTAGCAGAGTATACGGCGGCTGAGTGGTTAGCAGAGTATACAGGGTCTCAGTGGTTAGCACAGTATACACTGGCTCAATAGTTAGCACTGTAAACAGCCTCAGTGGTTAGCACTCTATGGTGCCTCAGTGGTTGGCACTGTATATGGTGGCTCAGTGGTTAGCACTGTATATGGTGGCTCAGTGGTTGGCACTGTATATGGTGGCTCAGTGGTTAGCACTGTATATGGTGGCTCAGTGGTTAGCACTGTATATGGTGGCTCAGTGGTTAGCACGGTATATGGTGGCTCAGTGGTTAGCACGGTATATGGTGGCTCAGTGGTTAGCACGGTATATGGTGGCTCAGTGGTTAGCACTGTACGGTGGCTCAGTGGTCAGCACTGTACGGTGGCTCAGTGGTCAGCACTGTACGGTGGCTCAGTGGTCAGCACTGTACGGTGGCTCAGTGGTCAGCACTGTACGGTGGCTCAGTGGTCAGCACTGTACGGTGGCTCAGTGGTCAGCACTGTACGGTGGCTCAGTGGTCAGCACTGTACGGTGGCTCAGTGGTCAGCACTGTATATGGTGGCTCAGTGGTTAGCACTGTATATGGTGGCTCAGTGGTTAGCACTGTATATGGTGGCTCAGTGGTCAGCACTGTATGGTGGCTCAGTGGTCAGCACTGTACGGTGGCTCAGTGGTCAGCACTGTACGGTGGCTCAGTGGTCAGCACTGTACGGTGGCTCAGTGGTCAGCACTGTACGGTGGCTCAGTGGTCAGCACTGTACGGTGGCTCAGTGGTCAGCACTGTACGGTGGCTCAGTGGTCAGCACTGCACGGTGGCTCAGTGGTCAGCACTGCACGGTGGCTCAGTGGTCAGCACTGTACAGTGGCTCAGTGGTCAGCGGAGGACAGAGGGCAGAGTGGTCAGCGGAGGACGGAGGGCAGAGTTTATCAGCGGAGGACGGAAGGCAGAGTGGTCAGCAGAGAACGGGGGGGGCAGAGTGGTCAGCGTAGGCCCAAGGGGAGGGCAGAGTGGTCAGCGAAGGTCGGGGGGCAGGGTGATCAGCGGAGGGTGGGGGGCAGAGTGGTCAGTGGAGGGAAGGGGGGCAGAGTGGTCAGTGGAGGGAAGGGGGGGCAGATTGGTCAGCGGCGGCCAGGGGGGCAAAGTGGTCAGCGGAGATCAAGGGGGACAGAGTGGTCAGCAGAGGCAGGGGGGAGGGGCAGAGTGGTCAGCAGAGGCCGGGGGCAGAGTGGTCAGTGGAGGCCGGGGGGGCAGAGTGGCGGGGAAATACTTACTTCCATCGCCATCTTGCATGTCGCCACTGTGAACAGGGCGAAACCAAGATGGCGGCCGGGAACTCTCGTGATACTTCCCGGCCGCCATCTTGGTTTCAATCTGTACGTGGCGGCGACATAGAAGAGAGCGGGCGGAAGACTGAGGCGGGTGCGTTCTGGTGGTAAGGCTACTTTCACATTACGATTTCTTTAAAATCCGATGCTGTCCGAAATAAATCGGACAGCATCGGATCCAAACTGATCTCTGCAATCGGATGCCAAATAGGCATCCGAATCCTACTTTTTGCAGGATCAGTTTGGGCTGTCACGTAGCTCCTCCTCCTCTCTCCTCCTGTCATCTTGCTGCCTCTCTGCGGCCCCCCTGTTTTGCCCTACTGTCCCCCTACTCTCTCCCTACTGTCCCCTGCTGTGCCCTCTCATGTGCCCCCCTCCTGTGCCCCCCTCCTGTGCCCTCTCATGTGCCCCCCTCCTGTGCCCTCTCATGTGCCCCCCTCCTGTGCCCTCTCATGTGCCCCCCTCCTGTGCCCTCTCATGTGCCCCCCTCCTGTGCCCTCTCATGTCCCCCCCCTCCTGTCCGCTCCTCATGTGCCCCCCTCCTGTGCCCTCTCATGTCCCCCCCCTCCTGTCCGCTCCTCATGTGCCCTCTCATGTGCCCTCTCATGTGCCCCACCTCCTGTCCCCCACCTCCTGTCCCCCCTCATGTCCCCCCCAACATAACAAATGTTTATTCTCACCTTCCAGCGCTCCCTCGGCGTCTCCAGCTGCAGCCGATCGGGTGTGGCAGGACCTGTGATGACGTCAAAAGCGTCATCGGTTACCGCGGTAACCGGTCATGTGACCCGATCAGCTGATCGGGTTCTGACATCATCACAGGTCCTGTTACCGAGCGAGCAGCTGCAGCTGGAGACGCCGAGGGAGCGTTGGAAGGTGAGAATAAAGATTTTTTATTTTTAAACACTTGATTTAACTTTAGTATGACGGGGCAGAGGAGCACAGTGGCACAGGCTCCGGAGCACTGTGTCAGCATGTGCTGACAGCAGCTGCTCCGGAGCGGGGGCACAGGAGCACAGGGGCACAGGCTCCGGAGCGGGATGACAGCGGCGAGGGGTCGCAATGCCCGCTACGCGGGCAATGCCTCGCACGGCGTGGTGACGTCAGAGTGTGACATATCCACGACGTGCCGGGGTCCGACACAAAACGTGCTACGGCAATTATATAGTAGATAAATATAGCACATAGGGGCCACCCTATTATGGAGGGGATTATCCTCTTATTTAAAAGGGGCCATCCTAATATATTATGTATATTTGCCACATTTCAGGCTTCAAACAGATATATTCTAATTTTTTTTGTGAAGAATCAACAAGTGGGACACAATCGTGAGGTGGAACTACATTTTTTTTTTTTTACTAAATTAAACTTTTTTGACAAATAAACTGAAAAGTGGGGCGTGCAATATTATTCGGCCCCCTTGAGTTAATATTTGCAGCGCCACCTTTTGCTGCAATTACAGCTGCAAGTCACTTGGGGTATGTTATCAGTTTTCCACATCGAGAGACTGAAATCCTTGCCCATTCTTCCTTGCAAAATAGCTGGAGCTCAGTGAGGTTGGATGGAGAGCGTTTGTGAACAGCAGTCTTCAGCTCTTTCCACAGATTCTCGATTGGATTCAGGTCTGGACTGTGACTTGGCTATTCTAACACATGGATACTTTTATTTTTGAACCATTCCATTGTAGATTTTGCTTTATGTTTGGGATCATTGTCTTGTTGGAAGATAAATCTCCGTCCCAGTCTCAGGTCTTTTGCAGACTCCAACAGGTTTTCTTCCAGAATGGTCCTGTATTTGGCCCCTGTCCATCTTTCCATCAATTTTAACCATCTTCCTTGTCGCTGCTGAAGAAAAGCAGGTCCAAACCATGATTCTGCCACCACCATGTTTGACAGTGGTGATGGTGTTTTGAGGGTGATGAGCTGTGTTGCTTTTACGCCAGGCCTCTAAAAATATTTTCCCATAGAACGTATTAATGTGCTTCAAACCAAATGTCCCCTTAAAGTAACAATGTCCTGATAGCTTCCACAGCCTTCACATCCCCTTGTACACTGTATTTGAACCCCAAAATCCTCCTGTAGACTGTATGATGTCCCTACGCCTCTCTGAATATAATAGGCTTGCCCTCTCAGCATGTATGTTATATTACATACATATTATACACATACATACATATATATATCTCTCTCTATATCTCATATATCTATATCTATATCTATATCTATATCTATATCTATATCTATATCTATATATATATATATATATATATATATATATTTTACTCAGAAAAAAGGAGCAGCACAAAAAAAAAAGCACATTTAGTGCAAGCCTACCTTGGCGGCTTTCCCACCGACCACAAATATCACCACAAAAATAGCAGGCAGCACTCCAGATTTCAATGCTTCAAAGACCTTTATTGGCCATATAGTGCAAAAAACAAGTGAGCAACGTTTCAAACCGTCTGTGGTTCTTTCTCAAGCTCATATATATGTAAATATATATATATAATATATATATATATATATATATATATATATATATATATATATATATATATATATATATATATGTAAATATATATACCGTATATACTCGAGTATAAGCCGACCCGAGCATAAGCCGAGGCCTCTAATTTTACCCTCCATAACTAGGCAAAAACATTGACTCGAGTATAAGCCTGGGGGGGGGGGGGGGGGGGGGGGGGGGGGGGGGGGGGGGGGGGGTATGCAGCAGACTCGCATCACGGTATACAGCCCCTCTCATCATGGTAAATGAACCCCATTACTGGTTTATAGCCCCCCATTCCTGGAATATAGCACCCCAATCACTGGTATATAGCAGCACCCCAATCACTGGTATATAGCAGCACCCCCATCACTGGTATATAGCACCCCCATCACTGGTATATAGCACCCCCATCACTGGTATATAGGACCTCCATCACTGGTATATAAGACCTCCATCACTGGTATATAGTGTCCCCATCAGTGGTATATAGTGTCCCCATCAGTGGTATACAGACCCCCGATCAGTGGTATACAGACCCCCATCACTGTATACAGGCTCCCATCACTGTATACAGGCCCCCATCACTGTATACAGGCCCCCATCACTGTATACAGGCCCCCATCACTGTATACAGGCCCCCATCACTGTACACAGGCCCCCATCACTGTACACAGGCCCCCATCACTGTACACAGGCCCCCATCACTGTACACAGGCCCCCATCACTGTACACAGGCCCCCATCACTGTACACAGGCCCCCATCACTGTACACAGGCCCCCATCACTGTACACAGGCCCCCTTCAGTGGTATATAGCCCCCATCAGTGTATACAGGTCCCCTTCAGTGGTATATAGCCCCCCATCACTGGTTACAGGCCCCCTTCAGTGGTATATAGCCCCCCATCACTGGTTACAGACCCCCCATCAGTGTATACAGGCCCCCTTCAGTGGTATATAGCCCCCATCACTGGTTACAGGACCCCTTCAGTGGTATATAGCCCCCCTTCACTGGTTACAGGCCCCCCCCATCAGTATATACAGGCCCCCTTCAGTGGTATATAGCCCCCATCACTGGTTACAGGCCCCTTCAGTGGTTACAAGCCCCGTGCAGCCGCACATAAAATAGTAAACCTTTAAATCACCCTCCGATGTCGTGATGTCCTCCAGGCATCGGGCGTCCTCCCTCCGGTCTTCCTGTCTGTATGCCGGCTTCTAATCATTTCACCGCCGCAGCAACGATGACGTCGCCGGTCACATGATTAGAAGCCGGCATACAGACAGGAAGACCGGAGGGAGGACGCCCAATGCCTGGAGGACATCAGGACATCGGAGGGTGATTTAAAGGTGTATTATTTATGTGCGGCAGCACGGGGCTTGTAACCAGTGATGGCGGGGGGGGCGCAAGTATGTATAGTATAGTATAATGTGCGCCGCTCCCCCTGTCGGTGATGGACAGAGGGATGCAGTGCATATTCCACTATACTAATGAGCGGGGTCATGTGACATCCTGCTCACTCTGCAGCCTCCCCCCACCTCCTCCAGCACCTGGACACTGCTCCCTACCATATTGACTCGAGTATAAGCCGAGGGGGGACTTTTCAGCACAAAAATTGTGCTGAAAAACTCAGCTTATACTCGAGTATATACAGTATATATCTATATATATATCTATATCACACATACACACACTTGTGGCCAAAAGTATTGACACCCCTGCAATTCTGTCAGATAATACTCAGTTTCTTCCTGAAAATGATTGCAATCACAAATTCTTTGGTATTATTATTTTCATTTAATTTGTCTTTAATGAAAAAACACAAGAAGAATTATCCTAAAGCCCAGAAACATAAAAAAAGCCAGGCTGGAGTTTGCCAAAACATGCCTGAGAAAGCCTAAAGCATTTTGGAAGAATGTTCTCTGGTCAGTTGAGACAAAAGTAGAGCTTTTTGGGCAAAGGCATCAACATAGAGTTTACAGGAGAAAAAAAAGAGGCATTCAAAGAAAAGAACACGGTCCCTACAGTCAAACATGGCGGAGGTTCCCTGATGTTTTGGGGTTGCTTTGCTCCCTCTGGCACTGGACTGCTTGATGGTGTGCATGGCATTATGAAGTCTGAAGACTACCAACAAATTTTGCAGCATAATGTAGGGCTCAGTGTGAGAAAGCTGGGTCTCCCTCAGAGGTCATGGGTCTTCCTGCAGGACAATGACCTAAAACACACTTCAAAAAGCACTAGAAAATGGTTTGAGAGAAAGCACTGGAGCCTTCTAAGGTGGCCAGCAATGAGTCCAGACCTCAATCCCATAGAACACCTGTGGAGAGATCTAAAAATGGCAGTTTGGAGAAGGCACCCTTCAAATATCAGGGACCTGGAGCAGTTTGCCAAAGAAGAATGGTCTAAAATTCCAGCAGAGCATTGTAAGAAACTCATTGATGGTTACCGGAAGCGGTTGATCGCAGTTATTTTGGCTAAAGGTTGTGCAACCAAGTATTAGGCTGAGGGTGCCAATACCTTTGTCTGGCCCATTTTTGGAGTTGTGTGTGAAATGATCAATGTTCTGCTTTTTGTTTCATTCTCTTATGTGTTTTTTCATTGAAGACAAATTAAATGAAGATAATAATACCAAAGAATTTGTGATTGCAATCATTTTCAGGAAGAAACTGAGTATTATCTGTCAGAACTGCAGGGGTGTCAATACTTTTGGCCACAACTATTTATTATAATATATAATATATATATATATATATATATATATATATATATATATATATATATATATATATATATATATTATAAATATATATATTATATAATTGCGAATGGGTTTTTTGCCCCATCTGAGTCCACTCGCAATGCGAGTCGGCGTGGTCATGTGGATACGACCGAAGCATTGGCCGCGCAGCGGCCATTGCGAGCAGTTCTAAGGCGACTCGCTATGCCCGCACAGCGGGCATGGCGAGTCGCCTTAGCAGCGCGAAGCATTGCGGCCATTGCGAGTCAGAGACTCGCTCTTCTAGAATCCCGATGCATGTGCATCGGGCACCCAGCTAGTGTATAATCTTATATATATGTGTATAATGTGTATATATATATATATATATATATAAATATATATTATATTATATATATAATATATATATATACACATATTACATATACACACACACACATACACATACACATACATACATATACACACACACGGCTGACATGCTGAAAGAACCAGCCTATTATATGCAGAGAGGTGTGGGGACATCATACAGTCTATAGGAGGATGTTGGGGTTCAAATACAGTGTACAAGGGGATGTGGAGGCTATCAGGACATTGTTACTTTAAGGGGACATTTGTTTGAAGCACATTAATACTTTCTATGGGAAAATATTTTTAGAGGCCTGTGTAGCATTTTTTTTGGGAGTCGCGTAATAATGGTAATGACAATACTGTCCCGGAAATATGAGAAATCCGATGTGTTTTTCTTGTAGACTCTGTAGATGAGTAATGTCTGGAAGAACCTGTCATGTCAGTCTGTGCCAGATAGAGACGACAGGAAAAGCGAGTGATGTCACCAGAAAGAACGTCAGCTGTAAGTCAATATATTGTGTACACCAGAACTGTAATCACTTACCTTCTGCAGGATTTGGATCTACCACTATTGGTCACTGTATGGTAGTAATCTATTTAATAGTGTTTTTTTTGGGTTTTTTTTTATAACAGGGGCATATTAAGAGGATAGGCAGGGCATTTGCACCAGATGTGGCTATCAGGAGGCGCCGTTGGTCTGCCTACTGTTGCAGTCCGAGGTGTCTCCCAAGTGGCAACGTTTTGCCGTCCCTTGGGAGTATGATTTGCCCATTTTCTGCACTGGCTATTATACTTACAGCCAGCCTGAAGAACATGCAAAATGTCAAGTCCCTGCACTCAATTGTACTTGCGTCTTTAACCCTTCCCCCTCAGGCAATGTTTCCTCCTCATCTTCAAAGAACCATAACTTTATTTTTCCATCAATATAGCCATATGAGGGCTTGTTTTTTTTAGGGACTCTTCAATAACATCATTCATTTTACCATGCAGCGCACTAGAAAACGGCAAAAGAAAAAAAAAAAAATCCAAATATGATGAAATTGCAAAAATGGTGTGTGGGGGGGGGGGGGGGGGGGGGAAGGGGGTGGGGGGGCATTATTTACCATGTGCACTATATGGTAAAGCTGACATGTCTATATGATGCCAAGTTTGTAAATTCCAAACATGCATTCTGTTACTTTTAGCTATGTGGTGAAAATCTGACAATCAATTCCAAAAATTTTGGGCAATAAAAAAAAAAAAAAAAAAAAAAAAAACCAGATCAACTCCTCCCCTGCAGTATACAACCCCTGGCTGGGCCAGGCCGAACCAGTTCAGTGACTAAGCAGTAGGAGAAAGAGAATAGAAGCATATCAGAAGGTATGAGAACTCAAAACCAACATAACGAAACAGTGCAGCCTGAAGTGGGAAACAAGGTGGGTGCTGTGTCCCCCAATTAGAGGCTCAGAAAAAAGGATTTTACGGTGAGTACACACAAAAATCACCTTTTCTCAGTCACCTCATTTGGGGACACAGGACCATGGGAGGTCCTAAACCAGTTCCTGGCTGGGTAAAAACAAACTCAGAAAATACAGCAACACCTGGAAATATCCACCACTGCCTTCAAGATGCGCCTACTAAGACTCGCATCTGCCAATGCATGGGA
This sequence comes from Allobates femoralis, assembly GCA_033576535.1. NCBI lineage: Eukaryota > Metazoa > Chordata > Amphibia > Anura > Aromobatidae > Allobates > Allobates femoralis. The sequence goes on from JARQOC010000003.1 coordinate 649,638,994, forward strand.
ATGGAGATTGTAGTGGTTTGCGAACATATACAGGCTGGACCAGGCCGCCGCCCTGCACACTTGCACGGTTGAAGCCTGGTGTCGAATAGCCCGGGGTGCACCGATCGCACGAGTCGAGTGCGCCTTTAAAATCGCCTAAAGCAGATATGTTCCGCAGCCAATAGGTTTCTCGAATGGCTGACTTGATCCACCTGGCCATGAGTGGCCTTGGATGTCGCCATGCCCTTCCGGTGACCGTCCGGAAGAATGAACGGAGAATCAGACTTCCAGAAGGATGCTTCCCTAGACACGTAACATCTAAGAGCTATGACCAGGTCCAGGGTGTGCAGTACTTTCTCAACATGGAGCAGTGACGCCAGACAAAAAGAGGGCGATGTCCTCATTAAGGTGGAGGGACGTGGCAACCAGCCGGAGCACGGTCTTATCTTGGTGAAAAGAAGAAAGGGAGCTCTGCAAGAGAACGCTGCCAGCTCCGAGACACCACGTATGGAGTATATCACCACAGGAAGACAAGCCTCCAGGACAGGAGAGAGTGAGAGAAACCTTTCCTTCAGAGGCTTAAGGGGGCCTCTGAAGAACATCCAGGACCATATTTAGGTCCCATGCTTCCAGCGGTCTCTGGTAAGGAGAGCTCAAAACGGGAGAAGCCCTCAATGAAAGTCCTGACTTGAGATCTCATAGCAAGTCGTCGCTGGAAAAGAACTGAAAATGCAGATATTTGACCCTTAAGAGAGCCTGGTGAAAAGCCTGACCAAGGCCGGACTAAAGAAGGCCCAGAGTTACTGGGAGAGAAAAAACAAGGGGAGAATGGCCCTTTCCCTGCACCATAAAAAAAGGGGTTTTCCATGTGCGAAAGTAGATGCATGCGGAGGCAGCTTCCTGGCTCTGATCATTGTGTTGATCACCTTTAGAGAAAAAAAACCTGTCTGGGTCAACACCCAGGTATCAACAGCCACGTCATCAAATGCAGGGGCCACTGAGTTCCGGTGGCATATTGAATTCTGGGTTACCTAGTCCGGACAGTCTGGTAGACGCCAGGACAATTCGATGACGAGCTGCACCAGATCGGTGTACCAGGCGCGCCTGAGCCAGTCTGGTGCCTTTCAGCTTAATTTTCCTCACCAGCCTTTGAATTAGGGCAAAGAATGGAAAATGTAGGATAGACGAAATTGAGTCCATGGTTGGACTAATGCGTCTGCACCAACTGACAACGGGGCATGCGACCAAGCCATGAACGTGGGCACTTTGGCGTTTTGATGAGACACCATGAAATCCTTGTTCTGAGTCCTCAAGCGATGACAAGTCTGCTGGAATACTTCCAGAAGTAGAGCCTATTCTCCTGACGGTATGTCTTGGTGGCTGAGGGAAGGTGGCGCACGGTTGTCCATGCTTGTGATGTGCACAGCTGAGAGAACGGACTGTGTCAACTCGGCCCAATGAAGGGAGGACTCCACTTCGTGCATCACCAGTCTACTGCAGGTACCTCCCTGATAATTGATGCACGCCACAGCTGGACCCGAATGTGGCGACCCGCCGGTAGGTGGTGAAAAGCCTGTAGGACCAGAAATAGGGCCTGAAACTCCAGAAGATTGATGGGAAGGGTAGACTCGTGGCGGGACCAACGCCCCTGAGCTGTGTGCTGGTAGAGGACCACCCCACAACCCACCAGACTGGCGTCGGTGGCGAGTACCGCCCATGATAGGGGACGAATGGTCTTCCCTTCGAGTGGGAGACTGGCCGAAACCACCAACGAAAGTTTCCGCCTGACCTGGGGTGATAGTCGAAAGGTCCGGTCGAGGGTGAAGGGGTTCCTGTCCCAGGCTGATCTGCAGGGGCCTTGGGTGTAACTGAGCCAATGGAACTCTCTCCATTGCCACAGCCATCCTGCCCAGAACTCTCATGCCGAAAAGCATGGAATAAGGTGGGGGACAGAGAAGACCACAAACTCCCTGACGCAGGGCCCGCACCTTGTCTTGGGGGAGAATCACCATCCTGCATTAAGACATAAAAAAATCATCCCCAGGAAGGTGCTACTGCCTGGTCCGGGATTGGGGAGGTTTTGCTGAGATTGATTAACCACCCAGACGATAGAGAGCATCTATGGTGATATGGGCGGCACGGTGGCTCAGTGGGTATGGGAGGCACAGTGGCTCGCACTGCAGCGCTCAGGTCCTGGGTTCAATTCCCACCAAGGACAACATCTGCAAGGAGTTTGTATGTTCTCCCCGTGTTTGCGTGCGTTTCCTCCGGGCACTCCAGTTTCCTCCCACATTGCAAAGACATACTGATATTTAGATTGTGAGCCTCAATGGGGACAGCATTACTGATTTATGTAAAGTGCTATGGAATAGCGCTATATAAATGATATATTATTATTATGATATGAACGCTCTCATAGCAGGATGTGAAGGAGGGGGCTTTGATCAAAAAGTCATCTAGGTAGGACAGGACGACTACACCCTGGGAATTTAAGATGGTCATGACGGCTGCCATGCCTTTGGTGAATACCCTGGGTGCCGTGGCAAGACCGAAGGGTAAGGCGGCAACTTGGTTAGGATCCTTGTGGACTGCGAAGTGCAGGTACTGTTGGTACACTGGGTAGATCGGGATGTGGAGGTACGTATCTCGAATGTCTATCGATGCTAAAAACTCTCCCTCCTCCATGGATGTAATAATGGAGTGGTGTGGTTCCATTCTTAAGCGGCGGATTCGGATGTATTTGTTTAAATGTTTCAGATCCAAGAATGGACATACAGAGCTGTCACAAAGAAGTTTCATAGAAACCTCTGAATCGCTCGACTTCCAGAACGGGAATGATGACTCCCGCTTGTTAGGCTGCCTTCACACTACGGACTTTTCAATTCCGATGCTGTCCGATAAAAATCGGACAGCATCGGATCCGAATTTGGCCCCATGCAGCCCTATGGGCATCGGACCGAATCGGATTTGCACTAAATGCCATCCGATTTGGTCCGATCCGATTCTGTCCAATTTTTTTATCAGTGCAAAAAATCGGAGCCTGCTCCGATTTTTGCACCGAAAATAAAATCTGACAGAATCGGATCGGATCAAATCGGATGGCATTTAGTGCACATCCGATCCGACCCGATCAATTTAACATGGGGCCCTATGGAGAAGGGTCCGAGGAAACATCTGATTTCTCCTCGGACCCGATTTTACTGTACGGAGCATGCTCAGTACAGTAAAAATGCTCAACTGGGAGCGCAGGGGGTTAAAAAAAAAAAAAAAAAAAAGGTTTATGCTCACCTCTCCCCGAGCCCCCGCCGTCTTCCTGCAGGTCCCAGTGGCTCCCGCAGGCTCCCGGTGGCTGCAGAGGTCTTCCTCTGCTGTATAGGACCTGCGGTGATGTCACCGTCATGTGACCGCGGTTTACCATGGTGGAACCTGCTGTCACGTGACTGTGACATCACCGCAGGTCCTATACAGCAGAGGAAGACCTCTGCAGCCACCGGGAGCCACCGGGAGCCTGCAGGAAGACGGCGGGAGTCGGCGGGGGCTTGGGGAGAAGTGAACATTTTTTTTTTTTTTGCCCGGAGGCTACGATTTAATGCCGGAATCGGATGCCTATTTGGCATCCGATTCCAGGCATCAGAAGGGAGCCGATGCTGTCCGAATTTATCGGACAGCATCGGCTCCCTCATAAATCGTTATGTGAAAGTAGCCTTAAAGGGAAACGATGGCCTGGGAAAAAGCACAAGCCTTCCATGGGGACCTTGGAGGATTGGAGAGGAAAAAAAAAACGATTTGGTGTGTGGGAGGCAAGCTCGACGGTGTCCGGGAGACACCGGTCCCCGACTCACCTGTCTATGACGGCGGGCCAGATCTGACAAAAAGAAAAATATAAAACACAGTCAGCCGCCTACTAGGGTGGGGTCTTCCGTGGATGAGGGCGAGCCAGGACGAAGTCAAGCCTATGGGATCGGGATCCCCTAGGTCAGGATTTTTTCGGCAGGGATTACCAGGTCGTGTTCGACTTTGGGGCCAAGGGCGGATCTCTATCCCTGCGTGGGGAGCGGTTCGTATTCGGAGGCAGGCGGGGGTACCCCAGCCGAATTAGTTCCAAAACGAATGAAGGCGAGTCTGCTGACGTGTAACAAAGGGGAGTCTCGGCTTTTGCTCAGGAAGAGAGGCACTCTTCCTTCCAGTGGCGTCCAAAATGAGCTAGTCTAGTCGCTCACCAAAAAAGGTGGGCACTTTGGGTAGAGAGACTCGCCAAAGATATTTTTAGATGCAGAATCCGCCCTCCACTCACAGAGCCAGAGCGCTCTGCGAAAGATAATGGTGTTTGAGGCCAATCCTGGCCTAATGCGGAGGAAAAAACAGGTGACGAGCGTCGGTAGACTTAGATCGGGAACTGCACATGGAGGGTCAATTTTAAGAGTCTGGTTGATGGCGGTGCTCAGGTTATCGTCCATAGCACGCGAGTCTGGAGAATCCAGGCCAAAAGCCTGAGATCCAAATCTGGATCGTGGTATGAGTCGGGCAGGTGCAAACCCGATCCAGAGTCCCTTATAGGGTAGATCTAAGGACCCTGTGGGAATGTGGGCGAGACGCTGCTGTGGTCTTTCGTGTTGAAAGGGAATGTGGCCTATCCCTGTCATGGATGGTCTCAAGCAGCTTGCCCCTATCTGATGTGCTCTGCTGTGCAAGGGTGTCCGTTATTCCCTCTGCCTGGTCGAGAGTGCAGGGCGTGGGACGGCTCTGCAGGGCTTGGACCAGGGTATCAAATTACCTGTCCATAGATTGTGACAGGAGCTTGTCCATAAATTGGAATAGGGCCCAGTTGGGCGCAGGGTGGCGCGTCGTTGTCGGAGCTATACGAGACCGTATGGGTGTTAGAGGCCTTCTTTGTGGCCTTTGAGTTCTGCATGGCATGGAGGGGGCACAATTGTGGCCGTATATACTGAGGGCTGGAGCTAATGCTGGGCTTAGGTGTAAATGTGAGCTGCAGCAGCGCAGGGCCTGCTGATCTCCTTGCCCAGTGTAGCATGAAGCAGGTCCTCCTGTGCCGCATGTACCCCAATCCAGTGTCCCCCTATTTTTGGCAGCAGGGAGGCCTGGATGCTGTGCCTGCAGTCTGGGAGAACGGCCACTGAGGGTGTTCCACTATACGATGAACCCAGAGGCTGTGCCTGCAATCTGGGAGACCGGCCAGTGAGGGGGATGAACCCCACATGCAAGGGCGGGTCGGATGAGAGAGGCGCGCATGAAATCTCGCACAGAGCGAGAAGCGCCAAGAGGGGGGGAAGATCCACCTAAGGAATCCACCAGGGGGGGGACCTAAAGATAGAAGTAGGTCTGGAACGCGGCCGGGAGTGTGGCACCGAGTGGGAGCGCTGCAGGGAGCGATCGGTGGCGCTGCATTGGGGGGCCCTCCGCCTGGGATGTGCAGCGTCAGGCACCTACAACCCAGGCTCCCCAGTGAGGAGAGCCAATGTGCTCCAGGGCACCTGCCACCCAGGCTCCCTGAGTGAGGAGGGCCAGCAGGCTCTTGTTGTGCCAGGGCTCCTGCAATCCAGGCTCCCTTGGAGGGGAGGATGGGGAGGGCCAGGGATAATATGCAAGACCAGGCACCTGCGACCCAGAGAGGTTGGGGAGGGCCAGATGGTCAGACTAAAGGCAAAAATGTCCGGTGCAGAGGGGGATACGGAGAGGTGACACTCTGCATGTCCTTCTGTTGCAGGATGTGGGAAATCGGCGCCGTTAAGGGAACAGTCGCCAGTAAGTTGAAAAAAGTAAAATAAAGAAAAAAGTAAAAAGGAATGGCGATCCCTCGTCGCAGAAGGGGGTACGTGGAGGTGACACTCCACGTTCCTGTCGGTTGTTGGTTGGGGGAGAGCGGTGCGCCCTAGGGAACCATCGCCCGGTCAATTCTTCATCCAGAGGGATAAAAAGATGTAAAAAATATTAAGAAATAAAGTAAAAAAAAGACTGTGGGTCTGTAGACCAAGTCTGCCTCCTACAGACACTAAGCTGAAACTGGCTCAGCCTGGCCCAGCCAGGGGTGCATACTGCAGGGGAGGAGTTGATCTGTTTTTGATGTTCACTTAGTGTCAGCCTCCTAGTGACTGCAGCATAACACCCGTGGTCTTGTGTCCCCCAGTTAGAGGCTTAGAGAAAAGGACTTTACGGTGAGTACACATGAAAATCCCCTTTTTTTTGCCCAAAATTCGAATGTTTGGCTTACTAACGTCACAGCCCTAGTTCTGGAATCTGAGTCAGAGTTGTGGAGTTTGTGTACATTTTGATGGAGTTTGAGTTGGATTCAGGGTAATTGAGTCGTCAGAGTCGATGTTTGGCTTACTGACTTCCATTGCCCTGCTAATCAGAAAAATTATATTTGCAAGCTTTCATAGCTCAAATGGCTCCTTCTTCAGTCTTTATTACAAATAAATTACTCAGACTATTGCAACATTTAAATAGATATTACACCATGACATGAGGTGATGCTTGCTAGAGATAAACCAAGGAAATAGCTGGATTCATTACATGGACACGGTTCACACCTCGACAAGGTTTTCAGATCCTAAAGAAGAAAATAAACTCTTTCACCTCATCTGCATTTGAAAAAAACAAACAACAAAAAAACAAACACCTTAACCCCTTCATGACCCGGGAATTTTTCATTTTAATTTTTTGCTCCCCTGCTTCCAAGACCCATCATTTTTTTATTTTTCCGTCAATATAGACATATGTCGGCTTGTTTTTGGGCGACGAGTTGTACTTTCATATGCAATCATTTTACTATATAGTGTACAGGGAAATTGCAAAAAAATTCTAAATGCAGTGAAATTGCAAAAAAAGTGCAATGACACGTTTGTTTTTTGGGTATTTTAGTCGCCATGTTCACTATATGGTAAAACCGACATGACGAGGTGATGCCTCGAATCGGTACGTGTTCGTAGACACCCAACATGTATACCTTTATTGGTATCTAGGTGCTGAAAAAAAATTCAGAAGTTTGAAAAAAAAAAAGAAAAAAAAAACACTGACTTTTTGCGCCATGTCTGCGACCCGTAGCGTTCTCATTTTTCGGGATCTAGGGTTGTGAGGCGGCTTATTTTGTGTGTCTTGAGCTAACGTTTCTAATGATACCATTTTTGGGGGGATCCGCAGTGTTGATCGCCCGTTATTGCATTTTATAGCAATGTTGCAGCAACCAAAAAAAACGGAATTTTGTCATTTGGACCATTTTTTCTGTTACGGAGTTCATGGCTCTCAATAACGGATTTAATAGGATGATAAATCGGGCGATTCTGAACGTGGCGATACCAAACGTGTATTTTTTTTCTTTTTTAATACTTTTATTGTGAATAGGGGAAAAGGGGGGTGATTTTAACTTTTTTTTAAAAACCTGTAAAAAACACTTTATTTTTTCATTGATTCTTATTTTTACACTGCCTCCTTAAGAGGCACCTTGCTGCACAGTCCGATCGCTTCTGGGAGATACAGATGAGCTACAGCTCATCTGTATCTCCCAGAATCGCAGACCTGCTGTGGTTGGCAGTGCCTGCCAACCACAGCAGGAAACTGTGCTCTGACAGCATCCGGGTCTAGCCAGGACCCCGGGCTGTCATGTGAGCGCCGGAGATCCCGCAATACTATACTATACTGTCAGTGATTGACAGCGGGATCCAAGGGGTTAACAGAGCCGATCAGATCCCGGATCCGATGGGAGCGTTAGCCCGCGCCAGAGCTCACATTAAACACCCCTTACTCGCCCACGACGTTGTATAACGTCATAGGTCGGGAAGGGGTTAATTTAATGTACTTGACCTATATATAGCAAGCATCACCTCAATCTGGTGTAATATCTATTTACATTTTTCAATATTGTCTCAGTATTTCATTTGTAGTACTGTCTGATGAAGGGGCCTTTTGAGCTCTGAAAGCTTGCAAACACAATTTTTCTGGTTAGTCAATAAAGTTATCACTCCTAGAATACTTTGTCATTTTTGGGACATAAGTATTTGCATTGATTTTTCTGTCTGACACGGTACCGCAATATTATTTTGTATTGTACATTGTATACTTAGGCTGGTTTCACACAAGCGCGTTTTAAAATCCATGGGATTCCATGTAAAACTGGATACAACTTTCATATGACACACCCACTAGGGGTGTGGCATTTGGCACCAGATCAGTCAAAACTTGATGCAACTGGATGCTACCGCATGGTATTACGATGGATCAGTCAGCTGGATCAGTGACAAAAACAGTGTGGGTGCATCCAGTTGCATCAGGTTTCACAATCCATGGGATCATCGTTCAGAAAAACACCCCTTATTGATTTCAACAGGGTTAAACACATGCAGTGTTTTTTTAAATACTCAGTAAATCACTGCTTGCACTACTTTTTGATCGCTGCAATAAACGCAGCATTTATCACTATTTATATATAAGAAAGAAAAGAAAAAAAAAAGAAAAAATATCAGTCATTGTTTTCACTAGGGATTAAAAAAACAAAACAAAAAACTAATGCAGATAGTGAATACTCAGTAGAAAAAAGCTGCCAAAACGGCAGCGTTTATCCGCAGACGGAAAAGTTTGTGTTGCTCCAGCCCTAATACTCACTTTATAGTAAGACAGTTCTCTCTCAAGTGTACTGTAAATCTTTATTTTTATTACCCATCTTCCTTAATATTAACTTTATTTTTCTCACAGAGCAATGGCTGCTGCTTCTCAGGGAACAGCATTTTATTCTAGATGCTGTTGCAATCCTTTGCAGAAAGCAACTTGCAAAAGAGGAAAATACTCTGAAGGCACAAAATGTTGAAGAACCTGTAAGTTCCAACACAGGATTTTATATATCCTGATTTAACAATAGAGTATTTGAAAAAAATCACTTTCTAACATTGAAGATAAAAAGATAAAAAGGTGGGAGAGGCATCATTTTTCTCAGAACAGTACGGGCTTTCATTTGATATGTTTCAAGACTAAGACTCTTAATATGTTGTTATATTTTGTTAATATGTATACTGTACTTTGCAGCACAAAATGGTCTGAGCTGTAGAGCATTAGTAACGGTTCTATAGATTCCTATTACTGTATCTTGTTAGATTGTGTATGTGATAGACATTCAGTGAGTCATAAACCAGCTCATTATGAATATGCAGATTATTAATAAAATATAACAATTAACAAAATATTAAGAAACAGTCTTGTGACATATCAAATGAAAGCCCATACCGTTCTGAGAAAAATGATGCCTCTCCTACGTCTTTATCTTAATTCTAGCCTGAGATATGATAAAAAAAATGTAAAGCCTTACCAGGCCAAAATTCACACTTTTTTTAAAACTTTAAAAATCTGTGAAAAATTAACTGATGAGAGAAAAAAAATGTAAACTTTTAGAAAAAAAAAATGTAAAAAAATCTAAAGAGTCAGGAAAAAAAAAATAATATTTAGATCACTTGATATAGAATGACCTACCAGTATTGACGCTATAATAGTTAAATAATTTAAAATATGATCCCCTTGCGATCCCAACTTGAATTTTGGTACAGATGTGGCTAAAAGCATAGCAGACATGTGCATTTTTGGGAATTTTTAAATTATCCGTTTTTTTCGGAAATGCGTTTTAAAATGTTGCGTTTGCATGAGTAAAATATTAAAGATCCTCTTGTGACATATCTGGTGAAAGCCTGTGCAGTTCTGAGTAGAATGGTGTTTATTTTGTCTCTATCTTATTTCTAGCCCGAGTTATGAGGAGAAATGTACAGGCAGGCAACACCGAAATTTGCACTTTCCAAATCTTTGAAAATCAGTTAAAAAAAAAATTTTTTTAGAATTTTTTTAGCGTCACATTTTGTAGTGTCTGACATGCTATTATCAAATAACAAAATCTCAAAACAATTAAAAATAGGTGAAAATCATTGCTTCACTTGACTTGGAATGACAATAATATTGCGGTACCGTGTTAGCCAGAAAAATCATTGCAAATACTTATGTCCCAAAAAATGACAGAAGTATTCTAGAAGTGATACTTTATTGGCTTACCAAAAAAGGTATTTGCAAGCTTTTAGAGCTCAAAAGGCCCCTTCATCAGACAATACTACAAATGAATTACTGAGACAATATTGAAAAATTTAAATAGATATTACACCAATATATATTTTTGCGTACCATATGGTCAAGCTGCTCCCACAACAGCTCAATGGGGTTGAGATGTGGCGACTGTGCTGGCCACTCCATTAGGCTGAAGGCACACTGTCCGTGTGCCTCGCATTGAACTCGGACCAGTATCATTAAATGATATTGGTCACATTACAGCAGGTTTCTCGCATTACACTCGCATTGAGGGGAAACTCTCGTTCAATCACAGCGATTGAATGTGGCCATTCAAAGTATATGAGTGCGAGTCAAACTCGCACCCATACACCACACTGCGCGATAGTCGCACGTGTGTGCTTTAAAAATGGCTTCAAACTCGCGTTGTCAAAGCTGCGGAGTTTGAATTTGCAGCTTTACCGGTACAGTAACCAATCATCTTTCACCGCTGTGTCAGCAGCAGTGAAAGATTATTAAAAACCAAGCTGCTGTGGTCATTTAGTAATAAGCCTTTTTTATTTTAACCCAGTGTTTGTGTAGTGCCAGCTTGTGTCTAGGGAGTGTCCACACTTCCTGGACACATGCTGATATCACACACTGGGTCTGCAGGGGTTAATAGATGCTTTAACTAAAAGCCGGCAACTGTCGGTAATCAGTAATTTACTGTAAATGCCGCCCGGCTCCTGAACTCAGGAGCTGCCCATGGTACTGTACGCCATTAGCGTACATTCCTAGCCACCCGACTCCTGTACTCAGGAGCTGTCCCAGGTACTTTATGCTATTAATCTACATTGCCAGCTGCCCGCCTCCTGTACTTAGAAGCTGTCCCTGGTACTGCAGGTACAGCTCCTGAATACAGGAGTCAGGCGGCTGGGAATGCACGCTAATAGCGTACAGTACCATGGACAGCTCCTGAGTTCAGGAGCCAGGCAACATTTGCTGTAAATTGCTGATTACCGACAATTGCCCGCTTTTAGTTAAACATCTATTAACCCCTGCAGACCCAGTGTGTGATGTCAGCATGCTCTAGTGAGTAAGGACACTCGCTGGACACAAGCTGGCACCACACAAACATCTGGTTAACCCTGCAGAAACTGGCTTATTAGCCGCATCTGCAGCCTCTGTGCTGACATGCTGCACAGAGGCTGCAGATGGGGTTAATATGCAGCTAAACCCCGGGAATTACAAAATGCCCACAGCAGCTGGGTTTTTAATAATCATCTTTCACCACTGCTGTCACAACGGTGAAAGATGATTGGTTACTGCACCAGGAAACCGGCAAATGCAAACTCTGCAGCTTTGACAGCCGGAGTTTAAATTCACCGGTAAATGCTGTCAGCAGACCTGAAGTTTGTTTCAAGACCGCAGACAGCATCACACTCACATGCATACAGCAATGCACACTCACCCACAAGCACCCCACTCGTACCACACTCACACAAAACACGCACTACACTCGCATCACTGTCGTGCATCAAAAACGCTCCGTGTTTGATGCATGACAGTGCCTCCAGCCTTAGGCTGGATACACACTGTCCGTGTGCTATACAAGTCACTCAGATGAGTGTCGGTCATTAACCCTCAACGACTTCTCCCTGTCAGGACAGGAGTGTGGAATTACTGACAGGTAGAGGTCGTTCAGGGTTAATGATCAGACACTCGTACAAGTGATTCGTAAATCACATGGACAGTGTGTTTACAGCCTTAGAGATAGAATACCAGCTGCCTGCTTCTTTCCAAAATAGTTCATGCATAATTTGGAGGTGTGCTTTGGGTCGTTGTCCTGTTGATTGGAGCGAATTTCATCCTACAAACGCTGTCCACTGGGTATGGCATGGCATTGCAAAACGGAGTGATAGTCTTCCTTATTCAAAATCTTTTTTACCTTGTACAAATCTCTCACTTTACCAGCACCAAAGCAGCCCCAGACCATCACTACCTCCACCATGCTTGGCAGATGGCGTCAGGCACTCTTCCAGCATCTTTTCATTTGTTCTGCGTCTCACAAATGTTCTGTGTGATCCAAACACCTCAAACTTTGATTCGTCTGTCCATAAAACTTTTTACTAATCTTCCTCTGTCCAATGTTTGTGTTCTTTTGCCCATAATAATCTTTTCCTTTTATTAGCCAGTCTCAGATATGGCTTCTTCTTTGCCACTTTGCCCTGAAGGCCAGCATCCTGAAGTTGCCTCTTCAATGTAGACGTTGACACTGACGTTTTGTGGGTACTATGCCAGTTGAGAAGCTGTGAGGCGTCGATTTCTCAAACTAGACTTTAATGTACTTATCTTGTTGCTCAGTTGTGCAGGGGGACCTCCCACTTCTCTTTCTACTCTGGTTAGGCCTGTTTGTCCTCTCCTCTGAAGGGAGAAGTACACACTGTTGTGGGAAATCTTCAGTTTCTTGGCAACTTCTCACATGGGATAGCCTTCATTTCTAAGAACAAGAATAGACTGTCGAGTTTCACATGAAAGTTCTCTTTTTCTGCCATTTTGAGAGTTTCATAGAACAAACAAATGTAATGCTCCAGATTCTCAACTAGCTCAAAGGAAGGTCAATTTTATAGCTTCTCTAATCAGGCAAACCGGTTTCAGCTGTGCTAACATAATTGTACAAGGGTTTTCTAGGCTTCTCTAAACATTCATTAGCCTTCTTACACAGTTAAACACAATGTACCATTAAAACACTGGAGTGGTGGTTGTTGGAAATGGGCCTCTTACACCTATCTAGATATTGTATTAAAAACCAGACGTTTGCAGCTAAAATAGTCATTTACCACATTAACAACGTATAGAGTGTATTTCTGATTAATTTATTGTTAGTTTCATTGAAGGAAAAAAAAAAAAAAAAAAAAAAGAGAAAAAAAAAAAAAAAGTTAGCATATGTGCCCCTGCTATGTACTGTGTAATGGATGTGACTGACCATTCAGGGACATGGTCTTATCATACCACATCTCCTGGGCCGAGAAGACACTAAAGGAGCATTATGTGTGAGGTAAAACATTTCTAAAAAAATGTTTTACCTGAAAGAAAGAATAATCTACGATCCCGTGCTTTATAGCCTATATACTTTTTTTTTTATCCTCCCCAGCATAGGAGATGTGGTATGATCAGATCATGTTCCTGTATTGTCAGATACGGCCATTATACAGTACACAGCAGGGACTTGCTTATTAGAATTTCTCAGAACAGGAAAATTTTTAAGCACATCCAATTGTGGAATTAATTATTTCAATTATTTATTTCATTATTTATCTATTGATTAATATTAACTCCAAAATGAACTTTGTTCGTGGGAAAAAACCCTTTAAGGTCTCAGTACAAATGAATGTCTGACCACGCAGTACACCGATGAGGGGTAGTTACCCCGAAACGCAGTGTCTATGGTTTGGTGTTCTGATCTGGCACAAATCCTTGGTCATATTAAAAGGCTTGTTAAAGAGTCGACTATAACCTTGAGGATTGCTACCTAAATGTGGCACTAGAGTTCATCCACTTCTTCATTGGAAGTGACAATTTGCATATTTTCAAGAGGAGCATTGCGGCTTTAAGTCTCCTTAGCAACTTATCTGTCTCCTTATGGCTGCAGGCAAACTACTCTCCATAAGGTAGATAGCTAGGTCCCCAGACCTTGTCTGGCCACAGGCATTTCTGGGGTCAGGACTACATCAGCAGCATGATCATGTCATATTGATAAAATTGTCTCTGTGTAGTGTGCTTTAGGGTTAGCAGTGGTATAAAATAAAAGATGACCATATACATATATAATTAAGTAGTGGGAGGGTCATATTGGAAGACATGTTCTGTGGGGTGTTAGGACTGTAGCAATGCCCCTGGCAGTACCAATCGCTTATAAGGCATAATTCCAGCTGCTTTTGGAGGTGGACACAGGGCTGTTGGGCAGATTTACCAATGATGTGTCCACTATACTTTAGAAGACTATTCTTCCTATCCAGCATCTACATATTCCGCAGAGCTTTACAGACATCATGGTCCTCATATGGGGATTTATGCTGAAAGCTGCAACCAGTTGGACTGGAAAGTGAGAAAACCTACAAAAAAAAATTGCAAATTGAGGGAAAAAGTTTAAAAAACAAAACAATCTTACTTGGTAAAACATGAACGTGCTGATGTCCATCCATGTGTTGGGGGTTTTGTCCAGTTAACTCACGAAAAAGCTCGACCTGGGCGCTCAATTCTTGCCGAACCTGACAATTAAATGGCAGCGTTTTGCACATTTTCACAACTAGAGAATTTTGCTTTAGTCTTTGAGTACGGCATGATTACGATCGGATACTAAATAGAGTGAATAACACAACTGTATGACTGGTGCAAGGCCATTTAGGCAACATGTGAACATATGGTCTATTTGTCATGGTTTTACCCTGCAGATTTAAATGCAAACAACCTCCAGCATAAAATGTTACCATTAGGAGATTATATTTTAATAATTGTCATCTACTTTTCACAAGGTTTTACAAGTAAATTGATACGGGGGTGTGGATTTTAAGATACCTTACATATAAGTAGAGCGGAATCTAAGAATAAACTGCACATCCAGCATCAAGATCTGCTTAGTTATTAAATTGGACTTCCAATGTAATTACCTTAGTTTTCAGACTGTAAGATGCATTCCTGTGCAGGGGAGGACGCAAAATACAGACAATACGTCACGGGATCGCAAATAATGAGGTAAAACTGTTTTTAAAAACAAGGGGAGATGTTTCACCTCAAAAAAGAATGAGCTGTGACGTCATTACCTTTTTACTCATGTCCTCCCCTGCTCAAGATCAAACCATGCTGCTTTCACGGTCAGACACAGCCATTACACAGTATATAGCAGGGCTATATATATAAAATTCTCAGCATGTGAACATTTTTTTTAAATCACATTCAATTGTGGAAGTTATCGTTATTCCAAGATCTATTGATTATAATGAACTATAAAATTAACTTTGTTTTTGGGAAAACCTCTTTAATCCTGGTCAAGTATCCAACGCCTTTGGCTGTGAAACAACCCCATATCAGGCTTCCTCCACTTAGCTAGAGAGTTCCTTTAATTTCTTGATTTGTTAGTGTGTTTTTCCCATGTTTCTTCCAGACCCGTTTGTATCCATCAGAGCTTAGTCTATTGACTTTCATCCCAGTCACCCATTTCTAGTCTTCTACTGTCCACTTTTTGTACTTCTTTGCAAACTCGAGCTGATGCTTCTTATGGTATTGTAGATGAGGCTTCATCTTTTTACAGGCCACATTTCCAGACTTGTATAACATGTGTTGTATGGATGTCCATGATCTCACTGTTAGGCTGAAGGCACACTATTGTGTATCAAACATGGAGCGTGTTTGATGCACGACAGTGATGCGAGTGATATGCGTGTTGTTGGGTTTGTGTGGTGCGAGTGGTGGGTATGGTGAGTGTGCCTGCCGGTATTCATGTGAGTGTGCTGCAAGTGAAGTGAGAGTGCGTGTGTGCTGCGTGTGAGTGTGATGCTGTCCATGGTCCTGAAGGACCGCGGACAGCATTTGCGGTGACTTTAAACTCGCTGGCTGTCAAAGCCGGTGAGTTTGAATTTACCGCTTTGCCAGTATAGTAGTCAATAATGATCCAGTCCTGTCACAGCAGTGCTGAAACATTGTTTAATAAACTCAGAAAATGAAATAATAAAGTGCTGGGTGTTATTTATTATTTTAACCCCCTCTGCAGGCTCTGCGCTACATGTCGGCATAGAGCCTGCAGATGCGGCTAATAAAAGACGGTGTTAGAAGGGTTAAAATGCAGTTAGTGTGCTGCCATCATGTTTACAGAGTGTGTACACTCTGAGTAAACATAGTGACAACACACCCTGGCAGTACAGGGGTTAATACCTTTATTTTACTGATCCCGGCAATTGTCGGGTCATTTTACATTACTGACAAGCTGCTCTCCTCCTCCACTGAGCTGTCCGTGGTCCTGAAGCCTCAGTGTGATATTACTGTAATATCACACTGAAGCTTCAGCACCAGGGACAGCGGTTGCCATGGTACGCTTTTCAGATCCAGGGATGGTGTACAGACAGTCCGCGCTGCTTGAAATAATCAGTCACAAGTCTTTTACCTAAAGACCCCTCCTTCTTAATTTCCACCTACGCGTTTCAGTGCCACTCCGGGCACCGTCACCTGATGACGGTGCCCGGAGTGGCACTGAAACGCGTAGGTGGAAATAAAGAAGGGGGGTCTTTTACCTAAAGACTTGTGACTGATTATTTCAAGCAGCGCGGACTGTCTGTACACCATCCCTGGATCTGATCCTCTTTACAAATGCTACGTGGCGGTGGAGGTCCTGCAGCAGCTTATAAACTACATGCAATAGAAACTAGTTGTGGGTGCACACAACTAGACAAGGTGAGTGCACCTCTTTTTGATCTGAGTGTGGAATCAGTGTCATATTGATAGGGCACTATTGCGCCTCGCTTGTCTCCTTTATCTTTTTCTATGGTACGCTTTTAGCGTACTTACACCAATTGCGTACCCCTGCACTGCCAGGGTGTGTTGTCACTATGTCTACACAGAATGCTTTTATTAGCTGCATATGCAGGCTCTATGCCGACATGTAGCGCAGAGCCTGCAGAGGGGGTTAAAATGATTATTAACACACAGCACTTTATTATTGAGATTTCTAACTGAGTTTTTTTAAACAATGTTTCAGCACTGCTGTGACTGGACTGGACCATTATTTTTTTTTGTTCCAATAATTTTTATTGAGGTTATGCAAATAAATACAATGACATAAACATGGACAAGAATACATAAACAAGAAAACAAAACAGCCAAGGGAAGTAGAGGGGGTGGGGGGAGGTTTGGATGAGACAAGGACCGGACTGGAACATTATTGATTACTATACAGGGAAAGCTTTGACAGCCGGCGAGTTTGAAGCGATTTTAACAGCACACTCGTGCGAAATCTCGCCCCCATAGATTTGCATTGCCGTCTCGCGCGTGCAGCTGCACCATGCTGCGACTGCACTCGCTTCTGACTCTCAATGCCTGATATTGCACTCAGACCAGTGTTGCCCTGAGAGTTTCCCTCGCATTGCACTTGCACGAGTCCCTCACACAACGTTCAGCCTTACAAAGTATGCGAGCTACCTTCACTTCAATGTTTGTTGAGCCAGAACTGAGCGATATTCTGAAGAGCCGAATTGTTGACACTGATATTGTGCCTGGACATCCACCTCTTGGCTTTTGAATGGATTGATGGACTTCATCCTGTATTTTTCCAACGGTCCTGGCACCCATATGAGGCAGTTTAGCAATTTACTTGGCCAAGAGACAGCTATTGATTAGCTGAATGATGCAAAATCTTTTATTAGCAAGAAGATCTTCATGGCTGCCCTCAATTCAAACCAGTGACCTTTCACTTGGGAATCATACTAATAACACTCTGAGCTATTAGGGTATGTGAGAACAGTTTGTAATTAGTAGTGTACAGGAAGAACAGAAAAATGCAAACAGTAACAATGCAAAAACCTGACAAAAATCTGCATAAATTAGTCATATGTTAAATAGTGTCAAGTCAAATGTATGTATGAAATAAGGGTGGCTTCACAATGGTGGTTTTCCGTATTGCGTCAGTATCTGCCAAAATCCTGATACATCCTGACCAAGCATGTGTCCCTATACTTAACATGGGGCCGCAGGGACATCAGGAGGCATCAGGATTTCGACAGATGCAGACGAGTGCGGCGCTTTGTCCACACCCTCGGCCGCATATTGTTGCGGATTTTTGGTGCTTGGACAATCCTGTTGTGTACAGATGTCGCAAAACAATGCATTGAAGTTAATGAGGCCGCATCCAGGCACTAGTGAACGCGGCTAAGCCAGATCAGTGTGTCACAAAGAGCATGCGCAGAGTAGTCCGAGTCAAGCTCGGAATAGTCTCTCTCATTCACAGATGCCTGCGTTTTCAGCCTGATCAGGCAAGGAGGCAAGTGTGAAACCAGCCTAAGCAAGAAGATTGTCCATGAAAAGAAGTTAGTCTCACATTCAAAGCTGTAGTGGATGGGGAGATATGGAGCCTAAATGTTAAACGTTCTAAACATTGTTACCCCTTTTGCTTGTCAAAGTATACAACAGGATGGGGGATATATACACTGGAAAGAGCCTGGGATGGGGGACATTAACACCATAACAATGTTAGCAGCAGATCTCCCCCATAACAGTGCATCACAAGCATATTTTTTGCTTCAATTTTTTCCTATTTTCCTCCTCCAAAACCCTAGGTGCATCTTATGGCCTACTGCATCTTATAGTCCGAAAAATATGATAAGTCAAGTATAGGTAGAAGCAGAATATAAAATATAGAATTGGCATCTAGTTTACTTTGTATTGTTTGAATGAATATATAATCGCACAATTGCATAATTTATGTTTGAGTACAGAAATTGCTTGAGGCTACTGCGACAGAGGGACTTTTGTCGTGCGGTGGAAAGTAATGCGACACTGAAACATCAGCTGTTCCTATGTGCAGGTATGCTTTTATGTCCATTCTGCCTCTAGGAGCTGTAGACCAAACATAAAAACTAAACATCTGCTTAAAAAAATTCTAGTTAAACAGTGCTAATAGGTAATTAAAATATTTAGTTCACTACCTTTATAAACAGGATAGGTGATAGGCGGCCGTCACACGCTGAGATATCTCTAGCGATATTGTAAGCGATCACGTGCACGCGCAATCGCTTACAATATCGCTCACATCGCTGGTGAGATGTCACACAGACAGACTCACCAGCTATGTGGAGCCGCGATCTCGCTGGTAACTATGGTACACATCGGGTAACTAGGCGCCGCGCGTCGCTTAGTTACCAGACGTGTACCATAGTTACCATCTCCCAGCATAGACTCTGCGCTGGGAAATCGCTCATCGTGGTGTTATACACCACGATGAGACAGATCGTCAAATCGCTCATCGCTAGATCTGAGGTCCGGAGCTCAGATCAGCGATGTCACGATCAAGCGATTTACCATCGTAAATCGCTTGATTACATGCAACGATTTCTTGCCCGATATCGCTTAAGCGATCAAAAAGGAGATCGCTTAAACGATATCGGGCAAGAAATCGTTCCGTGTGACGGCCGCCTTACACGTATCCTTGATGGTTCTTGAAGTCCCCGTGTGAATAACTTAGTAGTGTGCATGCACGATCTCTGCTCCGGTCACTTCTATGGGTCTATAGAAGTGTAAGGCCATGCTCACACATGCATTTTTACCTTGGTGTTCTAAAAGTCATGACAATCTAAACCTGCGTTTTTGATTCCCAGCAAATCCTATGTGATTCAGGAAAACCTGTCCACATACAAGGTTTCTTTTTTGCATAAACTGAAACCTTCACAGGTTTTGCTGCGTTTTGAAGATGAGAATGGCACTTTTTTACACAGAACACTGGAAAAACACTGAAAAAAATGCAGGTTTTCTCCTGCCAAGAAATCTGGATGTATGAACAAACCCCTAAGGTTGTGATGCAGCAAAAATGCAGTATGTGAACACAGCCCTACTGACTTCTATCAGATTACAGAAGCAATACTGCAAGTGTGATCATCGCTCCCATAGACAGAGAAAGGAGCCATGGTCATGCATATGCAATGCAGCCTCACTCACAGCTAAAGACCCTCATATATACAAGAACTTAGCCAATACCAAATATGTTTGTTTATGGTGTCAATTCCGGTGCACGCCAAACCACATCTATTTCGGGACATATTAAAATACTGCAGTTTTGAGCTGCGGTGGCGTGCACTGGAACTGACAGGGGCCATGCTGAGTAAGTGACCCGGGAGTGGGGGCTACCATGTAAGCGTTTCAAACAAGAGGAGGACCTAGCATTGTTTTGCTGGGCTATGCCTGCGAGTACTGCAACTTCATGTACTTTGTCTATTTCAGACACCACTATTGCCATCATCTGAAGGTGGGCTTGTAAACAATGAGCAATCCCTCTACTATAGCCATGACTCCCCTGATGAGGAGAAATCTGAAACGCGTCAGGAGCAAATCAGATGACATGGTGGCATTTTGAATACTTTGCTGAGCCCCATTGAGCCTGGATGTCATTAGTAAAAGGTCATCCAGAGCCACAAGAACTCAAACACATGTGAACTACTGAAGACAACCCGGTGAGATCATTCCAATATAGAGGGTGCAGGGGTTGTTTTTCATTACACATATATATTTGGTTGGTCAACAGAAAGGAATGATTTGATCCTTTTTACCTGTTATAGCCAGATATAAGGGAGATTGATCTATGACTATATGAGAAAACTGATAAGTAGTCTTATGATTGGTCACAATTTGATCCTCAGTTGGATTGTGAAGGATCTTTTTAGCAATACATGGGTGTAACACTAAGCACCATATGTGTGGTTTTCTTTTTTGTTGTGTGTTATTACCAGGACGGATCTATTGTCCTTTTAGATGATTACAGTAAAAGGTAAGTTTTAACCTCTTAGCTTCTTTATGCTATGATTTGTTTGAAGGGCCGAAACTAAGGTCGGCATTAGGCACAGTCTGACATTGTTGGCCATTAACCCTGCCAATATAAGGTGCTCTGGTGGACCCTTCTCATCCAACATTACACGGTCAACCATTCTTTCTCAGCATCTCGTGAAGTTATGTGCATTAGCAGAAAATATGTATGGAGAATATATCTATCAGTAAAGAACACATTACATCAACTGAAGTTATACTATTTTTTTTGGACCATAAGATGCATTTTTTTCTCCCAAATTGTGGGGGAAAGTGGGGGTGTGTCTTGTGGTCCGAACACACAAGGCTGTGCTGTACTGTACTGGAGGGTTCGGCTCTGAAGCAGCTGGAGGAGGCTGGCTCAGGCTGCAGGAGGTCACATGTCCCCGCTCATTAGTCTGCTGTAATTTGCGCTGCATCCTGCTGTCCATCACCTCTCAGTGCTGAAGGTGGGGGGGGGGGGGGTTTGCAATATCCCATGATGGGGGAGGCCATAAACTACCTGGAAGGGGCCAGGGATGGGGACATTACCCCCATATCATTGTCAGCAGCAGATTTCCCCTCCATAACAGTTAATTATAACCACATTTTTTACATACTAATTTTGTATTTCCTATTCTCCTCCTCTAAAATTTGGGTGCTTTTACAGTCCAAAAAATATGATAATTTGTACCTTGTTGCTTATTCTAATACATGTTAAAGTTTCGTATGTAAAACATGGTCGATAGTGTATGCAGTCATAGACTCACTTCTGACATGCTTAGTTGTCCTTGCGCAAGTACTTTTCGAATACCCATTTTCCCAAGAAACGCTCCTTGATCATTTATTAGAGTGGAGTTCTGCTGAAGTTTTCTACATATTGGTATACCTTCTGAGAGATTAGCATGTAAGCCAATTGGGATATTATACCTGTAAAAATAAAAATAAAAAAAAAAACATGACCTTTTAGCAGTACATATATGAGGCACATTTCACATTAAGAAGAATAGAACTGTAAGAACAGGCAATAGCCAAATTAAGGCTGCGATTTTTGAATTTGACAGTTTTGCCATACCTGCAGCCTAAGGGTGGAGGCACACTGTTATGTATAAAAAAAGGAGCGTTTTTGATGCACGACAGTCATGCGAGTGCTGGGCATTTTTTGCATGAGTGTGGTGCATATGGGCGTGTGTGCATGGTTGTATGTATGACAGTGTGGTGCGAGTGAGGTGCAAGAGTCTGAGTGTGGTGTGAGTCAGTGTTCGCAAGATTTGTCAGCATGCTGAGAAATCCCGGCAAGCAAACTTCAGTACAGGAGGACAGCACCGACTGTCAGCTCAGCAATGATTTCAGCCCCGCCGACAGCATTTACTGGCGAATTCAAACACAGCTGCCGTCAAAGCAGCGGTGTTTGAAATTGCCGGGACAGTAACCAATCAGCTTTCACGCTGTGACACAGCGGTGAAAATTGGTTAAATTGACTGGTAAATGGTGTCCATGATGCTGAAGATAAAACTTCAGCACCATGAAATGCAGGGACTTTCAAACACCAGCGGTGTTTGAATTTCCCAGTAAATGCTGTCCATGGTGCTGAAATTTTAAACACTGCTGCTTTGACAGCAGCTGTGTTTGCAGACATTGTAAGATAGCACACGTGTGCGACTATTGCACAGTGTGCTGTATGGGTGCGAGATTTTTTCGCACCCATATACTTACAATGGGCACATGCGCAAGGAAATTGCATTCAAATCGCAGCATGCTGTGATTGAACTCGCATTTCACTCACAATGCGAGTTCAGTGCATGGAAAATGCACTGATATGATCAGAATCATTTAATGATTCCGGTCCGAGTGCAATGCGAGTTTCTCTCGCCCGTGTGCCTCCACCCATACCAGGATACTTGCAGCAAGCCTGCATTCAGCCACAATCATCCCCTATGGGACTTGAGGTCATGTGCGGCAAGTGTGGTTGTGCACTTTCAGCAAGTCAAGAAAACGCTGCTAGCATTGTGCTGGATCGTGGCAAAACTGCACTTGCCGCACATATGACCGCAAGGCCCCTAGGGAATGAATGAGGCTTGCCGCCAGTGAGCAGTTATGCAACAAAACTGCAGGATCTGCCGTGATTGGAAAAAAAAAAAATTGCTGATGTGAAAGCAGCCTAAGACTTCATGCTTTAAAGGGTTATTCCCTTCTCAGCATTCATGGGAATTTGAGAATTATGCAATAGTGAGATGAGATCAGATCAAGTGGTTTGTGCTATGCATTTTCCATCTCTCCCACAGAGGAGAATGGCATTTATGGAAACTGTGGTATCATGCCGTTTCTACAATTCAGAACTTGCCTCCTTTAGCATAAATAGATATTTCCATCTGAGCCATTAGTGGCCGACATTCGAACCCCTAAAACAGACCCTATACAGAGATGTGTGAAGTCCATGAATCTTCTGTATACTGCCATATAGGCCTCAGAAGGCCTTTCCTTCCCTAGAAGCAATACAGTGGAGCAGTCTACAATTTTTATGAAAAATACATATGAAAAGTGGAAGCTTGTGAAGGCAGAGTAAAGGCTCAATGCACTAGAAGAGGAGTTTAGTTGTGTTTCCATACAGTATAGAACCATAATACAGCAAAGTGCTAGGATCTTATATTTAGAAATGATGTGATGATTGGGGAAATCTGATGTGGCTATGAGGGGAAACTTTCACATTTTAGTTTCATTAAAAAAAACTCAAAATATGCAGTTCACTTCTGCTATACCTGCAGGTTATGGATACTTGTCATACTGGAAACGATCATTACCTGGTGTGGGAACACAGTCTACTGATATTTGTGGAGAATACAAGCACCGGCACTGGAGATATGAGCTGGCACAAATGTTCGAGGTATGAGGAGACCTGCATACGTGTAAATGTAAATATGAACTCGATGGCCTCTAAGGGTGTGCCTTCTTCCATCACATTTAGAAAACTTGACATCCATGTCCTTACCTGCGAGCCAATTCTGCTGCACAAGCTGCAGAGACGCCATTCACTAGAAGAGATACATTCGTTATGGCGCCAGCGTGGAAACATTCAACGATGCCAACATCTCTGCGAGGGCAGTAACCAAAGTCATCTCCTGTTACCACCAGCTTGATCCTGGTGTTCACAGACATATCCTCTAGCCCAGGATAACTAGAAAGTAGGGAAAAGTGGAGACTATGCATTACACGTCATTCAATTGTAACCTTATTTTTATACTGTAGATTGTGTCAGGTGTCCTGGTCCACAATATAACCTGCTGACAGAATATGAATGGAGTCCACAAACCTACTGGATCTGTGGTTTATAAAAGACTAATGGTAGAGTCACGCAGCTTTACTACAAAATGAAGCCGACTGTTAGGGCCGCTTTACACACCCCAACTTCTGTGTCCAACTTCTGAACAGATCTCGTGTTTAACATTTGTACACAGCCACAAAATGGAACAATGTGTCCATGATTTCACTGCAACCAGAGATCTGTTCAGAGTTGGACACAGAAGTTGGTGTGTGTAAAGCGGCCCTTATATTTATCTCAAACTGCAGAAAAACTCCATCAATATATATGAAATAGATTCAATCCCAGGACCTATTACAGTTAGTTTAGGTGACGGGTGTGCCAGGGCTTGTGGGCATATGAGAAAAGATGCATATTGAACTTTTATATCACTAATTGTTCCACAAGAGAAAAATGCCAGAATTGTGACAAACCAGGACAGAGGTTACCAGAGAAAAGACTAAGGTCATGTGCACATGTAGAGTATTTGGTGAATTTATTACCTCAGTATTTATAAGCCAAAACCCGAGTGGGAAAAAAGTCCAGAAGTGGTGACGTGTTTCTATTATACTTTTCCTCTATTGTTCCACTCCTGGTTTTGTCTCACCGATATGGAGATAAAATTGTCACCAATGACTCAAAGTATGCATACATGTGGGGTAATAGGGTGGATATACCGTAGTCGTTGCCTGTTGAGAAAATGCCTCCATCTCTACATATGTAAAAGGAAGCAGGTGGATTTAGGCTCAAATGAATCAATCAGCAACTTTGTAACCGTCGTTTAAATTTAATAGTAATGTAGATCAAGTAATTATAATCGACTTTCACATATACTTTATTAATGAAATCAGAGGGAAACCATTAAAAAAAAATTCCACAAGATGTCCTCAGCAGGCTGTGTGTGAAGCTCATTCTTATGGCCACTTTACACACACCAACTTATCTGTCCAACTTCTGAACAACTTACTGGTTGCAGTGAAATCATGGACACATTGCTCCATTTGTACACAGCCACAAAATGGAGCAATGTGTCCATGATTTCACTGCAACCAGTAAGTTGTTCAGAAGTTGGACAGATAAGTTGGTGTGTGTAAAGTGGCCTTTAGTCAGCTCCATCTTCAGGGGGCGTGGCCTAGCTATGTTTACAATACAGATGATAAGACTCTCAAACTACCTCATGCAGGCATCATGCTGAGCTCAAACAGCTGCTGAGAGACCTTTTCTGACTCCTCTGTTCACATGGCCTCTGCTCTGTGTCATCACCCATAAGAGGCCATGTGAATGGAGGTGCAGGCATGAAGTAATTTGACAGTGGTCTTATCTGTATTGTGAATGCAGTTTAGGCCACACCACCTGAATATGGAGGTGAGGAGAATTAGCTTCACACACCACTTGCTGAGGACATCTTGTGAAAGTTTTTTAATGGTTCCCTTCCTGATCTAATTACTAAAGTATATGTGAAAGTTGATTATATAAGATAAGATAAACTTTATTGATCCCGGAGGAAATTACAGTATTACAGCAGCAGAACAAAGATCAAGAACATTTCACACTTTACAAAATAAGTCTATATGGACAGCAGATGTGGGTAGACTGGTACATGTACCTCACCTATTCCCCCCATACACATAGAACTTCACATAGTCTTGGGACGCTTTACACTTATATATTTGTTAAACATCCCCACAGCTGTCGGAACAAACGATTTTCTGTATCTTTCCTTTTTACACATTAGTTGGATTAGACGCTTGCTGAATGTGCTCTTCTGCTTCGCAAACAGTTCAGAGAGCGGGTGTGTATTGTTGCTCATTATA
The DNA here is from genome assembly GCA_033576535.1 of Allobates femoralis. Taxonomy (NCBI): domain Eukaryota; kingdom Metazoa; phylum Chordata; class Amphibia; order Anura; family Aromobatidae; genus Allobates; species Allobates femoralis. The sequence continues at coordinate 649,664,653 of JARQOC010000003.1, forward strand.
GCCTTGCATTTCTTATTAATTCTATCCTCTACCTCCTCGAAAGTCCTAAGTTGTAGACCCACCGCCGCACTAGCCTTCTTGATAAGTTTATTCAGCTTATTAGCGTCAGCTGTGCGCACACTACTACCCCAGCATATTATTGCAGCAAAGATTGCACTCGCCACAATAGATTGTTAGAACATTTCAAGCATTTTGCTACACACATTAAACGACCTTAAATTTACTTAGGAAGTAAAGTCTACTCATCCCTTTCTTGCAAACCTTCTCCATATGGCACCTCCAATCAAGCTTGCTGTCCAGGTGAACCCCCAAATATTTGAAATTCTCCACCATCTCCACATCCTGACCATCAATAGTGATAGGTAAGCAATCCTTCATGCACCTTCCATAACTCAACACCAACTCCCTGGTTTTCTTTACGTTGAGTTCTAAATGGTTAGCCTGGCACCAGTCAACAAAGTCCGAGACCACCCTTCTGTATTCCTCCTCCCCCCGGCCTCTCTCAATACCTCCGACTATCACGAGTCATCAGAGTACTTCTGAAGGTGACAAAGGTCTGATTTATACTGAAAATCAGCTGTGTATAACGTAAAAAGGAATGGCGACAGCACCGTTCCCTGAGGGGCTCCAACACTGCTCCAAACACTATCCGATACGGCCGCCCCCAACCTTGCGAACAGTGGCCTGTGCAACAGGTAATCAATGATCCAATTCACTAGTCCCTCATCAACCACCATTTCAACCAGCTTTTTACGTAATAATAGTGGCTGTAAGGTGTTGAATGCACTGGACAAATCGAAGAACATGGCACGTACAGTGGTTCCATCATTGTCCAAAAAGGAATGTACTGTTTGTAGCAGATATGCTACAGCATCGTCCACCCCTAGACTCTGCCGATACGCAAACTGAAGGGGGTCCATAAAAGCAGACACCCTCGGACACAAGTAGGCAAGTACAATTCTCTCCAAGGACTTCATCGCATGCGATGTTAAGGCCACCGGTCTATAGTCGTTATGGGAGCTCGGGAAGGTAGTCTTGGGAACCGGCACCAGGCAAGAAGTCTTCCATAGAACTGGTACTCTCTGTGATTGTAAGTTCCAGTTAAACAGGTGCTGGAAGACAGTGCACAACTGATTTGCACACAGCTCTGAGGACACGTGGACAGATACCATCAGGCCCTGCTGCTTTACCAATGACCAGCCTACTAAACTGTTCCCTCACATCATTTTCTGAGATCAAGAAAGTCTCCAACTTCCTCCTCCCAGTTGATATTGCTTGTCGCTCCCCGGCCTTCTCCCCTGTTGACATTGCACATTTATCGTTGAATCTGTTGAAAAACTCATTCATCTCATTAGCCATGATCAGCCCCCAACCCCCTGATCTGACCTTGCCTTAAACCCAGTCAATAGCTTCATTCCAGCCCACACTTCTCTGGAGTTGTTGTGTGACAATTTATTTTCCAATTTAATTCTGAATGCTTCACGGGCAATCTTAATTTTCCCCTTTAAGTCTCTCTGTACAATTTTCATCTCCTTCTTGTCTTTCCTTTTAAAAGCTTTTTTTTTCCTGTTTAGTAGATGTTTCAATTCTTTTTAATCCAAGGCTTGTTGTTTGCATAACACCGAATCTCATGAATAGGTACAATATTGTCAGTACAAAAGTTGATGTAATCAGTAACTCTCCAGGTAACCTCATTAACATCATCATTATGTTCCCTGGCACATAACACCTCCCAGTCTGTGCAATCAAAGCAGTCTTGTAACCTCTTCTCTGCTGCCGGAGACCACTTCCTTATCTGTTTAATTGTCACTGGTTGTTTGCAGACAACTGGTTGATAGGCTGGAGACAATAGTATGAGGTTGTGGTCAGATTTCCCCAGGGGGGGCAATGCAGATGATGAGTAAGCATCCTTAACACTGGCATAGAGGAGATCCAATATATAATTGTCCCGTGTAGAACATTTGACATATTGATAGAACTTTGGTAATGAGATCTTGGCTTGATTAAAATCCCCAGAAATGACAGTTAGAGAATTAGGGTGTTTCGTCTGAAGACAGTACTTCCCCAGCTGCCTCTGGATTTGCAGATGGTGGTATATACGACACCACTGCAATAACAAGAGAGAATTCTCTAGGCAGATAGTAAGGCCTGAGGCCCACTGCTAATGTTCAATGTTTGGGCAACAATGTCTCTCCTTTACTGTTACATGCCCGATTACACCATCTGTTGTTAATGTACAGTATCACTCCTCCACCCTTCTTCTTACCGCACTTCACTCTGTCCCTGTCAGCCCAAACCATATGAAACCCTGGTACCGATTCACATGAATCTGGGACGTCCTCATGCAACCAGGTTTCTGTAAAGCACTTGCTTTACACTATTGCTCACTATTGCTATTCACTTGCTCTACATTACTATTAAATAAAAATTTAAACGACGGTTATGCTTTAACATACTTTAAGGCCACGTGCACATGCTGAGCATTTGGTGACTTTTTTAATCTCAATATTTGGTGAGATGACAGCCCTGTTGGCAGCCAGAGTAGACCAGTTCAATCAGGTCTGGGCCCCGTGGGATTACTTCGCTGCTCAGGAGGGTATTTAATGTTGAGACATTCTCCCTGGTCCTGGGAGGGCTCACTCCCCTATCCTTCCCTCCCCTACTCCTCCTCTCTCTCCCCCCCTTCTTTATATCCTTTCCTATCCCCCCCACCTCCCTGTTCGATCCTTTTTCTATCCCTTTTGGTTTTCTTGGTTATTTGTCTAAGTATTACCTATTTGTTACTATCTATTGTTCAAGGGAGATGAGCATTATTGGTGACCCTGCGCACCTGGATGTCCCTCTATGGGAAGTGTACCAGATTATACTGACTCCTTGGAAATGGTGGATCGCTACCACCAAGGACACAAGAAACATTTGACGATATGGACGCAAAACCCCCAGGGGTTTCACCTAAAAATACCATAACCTGAGTCACTTGACATTCCTCCCTAATGTTCCTGTATTAATGCAATTCATTTGATGGTTTATTCCTTTTCTCTGTATTACGGTATATAAAACCCAATAAAAACTTATAGTTGAAAAAAAAAAAAAAAAATATTTGGTGAGATTTTTACATCAGTATTTTTGAGTCAAAATTAGGAGTGGAACAATCAGCGAAAAAAGTATAACAAACACGTCACCACTTCGATATATATCACCCACTCCTGGTTTTGGCTACAAATCTGGATGTAAAAAAAAAAAATAAAATAAATAAAAACCTCAAACACTCAACATGCGCACGTGGCCTAAACTACATTAAAAACACACCGTTTTTGTTCTTTTCTGTTTTGGTTAGCGCAAGAACTGATCAATTTTCTGAAAAAACGCAATACTACCTCTCTGCCGGCTGTCCTGGGTTCTGAGGGGAGGATGTCCGATCACTGCAAGGACCTTAATCATTTGAATGGCCAATAGCGATCAGCTGATGTGTCACGTGACACATCAGCTGATCAGTTTGCCGCTGGTCAGCTGATTCATGTCCTGCAGCGACAGCATCACGGGACAGCTGGCAGAGAGGTATTTTATTTTTAATACCCATAGCTTTCATTTAGTTTGCTTTAGCAGTGTATATAGATATGCTGGAAAAGTGAAAGTACACACGTCACACGGTTATTGCTGGCCCAGTGTGACATCACTTCCCCCTGTGCTTATGGTATAAATGCGGCTGTAAAAAAGAAAAAAAAAACAAGAAAAAAACCCAAAAAAACACACAGTGTGTATGCACCGCATTGTTTATCGGCGCTAAATAGCGCGTCCGCAAAATGCGTGAAAAACGCACCCGCAAAAAAAATGTGGCAATCACATATGAACGTAGCCTAAAAGGGTAATGGGCCTCAGTCAGGGAATATCTGTGTAAATAAGGTGGCCAGAACTATACTAGTATCTAAGTGTACTGTGATCAGGACTTACACAAACAACCTAATTATGCAAACACTGAACTATTCACTTATGTTGGAGTTATAGGAACACTATCTGCTGTTGTATTCTGAAATTCTACCCACCTTTGGTCCATCGCACATAAACAGATATTCCCATTTCAGCCATGCATGGCATAGATGGAATGACCTTACATATATGAGAAAGTGACATATGATACAGTATGTAACTTTTTGCAAGTGCAATTACCAACTCTGAAGTGCGGGTATGCAGTTTGAATCAAGTCTCCACAACCCCTTCCCCCTCAGGCTCCTGCTGGGTCATTACAGAACCAAGTTCTGCAGAATCATCTGAACACCTAATCAGTATGGGCTTCACACCTCTCCCCCATCAAATGATATTGGTGGAAACAATAATGGTGGGTTTACACGCCGCGATATCGCTATACAACGGCGCGGGAGCGCGCATTTTTTGAGCACTTTTCCCGATATCGCATCGGCGGTTTACACGCTGCGATATCGGGAAACAACGTCCCTACGATGTGTACGCCCACTAATCCAGCAACGACCATTTAACATGGGAGTTAATGGGTGAGGTGCGAGTACACATCGTAGTTGGATGTTTACACGCAACGATCCGGCTCCAACAGGCATCCGATATCGGGCGGTTGAATAGCCCGCTCATTCGACCCCCGATATCGGATTACCATCGTTCCTGCATTGTATTATACCTTCAAACAGTACAATGCAGGAACGATATCGGGTCCAACTCACGACCAATCTGACTTTTTGTCGGAGTTGGGTCAGAGTTGGACGCCGATATCGCGGCGTGTAAACCCACCATAAGGCAATCTGAATTTAAACCAACAAAATAGGTCCTCTCAACTAATGTTCTTCTATTATACCAGTATTGGATAGCATTTCAAATCAAATGATATGCCCTGATGTGGCGCCCCTATGGCAAGGCGCCACAGGGAGGTACTGCTCCCCAATTAAAGGTGTGGTGCCTCCATAACGATGGGGAAATCTTCAGAGTCTGCACCCTAGCACCCATAAGCAGGCCACTTGAAGACAGGGGACCGTTTATTTAGTAGGTCCCAGTGGGTGGAGGCTAGAGAGCGGGAGACGGGGAGCAACAGCACAGTCATAAAGTTGGTGTGAGAGAGCAAGGACGGCAGACGCAGGGGACCCTGCGACTGCAACTGGAGGGCACCTCTTAGGAGAGGAGTGACCCAGACTCTGAAGGGGGTTACTCCAGGACTGGTTGGAGCCAGCTGGAGGCCCAGGTCACTACGGCATACCGGATCCGAGGCAGCTAGTAAAAGGTCCAACCTTAACTGGAGACCAGTAAGGTAAGGGCCCGACGCAAGGGAACCACAGCACCCCAAAGAAGCCCAACATCGGTCCCACAGCTGGGTCCACGACACCGACAAGTAAGAGACTTTCGGTAACAGACCCCGAGGACTAGAGACTTGGCTCAAAAGGGGCAAATAGACTGGCGGGCGGCAGCAGTTCATGCTGCCCGTTACTCCACATGTATAACGCATTTGGAGCAATCTAGGAAGACCCAGATGCAGTGGTACCTCACCCCGGAGAGAATAGCCAGATTCATCTCATCTCAGACTCGGGCACGACCCCACTGTTGAAAGGGGTGCCTGGTTATTGGAGACTCCCCGCATGTTTGGTGGTACTGCCCGGGTGTACGTACATTTTGGAGAGATGTTGAACGTATATTACTGGGAATTACTGGAATCCCTAATCCCCTCCTGCCACAGATGGCACTGCTGGGTATTGGATTGAATGCCATTCCTGGCCCTTTAAGACCCATCTACACTAATGTGTTGATTGCGGCGAGGCAATGTATTGCGGCTTGCTGGAAATCCCCTGTGACTCCTACTGCTGCGGATGTACTTGTCCGCCTCAACACTCACTTTCAGCATGAGTTGACCCTGTCCCACACAATTAAAAGGAGAACTAGGGTTCTGAGGTGGTGGGACCCGTGGGTGACCTCTGGGCATAATCTGGTCCAGATATAGAGTGAGCGCTCTAATACTAACACCTCTGTTATTGAATTATGTACGATATTACTGCAGCTTCTACCCCCCCCCTCCCCCCTCCCCTGGTTAGTCTTCTTTATTTGTATGTTGAGTTGCTATGTATTGTAATGCTCCTGATTTTTTTGGTTATGTACCTTCCAAAAATTTCAATAAAACTTCATGTTTTAAAAAAAAAAAAAAAAAGGGGCAAATACAGGCAGAGGGACAGGACCAGGACGCCATATTGAAGGCACCACTGTCAGACTCTAGAAAGCCCTCCAAGATTTGCTGCTACCAACCCCGTTCAACCAGACTGTACTGTGTACCCTAACATCTGCCAAGTACCAGTAAAGAACTGTTCGAGCTAATCTGGACTCTGTCTCAGTTATTCGCACAGGAGGTGAGGACTACTAATCCCCTCATCCACCCTGCTGCCCTGAGGTAAAACTCTACCTGTGGGGAGCTGTACTACCAAAGCTGCATTCACATCACCTCAGCGGCCGGCCACAGCGCTGGTAACCCTATCACCAGGTACCACAGGTGGCGTCACGTTACAAATCCCCCATCATCATCACCCCCACCCCGCCATTGAGGGTCCAGGGCACGGAACCGGGAATCGACCAGCAGTGATCCCCACCGAAAGTAACCACCTGTCCCGGTATCCGAGTACCCCTACCCTGTCGACCGACTCACCTGATGCCTAGGTTAGTCAGTGTAAATATACAGTATATGGCCTAAAGCAAAAGAAATGAACACTCAAAATCCTATAAATAATATAGTTTGAGCCAAATATATATATTTTAGACAGATTTCATACCTAGTAAAATGAGTGTTTACTTCCTTTGCCTTAGGCCACATATACAGCATTATACACTGACCTAAACATCAGGACATACTGGTATACGTTTAAATTAAACGCCTGAAACTTTGGTATTTTTGATGCAGACATCAAATTTCAATTCATCATTAATGTTCCTGATAAAACAGTACAGTTTGGTTACCACACTCTGTTTTTTTAGTAGGAATATTAATGAAGAATAGTAAATATACTATAATATATTTAATCGACTACCTAGCACAGGACCCTAAAAACCTGACATGTATATATTAAAGATGGCTGGCACACCCCTGTGTTGGGTGCTAGCTGGAAAAATACATAACATTACTAGATAAATGTCCGCTGCACACCAACACCAAAAATTCTAACAAGAAAAAAGCATAATGGCCGACATGAATTAATGCACAGTGTGAACAGGAGCAAAAGGCACAGTCGAAAACTACTCAAAGCTTATATAAGGAATAACATGAGAACTTAGCTGATGTGATGGCCACAGACACATGGGGGACCCCCTCCCTGAATGCAGGAGACATGCTGCATTTAGATTGCCATGTAGCAGGGGGGGGGGGTGACAGGTCCTCTTCATACTACACAGAATTTACCAATTTAGAACGTCAAGCAAAATAAACATGACAGCAGTAGGGACCACAGGCGGACACGTGCGGACCGGACCACAGGCGGACACGTGCGGACCGGACCACAGGCGGACACGTGCGGACCGGACCACAGGCGGACACGTGCGGACCGGACCACAGGCGGACACGTGCGGACCGGACCACAGGCGGACACGTGCGGACCGGACCACAGGCGGACACGTGCGGACCGGACCACAGGCGGACACGTGCGGACCGGACCACAGGCGGACACGTGCGGACCGGACCACAGGCGGACACGTGCGGACCGGACCACAGGCGGACACGTGCGGACCGGACCACAGGCGGACACGTGCGGACCGGACCACAGGCGGACACGTGCGGACCACAGGCGGACACGTGCGGACCACAGGCGGACACGTGCGGCCCTGGCAGGCGTCCTGTACGTTGTATTACACATTCTGATTAAACACAATATATATTGGCTGTGATAATTCAGCATAATGGAGAGGTTTCCCGCATATCTCTTACCCCCGTGTCACATCATTCATGTGCTGGGCCATGGGCATCACATGAATTTCCTGCTCCAACAGCTGATATGACAGAATAGATTATGTCACTTTATGGCAGTGTTTCTCAACTCCAGTCCTCAGGACCCACTAACAGATCTTGTTTTCAGGATTTCCTTAGTATTGCACAGGTGATCGTTCAATCACATGCACTGGGGATAATTCAAACCCTTGTGCAATACTAAGGAAATCCTGAAAACATGATGTGTTGTTGGGTCCGGAGGACCGGAGTTGAGAAACACTGATCTATGGTGACATCTCCATGGGTGGGAGGGGTGTACTACATCCACATCAGCAGGGGTGTAACTACAACAGGTGCACAGGCTGCAATCACACCCGGGGGCCCTGCAGTTTAGGGGGTCTCTAGAAAATGATCAGTGATACTAAAGACTTGCAATAAGTGGGGGCCCCGTTGGAGGTTTTGCATTGGGACCCCTGAGTTACACCTCTGTACCCCAGTAAAGTCACCATTCTGCTGCCATTAAAGGTTACAATTATTATTTATTGATATAGCACCATTATATTCCATGGCGCTTTACATGCTAAAAGGGGCAGACTAGGACAAGTAACATAGTAACAATACAAGTAACAATAAATGTGGACAATTCATTCGTACAGATACAAGAGGGGAGAAATCCTGTCAATAATCTGATGGCGATAATGAAATGTCAGATTATATTCTACACTTTGAAGTTAATACCTCTCCATAGTGTTGATGGGACAGAGCCCTGGACCTGGACAGACGCCGGACACTCTGCAAGTGCTTGGTGGTCTGGGAAAACCTAGATATCAATACCACAGTGAAGGCGGCGGGGGATATTATATAGGGCGGTTTTATTAATGCTCTCATAAGGGTTATTAGGTAACAGATTACTGATAATCAGTAACGTGGGATGCAGCAGCTGAGCCAGAAATAACACGTTACATAATGATAAGAGCCAGCACAGCTGCACAATTCACACACAGCGACACTGGTGCAATGTAGAGCCACTACAGGACTGCAGCATAGACAAGCGGCCGCTCCGCTACACTGGAAGCGGCATGTTATATAGTGAGGGAAGACTGGAAGATACCAAAACACTAGAGGGGGGTTATGAATGAACTGGTAGGCCTCCCGCCCGCTCTCGCCCTGTCCCTGCAGCTGCTCACCTCCCGGTGCCTTACAGCGGTCTCTGCACTCCGTCCGCTCTCCTCGAAGCCTTCATTTCCTTCCACGACAGGACAGTATCTGTACATGCTCCGCCCCTGTGTCACTGACGTCACCAGTGACCCCGCCCCCTAGCACGCTTACGCTCTGTGGATGTTGTCAGTTTGAGTTTCATATTATGGGAGTCCCCGCACAGTAAGCACGCGGCGGGCGTACTACAACTCCCAGCATGCCCCGAAGAATCAATGAGGATCAGACAGAACTCTAATAAATGTAGCCAGGAACATATGTGCTTGTTATGAGCAACAGATCGGGACGTACTAAAAAGAATGAAGAAAAGGAATAAATAAAAAGAATGAAGATAATAAGTTATAACTTATTACAGAAAGATTATGTAGATGTATAAAAGGTTTCTTGGGTATCTTAGACATGGAATGAACACATATCCCATATAACCAGGTGTATATTATGTTACCTGAGCATTTTAGGTGTGGAATGAACGTGAAATATCTGTAGATAATAGGGGAATGAACACATATCCCATATAACCAGGTGTATATTATGTTACATGAGCATTTTAGTTGTGGAATGAAGATGGAATATCAGTAGATAATAGGAGAATGAACACATATCCCATATAACCAGGTGTATATTATGTTACCTGAGCACTATAGGTGTGGAATGAAGATGGAATATCAGTAGATAATAGGAAAATGAACACACATCCCATATAACCAGGTGTATATTATGTTACCTGAGCACTATAGGTGTGGAATGAAGATGAAATATCTGTAGATAATAGGAAAATGAACACATATCCCATATAACCAGGTGTATATTATGTTACCTGAGCATTTTAGGTGTGGATAATAGAAGAATGAACACATATCCCATATAACCAGGTGTATATTATGTTACCTGAGCATTTTAGGTGTGGAATGAACGTGAAATATATGTACATAATAGAAGAATGAACACACATCCCATATAACCAGGTGTATATTATGTTACCTGAGCATTTTAGGTGTGGAATGAACGTGAAATATATGTACATAATAGAAGAATGAACACACATCCCATATAACCAGGTGTATATTATGTTAGCTGAGCATTATAGGTGTGGAATGAAGATGAAATATCTGTAGATACAGGGGCGGACCCAGACTGTAGTGGGCCCTGGTGCAAGAAATTTTTTGGGGCCCCCCCTCCTGGATCTCAGTGCCAGAATAGTGCCGCGGGTGTGCAGCACAGCCAGCGGCGTAGCAACTGTTTGTGGCGCCCTGGGCGGTCGAAAATTTGCCGCCACTTTGGTTGTTGATAATCTGGAAGTATACATAGCATACACTGTCTGCCCCTATATACAAAAATATAACTACTATACTAAAACACAAAGAGAAGGGGTGCAATTGCCACCTCTGCACAACCCCAGTGTATGGCAACAAGCAGGAGTGAAGGAGGGCCGGAGCAATTTTCGCCGCCGTGCTGTGGAGTTCATAATGTAATATAAATGCAAAAAACCTTTATTCTTAATATTATGTCACAATACCGGGATCTGAGGATCTTCTATTTCGAGGTCAGGGGCTCTCTGATGCCATGTTGCTGCCTGTCTCGCTGTCGTCCTTTTTTGACACTGCAGTGCGGTGGACAAGAGAGCATTAACTGGTTAATAACAAGAAGTATGGAGTGTACAAACTGAGCCATAAACCCTCATACCATGAAGTATGGAGTGTACTAACTGAGCCATAAACCCTCCCACACCAGTAGGATTACTATATGGATTTTAGTATTAGGGTACGGACACACTGGGGTGAAACTCTGATGAGTGCAATGTGTGGAGGGCTATGGGGGTGCATTATACTACATGGGGGATATTGATGGTGCATTATACTGTATAGAGGACTATGGGTGAATTATACTATATGGAGAATTATGGGGGTGAATTATACTATATGGAGAACTATAGGAGTGCATTATACTGTATGGAGGTGCATTATAATGTATGGAGGCATATGAGGCTACATTATACTATATAGAGGGGTTACTAGATAGTGGGGTTGCATTATGATAATTGGATGACTATGGGGGTACCTTATGAATGGGGGACTATGGGTGTGAATTATAATACATAGAGGACTATGGGAATACATTGTAATGTATGAAGGAATGTGGGGATGCATTATAATAATTGGAGGACTATGGTGGCTGAGGAGGAGGACCATATAAACCATGATGGGGGACATATATACCACGATAAAGGCCATATTCCAGGAGGAGGACCATATACAGCAGGATAAGGGACATTAATACATAATGAAGGGGGAGAGGGGTCAATTTGTGAGTATAGGATTTAGAATGTTACACGGGGCCCATACATCTGACCAACGTGCACGCGGAAGGTGGGGGGCCTACATTGCGCACCTGTGCCCATCAGACTTATTGCTCCACTGGGGAGCCTATGGGGGCCGGGGGCTGTATATGACATGGGCGGGCTGCTGTCAGGGGCCGGGCGAGATTAATATATTTAATATATTTGCTCTGAACGTTGCACCCTGTCTTATTTTCAGGGGGGAGGCATACACGCACAGGGGCATACACTCGCAGGGGCATACACTCGCAGTACGGTGGCTCAGTGGTTAGCACTGTATATGGTGGCTCAGTGGTTAGCACTGTATATGGTGGCTCAGTGGTTAGCACTGTATATGGTGGCTCAGTGATTAGCACTGTATATGGTGGCTCAGTGGTTAGCACTGTATATGGTGGCTCAGTGGTTAGCACTGTACATGGTGGCTCAGTGGTTAGCACTGTATATGGTGGCTCAGTGGTTAGCACTGTATACGGTGGCTCAGTGGTTAGCACTGTATATGGTGGCTCAGTGGTTAGCACTGTATGGTGACTCAGTGGTTAGCACTGTATGGTGGCTCAGTGGTTAGCACTGTATATGGTGGCTCAGTGGTTAGCACTGTATATGGTGGCTCAGTGGTTAGCACTGTATGTTGGCTCAGTGGTTAGCACTGTATATGGTGGCTCAGTGGTTAGCACTGTATATGGTGGCTCAGTGGTTAGCACTGTATACGGTGGCTCAGTGGTTAGCACTGTATATGGTGGCTCAGTGGTTAGCACTGTATACGGTGGCTCAGTGGTTAGCACTGTATATGGTGGCTCAGTGGTTAGCACTGTATATGGTGGCTCAGTGGTTAGCACTGTATACGGTGGCTCAGTGGTTAGCACTGTATATGGTGGCTCAGTGGTTAGCACTGTATACGGTGGCTCAGTGGTTAGTACTGTATATGGTGGCTCAGTGGTTAGCACTGTATACGGTGGCTCGGCTCAGTGGTTAGCACTGTATACGATGGCTCAGTGGTTAGCACTGTATACGGTGGATCAGTGGTTAGCACTGTATAGTGGCTCAGTGGTTAGCACTGTACGGTGGCTCAGTGGTTAGCACTGCGCGATGTCTCTGTGGTTAGCAAAGTATGATGGCTCAGTGGTTAGCAGCACAGTATATGGTGGGCAGGCGGTTAGACCAGGATGAAGGCTGGGGGGTGAGCGCAGAGAGGACGGAGGCTGGTGGGGTGAGGGCAGGAGGACGGAGGCTGGTGGGGTGAGGGCAGGAGGACAGAGGCTGGTGGGGTGAGGGCAGGAGGACAGAGGCTGGTGGGGTGAGGGCAGGAGGACAGAGGCTGGTGGGGTGAGGCAGGAGGACAGAGGCTGGAGGGGTGAGCGCAGGAGGACAGAGGCTGGAGGGGTGAGCGCAGGAGGACAGAGGCTGGAGGGGTGAGCGCAGGAGGACAGAGGCTGGAGGGGTGAGCGCAGGAGGACAGAGGCTGGAGGGGTGAGCGCAGGAGGATAGAGGCTGGAGGGGTGAGCGCAGGAGGACAGAGGCTGGAGGGGTGAGCGCAGGAGGACAGAGGCTGGAGGGGTGAGCGCAGGAGGACAGAGGCTGGAGGGGTGAGCGCAGGAGGACAGAGGCTGGAGGGGTGAGGGCAGGAGGACAGAGGCTGGAGGGGTGAGGGCAGGAGGACATGAAGATGAAATATCTGTAGATAATAGGAAAATGAACACATATCCCATATATCCAGGGGTATATTATGTTAGCTGAGCATTATAGGTGTGGAATGAAGATGGAATATATGTAGATAATAGGAAAATGAACACATATCCCATATAACCAGGTGTATATTATGTTACCTGAGCATTTTAGGTGTGGAATGAACGTGAAATATATGTACATAATAGAAGAATTAACACATATCCCATATATCCAGGGGTATATTATGTTAGCTGAGCATTATAGGTGTGGAATGAAGATGAAATATCTGTAGATAATAGGAAAATGAACACATATCCCATATATCCAGGTGTATATTATGTTACCTGAGCACTATAGGTGTGGAATGAAGATGAAATATCTGTAGATAATAGAGGAATGAACACATATCCCATATAACCAGGTGTATATTATGTTACCTGAGCATTATAGGTGTGGAATGAACATGAAATATCTGTAGATAATAGAAGAATAGACACATATCCCATATAACCAGGTGTATATTATGTTACCTGAGCATATTAGGTGTGGAATGAAGATGAAATATCTGTAGATAATAGGAAAATGAACACATATCCCATATATCCAGGGGTATATTATGTTAGCTGAGCATTATAGGTGTGGAATGAAGATGGAATATATGTAGATAATAGGAAAATGAACACATATCCCATATAACCAGGTGTATATTATGTTACCTGAGCATTTTAGGTGTGGAATGAACGTGAAATATATGTACATAATAGAAGAATGAACACATATCCCATATATCCAGGGGTATATTATGTTAGCTGAGCATTATAGGTGTGGAATGAAGATGAAATATCTGTAGATAATAGGAAAATGAACACATATCCCATATAACCAGGTGTATATTATGTTACCTGAGCATTATAGGTGTGGAATGAACATGAAATATCTGTAGATAATAGAAGAATAGACACATATCCCATATAACCAGGTGTATATTATGTTACCTGAGCATTATAGGTGTGGAATGAAGATGAAATATCTGTAGATAATAGGAAAATGAACACATATCCCATATAATCAGGTGTATATTATGCTACCTGAGCATTTTAGGTGTGGAATGAAGATGAAATATCTGTAGATAATAGGAAAATGAACACATATCCCATATAACCAGGGGTATATTATGTTACCTGAGCATTTTAGGTGTGGAATGAAGATGAAATATCTGTAGATAATAGGAAAATGAACACATATCCCATATAACCAGGGGTATATTATGTTACCTGAGCATTTTAGGTGTGCAATGAACAAGAAATACCTGCAGATAATAGGAAAATGAACACATATCCCATATAATCAGGTGTATATTATGTTACCTGAGCATATTAGGTGTGGAATGAAGATGAAATATCTGTAGATAATAGGAAAATGAACACATATCCCATATAATCAGGTGTATATTATGCTACCTGAGCATTTTAGGTGTGGAATGAAGATGAAATATCTGTAGATAATAGGAAAATGAACACATATCCCATATAACCAGGGGTATATTATGTTACCTGAGCATTTTAGGTGTGGAATGAAGATGAAATATCTGTAGATAATAGGAAAATGAACACATATCCCATATAACCAGGGGTATATTATGTTACCTGAGCATTTTAGGTGTGGAATGAACGTGAAATACCTGCAGATAATAGGAAAATGAACACATATCCCATATAACCAGGTGTATGTGTTCATTTTTCTATTATCTACATATATTTAACGTTCATTGCACACCAAACATGCTCAGGTAACATAATATACACCTAATTATATGGGATGTGTGTTCATTCCCCTATTATCTACAGATATTTCATCTTCATTCCACACTTAAAATGCTCAGGTAACATAATAAACACCTGGTTATATGGGATATGTGTCCATTCTTCTATTATCTACAGATATTTCATCTTCATTCCACATCTAAAATGCTCAGGTAACATAATATACACCTGGTTATATGGGATGTGTGTTCATTCCATGTCTAAGATACCCAAGAAACCTTTTTTACATCTACACAATCTTTTGGTAATAAATTATTATCTTCATTCTTTTTATTTATTCCTTTTCTTCATTCTTCTTAGTATGTCCCACGGTCCGTGCAGAAAAACGGACGTCTGCATGGGTCCATAGGGGATCGTGTGTCCCCGTATGTCTGTGCCTCCGGCATGTTTCGGAGTGTGAGGGTGGGATAGTCACTCTCCCTCAGGGGCTCTGCTGCTGTTTACACACTGTGCGGACAGAGGGGCTAAAATCACCTCCTGCCCACCACACAATATACAATACACTGCTGGTGGGAGTGCAGGACCTGTGATGATGTCATGACCATGTGACCTGTGAGGGAGGAGCCAGTGTTTGAAGCAGCAGGGTGCAAAGAAAAAGCTGGAGGAGATGGAGGCTCCTGTGACAGGTAAAGAGGGAAGATGGGAGATATGGAGGACAGACTATGGGGTACAGGCTGTGTGATGTGGGGTACAGACTGTGAGGTACAGGGTATGTGAGTGGGGTACAGGCTGTGTAATGTGGGGTACAGGCTGTGTGATGTCAGGGTACAGGCTGTGTGATGTGGGGTACAGGGTGTGTGATGTGGGGTACAGGGTGTGTGATGTGGGGTACAGGGTGTGTGATGTGGGGTACAGGGTGTGTGATGTAAGGTACAGGCTATGTGATGTGGGGTACAGACTGGGAGGTACAGGGTATGTGAGTGGGGTACAGGCTGTGTAATGTGGGGTACAGGCTGTGTGATGTCAGGGTACAGGCTGTGTGATGTGGGGTACAGGGTGTGTGATGTGGGGTACAGGGTGTGTGATGTGGGGTACAGGGTGTGTGATGTAAGGTACAGGCTATGTGATGTGGGGTACAGACTGTGAGGTACAGGGTATGTGAGTGGGGTACAGGCTGTGTAATGTGGGGTACAGGCTGTGTGATGTCAGGGTACAGGCTGTGTGATGTGGGGTACAGGTGTGTGATGTGGGGTACAGGGTGTGTGATGTGGGGTACAGGGTGTGTGATGTAAGGTACAGGCTGTGTGATGTGGGGTACAGACTGTGAGGTACAGGGTATGTGAGTGGGGTACAGGCTGTGTAATGTGGGGTACAGGCTGTGTGATATCAGGGTACAGGCTGTGTGATGTGGGGTACAGACTGTGAGGTACAGGGTATGTGAGTGGGGTACAGGCTGTGTAATGTGGGGTACAGGCTGTGTGATGTCAGGGTACAGGCTGTGTGATGTGGGGTACAGGGTGTGTGATGTGGGGTACAGGGTGTGTGATGTGGGGTACAGGGTGTGTGATGTGGGGTACAGGGTGTGTGATGTAAGGTACAGGCTATGTGATGTGGGGTACAGACTGTGAGGTACAGGGTATGTGAGTGGGGTACAGGCTGTGTAATGTGGGGTACAGGCTGTGTGATGTCAGGGTACAGGCTGTGTGATGTGGGGTACAGGGTGTGTGATGTGGGGTACAGGGTGTGTGATGTGGGGTACAGGGTGTGTGATGTAAGGTACAGGCTATGTGATGTGGGGTACAGACTGTGAGGTACAGGGTATGTGAGTGGGGTACAGGCTGTGTAATGTGGGGTACAGGCTGTGTGATGTCAGGGTACAGGCTGTGTGATGTGGGGTACAGGGTGTGTGATGTGGGGTACAGGGTGTGTGATTGGGGTACAGGGTGTGTGATGTAAGGTACAGGCTGTGTGATGTGGGGTACAGACTGTGAGGTACAGGGTATGTGAGTGGGGTACAGGCTGTGTAATGTGGGGTACAGGCTGTGTGATGTCAGGGTACAGGCTGTGTGATGTGGGGTACAGACTGTGAGGTACAGGGTATGTGAGTGGGGTACAGGCTGTGTAATGTGGGGTACAGGCTGTGTGATGTCAGGGTAACAGGCTGTGTGATGTGGGGTACAGGGTGTGTGATGTGGGGTACAGGGTGTGTGATGTGGGGTACAGGGTGTGTGATGTAAGGTACAGGCTGTGTGATGTAGGGTACAGGCTGTGTGATGTGCGGGTACAGGCTGTGTGGTGTGGGGGTACGGGCTGTGTGGTGTGGTGGTACGGGCTGTGTGGTGTGGGGTACGGGCTGTGTGGTGTGGGGTTCAGGGTGTGTGATGTGCAGGTACAGGCTGTGTGATGTGTGGGTGCAGTCTGAGGAAGCTGCCCTTTTGACAGCGACACGCGTTAGGTGTCGGTGCCTCAGCCTTCCAGTCCTCCATGAGTCCTCCCATCCTCATCTTCATGCTTGATGGCCGCTTTACACGTCCCAATATCGTTCCGATATTGGATACAACGGCACGGGAGCACGCACTTTTTTGGCACTAGTTCAAGATCCCATAGGAGATGTCACACAGGGAGATATTGGCAGGCAACACAACTGTGATGTGTACGCCCCCTCGTACGAGCGACCCAGGAACGACCATTTAACATGGGAGTGAATAGGGAAGTTGTGCTCCAAATCGTTGTTGTGCTTTCACACAGCACGATCCTGCCAGATCGTCCATCCAATATCGGGGCCGTTGGAGAGCCTGCACAATTCCCCAATGATATCCGTTTTGCATCGATCTGGCATCGAATTGCTCATTTACACCACACGACGCACGAACCACGTGACTTTTTATCGTTGTTGGACAACGATATCGGATGTGTAAAGCGGCCATGACAGGCATGCTTGGTAACTAACCTCTAATGCATTGCACAGCACCACCTGTGCCTGGGTTTTCCTCTGGGGAGCGATTTCATAGGAGCTTTCA
Source organism: Allobates femoralis (assembly GCA_033576535.1). Classification (NCBI taxonomy): domain Eukaryota; kingdom Metazoa; phylum Chordata; class Amphibia; order Anura; family Aromobatidae; genus Allobates; species Allobates femoralis. The sequence goes on from JARQOC010000003.1 coordinate 649,682,566, forward strand.
TTACAATTACGTTATAATTAAGCATATTAAGGATTGAAACTTGGGGTACATATAATTTATATTTTTTTATTTATGTGAGAGTACGGGCTGTGTGATGTGGCGTACGGGCTGTGTGATGTGGGGTACGGGCTGTGTGATGTGGGGGTACAGGGTGTGTGATGTGGGGGTACAGGGTGTGTGATGTGGGGGTACAGGGTGTGTGATGTGCGGGTACAGGCTGTGTGATGTGAGGGTACAGGCTGTGTGATGTAGGGTACAGGCTGTGTGATGTGCGGGTACAGGCTGTGTGATGTGGGGGTACAGGGTGTGTGATGTGGGGGTACAGGCTGTGTGATGTGGGGTATGGGCTGTGTGATGTGGGGGTACAGGGTTGTGATGTGCGGGTACAGGCTGTGTGATGTGCGGGTACAGGCTATGTGATGTGAGGGTACAGGCTGTGTGATGTAGGGTTCAGGCTATGTGCTGTGGGGGTACAGGGTTGTGATGTGGGGTACGGGCTGTGTGATGTGGGGGTACATGGTGTGTGATGTAAGGTACAGGCTGTGTGATGTGCGGGTACAGGCTGTGTGATGTGGGGTACAGGCTGTGTGATGTGGGGGTACGGGCTGTGTGATGTGGGGGTACAGGGTGTGTGATGTAAGGTACAGGCTGTGTGATGTGGGGTATGGGCTGTGTGATGTGGGGGTACAGGGCTGTGTGATGTGGGGGTACAGGGTGTGTGATGTAAGGTACAGGCTGTGTGATGTGAGGGTACAGGCTGTGTGATGTGAGGGTACAGGCTGTGTGATGTAGGGTACAGGCTGTGTGGTGTGGGGTACTGATTGTGTGATGTGTGGTGACGGGCTGTGTGATGTGGGGGTACGGGCTGTGTGATGTGGGGTACAGGTTGTGTGTTGTGGGGGTACAGGCTGTGTGATGTGAGGGTACAGGCTGTGTGATGTGGGATACAGGCTGTGTGATGTGCGGGTATGGGCTGTGTGATGTGGGATACAGGCTGTGTGATGTGCGGGTATGGGCTGTGTGATGTGCGGGTGCAGGCTGTTTGATGTACGGGTACGGGCTGTGTGATGTGCGGGTACAGGCTGTGTGATGTGGGGGTACGGGCTGTGTGGTGTGGGGGTACGGGCTGTGTGGTGTGGGGGTACGGGCTGTGTGGTGTGGGGGTACGGGCTGTGTGGTGTGGGGATACGGGCTGTGTGGTGTGGGGTACAGGGTGTGTGATGTGCAGGTACAGGCTGTGTGATGTGCGGGTACAGTCTGAGGAAGCTGCCCTTTTGACAGCGACACGCGTTAGGTGTCGGTGCCTCAGCCTTCTAGTCCTCCATGAATCCGCCGATCCTCATCTTCATGCTTGATGGCCGCTTTACACGTCCCAATATCGTTCCGATATTGGATACGACGGCATGGGAGCGCGCACTTTTTTGGCACTAGTTCAAGATCCCATAGGAGATGTCACACAGGGAGATATTGGCAGGCAACACAACTGTGATGTGTACACCCCCTCGTACGAGCGACCCAGGAAGGACTATTTAACATGGGAGTGAATAGGGGAAGTTGTGCTCCAAATCGTTGTTGCGCTTTCACACAGCACGATCCTGCCAGATCATCCATCCAATATAGGGCCGTTGGAGAGCCTGCACAATTCCCCAATGATATCGGTTTTGCATCAATCTGGCATCGAATTGCTCATTTACACGACACGACGCACGAACCACGTGACTTTTTATCGTTGTTGGACAACGATATCGGGACGTGTAAAGCGGCCATGACAGGCATCAGGGCCGGCGTCAGCACCCTGCGTACCCGGGCAAGTGCCTGGGCCTGACTGCCTGGAGGGGGCCCACCGGGCCCCTGAGGGCTAGGGTCACACTTGTGTTGTGACCCTAGCCTGACGCAAGTATTGTCTGCTGCAGCGCAGAGCGTTTAACGCTATGCGCTGCCAGCAACTGAGCCCATAGAAACCCGACGTTTACATTGACAACCAGTGGTTGTCAAGGTAAACGTCGGGTTTCTATGGGCTGCCTCCAGCACATAGCATTAAACGCTATGCGCTGCAACATACAATACTTGCGTCAGGCTAGGGTCACAATGCAAGTGTGACCCTAGCCTCAGGGGCCCCTGAGCACTGCCCCCACACCCAGAGCCATATCCAGGGGGCTGCTGGGGGGTCATTTTCAGGCTCCTGCAGCACCGAGGTCTCCCTCCTCCCCCCTCCACGGGAGCCGACAGAGCTGCACACACTCTGTGCTTACAGGACCTGTGATGATGTCACATGGAGGGGAGGAGTCAGGGATCACATGATCAGCTCCTCAGTGTATCCAGGACTGTGCTGGCCACCATGAATGATGCTCAAATAAGGTGAAGTTTGTGTGTGGTCAGGAGGCATTTACAGTGTGAATGTAGCAGAGGTGAGTGTGTACTAGGTGCGTGGAGCGGAGCCGTGTGTGTACGAGGTGTATGGCAATTAGGTGAAGGTTATGTGTGGGGTCAGGAGGGATTTACAGTGTGAATGTAGCAGAGGCGAGTGTGTACTAGGTGCATGGAGCGGAGCCATGTGTGTACGAGGTGTACGGAGCAGAGCCATGTGTGTACGAGGTGTACGGAGCGGAGCCGTGTGTGTACGAGGTGTACGAAGCGGAGCCGTGCGTACGAGGTGTACGGAGCAGAGCCGCGTGTGTACGAGGTGTACGGAGCAGAGCCGCGTGTGTACGAGGTGTACGGAGCAGAGCCATGTGTGTACGAGGTGTACGGAGCAGAGCCATGTGTGTACTAGGTGTACGGAGCAGAGCCATATGTGTACGAGGTGTACGGAGCAGAGCCGTGTGTGTACGAGGTGTACGGAGCAGAGCCATGTGTGTACGAGGTGTACGGAGCAGAGCCACGTGTGTACGAGGTGTACGGAGCAGAGCCACGTGTGTACGAGGTGTATGGAGCAGAGCCGCGTGTGTACGAGGTGTACGGAGCAGAGCCGCGTGTGTACGAGGTGTACGGAGCAGAGCCATGTGTGTACGAGGTGTACGGAGCGGAGCTGAGTGTGTACGAGGTGTACGGAGTGGAGCCGTGCGTACGAGGTGTACGGAGCAGAGCCGAATGTGTAAGAGGTGTATAGAGCAGAGCCGAATGTGTACGAGGTGTACGGAGCAGAGCCGCGTGTGTATGAGGTGTACGAAGCAGAGCCGCATGTGTACGAAGTATGTGTACCAGTGGTAGACCCCCGCTGATTCCGCTCCTATAGTCCCAGCCGCCTTTGCCAGCAGCATTCTTCTCCAGAGTCTCTTCTGCCGCTGTCTGCATTCTGCAGCTCAGCATGGAGGGGCACGATGTAGTCATCACTGTGCTGATATGTGCAGAGCGACCGGAGGAGACCGGAGCGGCAAGAAGAAAGGTGAGGAGAAAGAGAGATCTGGACGGCCAGACACTCCGCTTGGCTGCTGTGCCACCATATGGCAGTGCGGCTCCATTGAGCTGCTTGCATTATTTGTGTGCTTGAGAATGCTTGTGTATATACCAAGCATCCTCAGACGCACAAAAATGCAACATTTTGCATTTGAAGGGTATTTTTAAAAAGCGCAAGGGAACGCAATCGCATTTTAGCCCGCTCCTAACAACGTGTAATATACTCACTGTCAGAAACAGCTCTTGCTGGTTTGAGCAGTCACTGTTCCTGTAAGGGCCCTTTCACATCAGCGGTATTTTCAAATCGCGGCAGATGCGGTGAAAAAACCGCATCTGCCGTGATTACCGCATAACCGCGACACTTGCGGCACACTTGCGGCAAGCCCCATGCAATGTCTATGGGGCTTGCGGTAAGGGTGCGGCAAGTGCGGTTTCGGCACTTGCCGCAGGTGCGGCCGCGAAAAAAACTGCTGCTTGCAGCGGTTTTTTTCGCGGCCGCACTTGCCGCACTTGCCGCACCCTTACCGCAAGCCCCATAGACATTGCATGGGGCTTGCCGCAAGTGTGCCGCAAGTGTTGCGGTTATGCGGTAATCGCGGCAGATGCGTTTTTTTCACCGCATCTGCCGCGATTTGAAAATACCGCTGATGTGAAAGGGCCCTAAGGCTGCCTTCACATAGGAGTTTTTTTAAAAATGTGGCAGTTGCGGTAAAAAACCCCCGCATCTGCCGCATTTTCCGTCTAGCGGCTGCACTTGCTGCATGTTTGCGGCTAGCCCCATGCATTGTCTATGGGGCTTGCGGTAAGTGTGCGGCAATATATATATATATATATATATATATATATATATATATATATATATATAGTCCGCGATATGTACTTAAAGGGGGCCCACTGAGACCTTTTCGCCCGGGGCCCACAGAAACCTGGAGCCGGCCCTGACAGGCATGCTTGGTAACTAACCTATAATGCATTGCACAGCACCACCTGTGCCTGGGTTTTCCTCTGGGGAGCGATTTCATAGGAGCTTTCATTACAATTACATTATAATTAAGCATATTAAGGATTGAAACTTGGGGTGCATATAATTTATATATTTTTTTATTTATGTGAGAGTACAGGCTGTGTGATGTGGCGTACGGGCTGTGTGATGTGGGGTACAGGCTGTGTAATGTGGGGTATGGGCTGTGTGATGTGGGTTACGGGCTGTGTGATGTGGTGTACAGGCTGTGTGATGTGGTGTACAGGCTGTGTGATGTGAGGGCACAGGCTGTGTGATGTGAGGGCACAGGCTGTGTGATGTGAGGGCACAGGCTGTGTGATGTGGGGTACAGGCTGTGTGATGTGGGGTACAGGCTGTGTGATGTGGGGTACAGGGTGTGTGATGTGAGGGTACAGGCTGTGTGATGTGTGGTACAGGCTGTGTGATGTGAGGTACAGGGTGTGTGATGTGAGGGTACAGGGTGTGTGATGTGGGGGTACAGGCTGTGTGATGTGAGGGTACAGGCTGTGTGATCCTCCATGTCCGCTCTGCCCCCTGAGCCTGCGCAGTGTCCTCCATGTCCGCTCTGCCCCCCTGAGCCTGCGCTGTGTCCTCCATGTTCACTCTGCTCCCCTGAGCCTGCACAGTGTCCTCTATGTATACTCTGCCCCCTGAGCCTGCGCAGTGTCCTCCATGTCTGCTGTGCTCCCCTGAGCCTGCGCAGTGTCCTCCATGTCTGCTCTGCCCCCCTGAGCCTGCGCAGTGTCCTCTATGTCTGCTCTGCCCCCCAGAGCCTGCGCAGTGTCTTTCATGTCTGCTGTGCCCCCCTGAGCCTGCGCAGTGTCCTCCATGTTCACTCTGCCCCCTGAGCCTGCACAGTGTCCTCTATGTATATTCTGCCCCCCTGAGCCTGCGCAGTGTCCTCCATGTATATTCTGCCCCCCTGAGCCTGCGCAGTGTCCTCCATGTCTGCTCTGCCCCCCTGAGCCTGCGCAGTGTCCTCCATGTCTGCTCTGCCCCCTGAGCCTGCGCAGTGTCCTCCATGTCTGCTGTGCCCCCTGAGCCTGCGCAGTGTCCTCTATGTATACTCTGCCCCCCTGAGCCTGCGCAGTGTCCTCTATGTATACTCTGCCCCCCTGAGCCTGCACAGTGTCCTCCATGTCTGCCCTGCCCCCCTGAGCCTGCGCAGTGTCCTCTATGTCTGCTCTGCCCCCCTGAGCCTGCGCAGTGTCCTCCATGTCTGCTGTGCCCCCCTGAGCCTGCGCAGTGTCCTCCATGTTCACTCTGCCTCCCTGAGCCTGCACAGTGTCCTCTATGTATACTCTGCCCCCTGAGCCTGCGCAGTGTCCTCTATGTATATTCTGCCCCCCTGAGCCTGCGCAGTGTCCTCTATGTATATTCTGCCCCCTGAGCCTGCGCAGTGTTCTCTATGTCCGCTCTGCCCCCTGAGCCTGCGCAGTGTCCTCCATGTCCGCTCTGCCCCCTGAGCCTGCGCAGTGTCCTCCATGTCCGCTCTGCCCCCTAAGCCTGCTCAGTGTCCTCCATGTCCGCTCTGCCCCCCTGAACCTGCACAGTGTCCTCCATGTCCGCTCTGCCCCCCTGAGCCTGCGCAGTGTCCTCCATGTCCGCTCTGCCCCCTGAGCCTGCGCAGTGTCCTCCATGTCCGCTCTGCCCCCCTGAGCCTGCGCAGTGTCCTCTATGTATACTCTGCCCCCCTGAGCCTGCACAGTGTCCTCCATGTCCGCTCTGCCCCCTGATCCTGCACAGTGTCCTACATGTCCGCTCTGCCCCCTGAGCCTGCGCAGTGTTCTCCATGTCCGCTCTGCCCCCTGAGCCTGCGCAGTGTCCTCCATGTCCGCTCTGCCCCCTGAGCCTGCGCAGTGTCCTCCATGTCCGCTCTGCCCCCTAAGCCTGCTCAGTGTCCTCCATGTCCGCTCTGCCCCCCTGAACCTGCACAGTGTCCTCCATGTCCGCTCTGCCCCCTCAGCGTGCGCAGTGTCCTCCATGTCCGCTCTGCCCCCTGAGCCTGCGCAGTGTTGTATGAAGCCAGGTGCAGACATTTGCACTGCGTTCATCACGGGAGGCAGAGATGTGCAGAGCTGGCGGTGCTGTTGCTCTTGTAAACCATGTGACTCACAGCCACAGGGGCATGATATCATTAGTGGGAACACTTAGGCTAGGGTCTGATTTGTGTCAGCATATAAACTGACGAATCCATCAAAAGCGTAGTCTCTGGCAGGCGCAGCGCATAGCGTTAATGGCATGTAACGCTATACACCGGCTGTCTGTTTGTCTCTATGGATACCTGAAGCACAGCGCCGCCGGCTCCACAGGAAAATGCTGCAAACCGTTTCCTGTGCGCTCTGCAATAGAGTGTATGATCCTTGTGTGTGGAGCTGGCGGCTGCGCGAGGCGTCAGGTATCCATAAAGACAAACAGACAGCCAGTGCATAGCATTACACGCCATTAACGCTATGCGCTGTGCCTGCCAGAGGCTACGTTTATGACGGATTTGTCATCTTATATGCTGACACAAATCAGACCCTAGCGTAAGACTATGTTCATACAGGGCATTTTTGCAGCTTTTGTTTCTGCAGCTAAACCTGATGTTTTGATATTAAAGGGAACCTGTCACCTCATGCTATCCCCTGACCTAACTGCTAAGTAACCATCCCTGTCTGCTGTAAATGCGCCCTATAAAGATGGTGAAAAATGACTCATAACTTACAGGCCGTCGCTCACTCAGGAGACTGGAAAGGCGGCTCCAGGCTCCCCTCCTCGCTGCAGCACTGTACATGTGGCCACACACGTGCAGTGCACGACTAGTCACCACAATACAACGCCCCCACGACTAGTCACCACAATACAACGCCCCCACGACTAGTCACCACAATACAACGCCCCCACGACTAGTTACCACAATACAACGCCCCCACGACTAGTCACCACAATACAACGCCCCCACGACTAGTCACCACAATACAACGCCCCCACGACTAGTCACCACTGAATAATGTCACAGGTGCAGTTTGGAAATGTATTTTAGGCAGATTCAAAAATGTATTAGGAACAAAAAGGGACTTTTTAGGAAGATGATTAGATGCAGTATATACACAGCTCCACTCTATATATTCCTCAACACAGTATACAGTGTGGAGCTGTGTATATCATTGAGTGTAGCATACAGTATAGCGGATCACATCACACTGCCCAGGATCAACCGGCGGCTAACCTGACCTGAAAATGTGATCTACTGTATCTAGAGGCAGGATAACACAAAAGAACATTTTTGTGAAAAAAAAATATTTTTTTCCTATTCACGGCTCAATGTATGAAGCATAAATTCCTTGGGGTCTAGTGTCCAAAATGGGGTCACTTGTGGGGGATTTCTATTGTTTAGGTACATCAAGGGCTAACCAAACACAATATGACACCTGCAAACCATTCCTTAGAAATCCAATCTCCAAAACAATGCTCCTTCCCTTCTGAGCTCTGCTCTGCACCCAGTCAGTGGTTTTCTGCCACATATGGGGTATCCGTGTACTCAGGAGAAATTGCCCAACAAATGTTTGAGTCCATTTCATCCTTTTGCCCTTGTGAAAATGACAAAATTGCGGCTAAAAGAACATTCTTGTGGAAAATGTTTTATTTTTTTTCATTTAACGGCTCAATGTATGAATCAAAGTGCTCGCCATGCAACTAGATGAATTCCTATGGGGGTCTAGTTTCCAGAATGGGGTGACTTGTGTTTTTTTTCACTGTTTAGGCACACCAGGGGCTCTGCAAATGAGACATGGTGTCCGCTAACAATTCCAGTCAATTTTCCATTCACAAAGGGAAATGTGACTCCTTCCCTGCTGTGGTTTTCTGCCACATGTGGGGTATCTGCGTCCTCAAGACAAATGGCACAGCAGATTGTATGCTCCATTGTCTCCTGTTACCATTGTGAAAATTCAATATATTTCAGGCTAAAATTACATTTTTGTTGGAAAAGGAAAATTGTAAGTTTTTCCTTCCACGTCGCTTTAGTTCCTGTGAACACCTGAAGGGTTAATAAACGTGTTGAATGTGGTTTTGAGTATCTTGAGGGGTGCAGTGTTTGGAATGGTGTCACTTTTGGGTGTTTTCTGTCATTTAGACCCCTTAAAGTCACTTCAAAAGTGACGCGGTCCCTAAAAAAATAGATTTTTTTAAAAGTTTTGCTGAAAAAATCAGGAATTGCTGATAAACTTTGAACTCTTCTAACTTCATAATAAAAAAAATAATTAGTTTCACCACTTGTGCTGATGTAAAGTGACATGTGGGGAATGTTATAGATGAAGTATTCTGTGTGATCTAATCTTCTGGTTTAAGGGCAAAAAAGATCAAAAGTTACAAATAGCGAGATTTTCACAATTTTCATCAAATTACGGATTTGTTTCCACAAATAAACGCACAAAGTGTCGCCCTGCCTTCACCACTAATATGAAGTCTGATATGTGATGACAAAACAATGTTAGAATCACTGGGATCCGTTGAAGCGTTACAGGGTTGTAACCTCATATAGTGACACCGGTCAGAATGGCCAAAAATGGCCGGGTCATCAGGGTCAAAACAAGCTCTGGGGGTGAAAGGGTTAATGGTATTGTCTATGCCACCTGTGTTGTTCAATATAATATGCCTGAGGAGGCCAGAGGAAGGTCACATGATCTGTGGTGTCACATGATCATTACATCTGCTCTCCTGGTCTTAGAACACGATGATATCACACTTCTGTGATCTCACAAGTTGCATCAGAGGCTTTCTATAGACCGACGCAGCATTAGAACCCATTTGTGTAGAGAGGCTGCCAGTACTGAGTACAAGCTACAAACCTGTGGACTCCTCATCATGACAATGTGGAGAATATTGCTATTCATCATTGTTAGTTTGCTGCAGTGCGCTGATACAGAGACTTCCACCAGCATCCCTCAATAAAACAACTGCAGGTAAGAGAACCACAATGTAAACACTATTCTATTGAATGTGACCCAAAGTGGCGTCTGTGGGAGGTTTTGTGTGCCACCGCTTGTCCAACAGCTGGGGTCAGATATGTTGATAGTACAGGCTTATTCATGTTGGTGACTTTGTCTATAGGATGGAGATATTTTGTGAACTATGAAAAGTCTGTATATCATTTGTCACCACAGCGAGTTGAATGAAACCCTACAATGTAGATAATGTACAGTTGTGCTCAATAGTTTACATACCGCAGCAGATGTTTTTGCTTTTTTGGCCTTTTTTTCAGAGAATATGAATGATAACACAAAGGCTTTTTCCACTCATCGGTTAGTGCAGGGGTGGGCAACTCCAGGCCTCGAGGGCCGCACACAGACCAGGTTTTCTGGATTTCCTTAGCATTTGACAGTTGGTAATGTAATCTCCTGCACAGGTGATGATTCCAACTGTCAAATGCTAAGGAAATCCAGAAAACCTGGACTGTGTGCGGCCCTCGAGGCCTGGAGCTGCCCAGCCCTGGGTTAGTGGTTGGGTGAAGCCATTGATTGTGTTTCCTCTTCTTAAATGATAATGACCCTGATCAGAAGTTCTCATGCCCTGGTGACTTTACCCTGATAACATGCACAGAAGATGACACAGATGGGTTTGATTGGCCAATAAAAGGTAACATCCTCCCCTGTAGATGAGCACAACTGTATGTATCATCCTGGCAGTGTCCCCATGTAGCAATGATACAATGCCCCTATCCTCATTTACACAGGACTGCTCCTATTATTGCTCCAGGAGGACAGGGACCTGACACTATGGCCATTTATGACCACTGGGATTATCAGCCCTATAGAGATTACTGGACAGTCTATAATATGGAGAAAGCTTGATGACGCCATGATCTTCTTTAGAGTTGGAGCCGCAGATTATTATGACTAATGATCATTTTACAGATCTCAGTGAATGCGGCTAATGGCTTCATATCAGGGCTGGAGACATTTATCACTGAATATTAATATTCATTTTGTTTGTGTGTTTTCCATAGTGTCCGCACACAATGTCGGCCGTCCATGATTTTATGGATACATTTGTTGACAACTCAGGTGGTTACAACTTGTGTCCCGGCGGAATTCTCTATATTTAGGTAACAAACATGTAAAGGGACCTTGTCAATGAGATTGTACATATAGAAATAGTGGTGGGGCTGTATAGGAGCTCATCCCCAATATAACATGTAAAGGGACCTTGTCAATGAGATTGTACATATAGAAATAGTGGTGGGGCTGTATAGGAGCTCATTCCCAATATAACATGTAAAGGGACCTTGTCAATGAGATTGTACATATATGGAAATAGTGGTGGGGCTGTATAGGAGTACATCCCCAATATAACATGTAAAGGGACCTTGTCAATGAGATTGTACCTATAGAAATAGTGGTGGGGCTGTATAGGAGCTCATCCCCAATGTAACATGTAAAGGGACCTTGTCAATGAGATTGTACATATAGAAATAGTGGTGGGGCTGTATAGGAGCTCATCCCCAATATAACATGTAAAGGGACCTTGTCAATGAGATTGTACATATAGATATAGTGGTGGGGCTGTATAGGAGCTCATCCCCAATATAACATGTAAAGGGACCTTGTCAATGAGATTGTACATATAGAAATAGTGGTGGGGCTGTATAGGAGCTCATCCCCAATATAACATGTAAAGGGACCTTGTCAATGAGATTGTACATATAGAAATAGTGGTGGGGGCTGTATAGTAGCTCATTCCCAATGTAACATGTAAAGGGACCTTGTCAATGAGATTGTACATATAGATATAGTGGTGGGGCTGTATAGGAGCTCATCCCCAATATAACATGTAAAGGGACCTTGTCAATGAGATTGTACATATAGAAATAGTGGTGGAGCTGTATAGGAGCTCATCCCCAATATAACATGTAAAGGGACCTTGTCAATGAGATTGTACATATAGATATAGTGGTGGGGCTGTATAGGAGCTCATCCCCAATATAGCATGTAAAGGGACCTTGTCAATGAGATTGTACATATAGAAATAGTGGTGGGGCTGTATAGGAGCTCATCCCCAATATAACATGTAAAGGGACCTTGTCAATGAGATTGTACATATAGAAATAGTGGTGGGGGCTGTATAGGAGCTCATTCCCAATATAACATGTAAAGGGACCTTGTCAATGAGATTGTACATATAGAAATAGTGGTGGGGCTGTATAGGAGCTCATCCCCAATATAACATGTAAAGGGACCTTGTCAATGAGATTGTACCTATAGAAATGGTGGTGGGGCTGTATAGGAGCTCATCCCCAATATAACATGTAAAGGGACCTTGTCAATGAGATTGTACATATAGAAATAGTGGTGGGGCTGTATAGGAGCTCATGCTCAATATAACATGTAAAGGGACCTTGTCAATGAGATTGTACCTATAGAAATGGTGGTGGGGGCTGTATAGGAGCTCATTCCCAATATAACATGTAAAGGGACCTTGTCAATGAGATTGTACATATAGAAATAGTGGTGGGGCTGTATAGGAGCTCATCCCCAATATAACATGTAAAGGGACCTTGTCAATGAGATTGTACATATAGAAATAGTGGTGGGGCTGTATAGGAGCTCATCCCCAATATAACATGTAAAGGGACCTTGTCAATGAGATTGTACATATAGATATAGTGGTGGGGCTGTATAGGAGCTCATCCCCAATATAACATGTAAAGGGACCTTGTCAATGAGATTGTACATATAGAAATAGTGGTGGGGCTGTATAGGAGCTCATCCCCAATATAACATGTAAAGGGACCTTGTCAATGAGATTGTACATATAGAAATAGTGGTGGGGCTGTATAGGAGCTCATCCCCAATATAACATGTAAAGGGACCTTGTCAATGAGATTGTACATATAGAAATAGTGGTGGGGCTGTATAGGAGCTCATCCCCAATATAACATGTAAAGGGACCTTGTCAATGAGATTGTACATATAGAAATAGTGGTGGGGCTGTATAGGAGCTCATTCCCAATATAACATGTAAAGGGACCTTGTCAATGAGATTGTACATATAGAAATAGTGGTGGGGCTGTATAGGAGCTCATCCCCAATATAACATGTAAAGGGACCTTGTCAATGAGATTGTACATATAGAAAGTGGTTTTCTGCCACATATGGGGTATCCGTGTACTCAGGAGAAATTGCCCAACAAATGTTTGAGTCCATTTCATCCTTTTGCCCTTGTGAAAATGACAAAATTGCGGCTAAAAGAACATTCTTGTGGAAAATGTTTTATTTTTTTTCATTTAACGGCTCAATGTATGAATCAAAGTGCTCGCCATGCAACTAGATGAATTCCTTGGGGGTCTAGTTTCCAGAATGGGGTGACTTGTGTTTTTTTTCACTGTTTAGGCACACCAGGGGCTCTGCAAATGAGACATGGTGTCCGCTAACAATTCCAGTCAATTTTCCATTCACAAAGGGAAATGTGGCTCCTTCCCTGCTGTGGTTTTCTGCCACATGTGGGGTATCTGCGTCCTCAAGACAAATGGCACAGCAGATTGTATGCTCCATTGTCTCCTGTTACCATTGTGAAAATTCAATATATTTCAGGCTAAAATTACATTTTTGTTGGAAAAGGAAAATTTTATTTTTTTCCTTCCACATCGCTTTAGTTCCTGTGAACACCTGAAGGGTTAATAAACGTGTTGAATGTGGTTTTGAGTAGCTTGAGGGGTGCAGTTTTTAGAATGGTGTCACTTTTGGGTGTTTTCTGTCATACAGGCCCCTCAAAGTCACTTCAAAAGTGACGCGGTCCCTAAAAAAATAGATTTTTGTAAGTTTTGCTGAAAAAAATAAGGAATTGCTGATAAACTTTGAACCCTTCTAACTTCATAATAAAAAAATAATTTGTTTCAACACTTGTGCTGATGTAAAGTAGACATGTGGGAAATGTTATTTATTAACATGTGTGATTTAATTCTCTGGTTTAAGGGCAAAAGAAATCAAAAGGTAAAAATAGCGAGATTTTTACAATTTTCACCAAATTTCGGATTTGTTTCTACAAATAAACGCAATGAGTATCGCCCTGCCTTCACCACTATTATGAAGTCTGATATGTGATGACAAAACAATGTTAGAATCACTGGGATCCGTTGAAGCGTTACAGAGTTATAACCTCATAAACTGACACTGCTCAGAATGGCAAAAAATGGCCGGGTCATTAGGGTCAAAACAAGCTCTGGGGGTGAAAAGGTTAATGGCATTGTCTATGCCACCTATGTTGTTGAATATAATGTGGCTGAGGTGGCCAGAGGGAGGTCACATGATCTGTGGTGTCACATGATCATTACATCTGCTCTCCTGGTTTTAGAACACGATGATATCACACTTCTGTGATCTCACAAGTTGCATCAGAGGCTTTATATAGACCGATGCAGCATTGGAAGCCATTTGTGTAGAGAGGCTTCCAGTACTTAGGAAAAGAAGCTACAAACCTGTGGACTCCTCATCATGACAATGTGGAGAATATTGCTATTCATCATTGTGCGCCAATACGGAGACTTCCATCAGGATCCCTCAATAAAACACCTGCAGGTAAGAAAATCACAATGTAAATACTATTATATTGAATTGGCAGATTTTATATGAATGTGACCCAAAGTGACGTCTGTGGGAGGTTTTGCGGCCACTGCTTGTCCAACAACTGGGGTCAGATGTGTTGATAGTACAGACTTATTCATGTTGGTGACTTGTCTATATGTTGTAGATATTTTGTGCTGTTTTAAATGAACTATGAGAAGTCTGTATATAATTTGTCACCACAGCAAGTTGAATGAAATCCCACAATGTAGATAATGTACAGTTGTGCTCAATAGTTTACATACCCCGGCAGAATCTTTTGCTTTTTTGGCCTTTTTTTCAGAGAATATGAATGATAAGACAAAGGCTTTTTCCCACTCATCGGTTATTGCAGGGGTGGGCAACTCCGGGCCTCGAGGGCCGTACACAGTGCAGGTTTTCTGTATATCCCTAGCATTGGACAGTTGTTAATGCAATCTCCTGCACAGGTGATGATTCCAACTGTCAAATGCTAAGGATACACAGAAAACCTGGACTGTGTGTGGCCCTCGAGGCCTGGAGCTGCCCACCCCTGGGTTAGTGGATGGGTGAAGCCATTTACTGTCCAATCACTGTGTTTCCTCTTCTTAAATCATAATGACCCTGATCATAAGTTCTCATACCCTGGTGATTAAGGCCTGATAACATGAACAGAAGATGACACTAATGAGTTTGAATGGCCAATAAAGGTAACATCCTCCCCTGTAGATGAGCACAACTGTATGTACCATCCTGGCAATGTCCCCATGTAGCAATGATACAATACCCCTATCCTCATTTACACAGGACTGCTCCTATTATTGCTCCAGGAGGACAGGGACCTAACACTATGGCCATTTATGAAGACCAGGATTGTCAACCCTATAGAGATTACTGGACAGTCTATAAACCCCATTTTGGTAGTCCTGTCCAGTTTACCTATCAGGGCAATGTCCAAAAAGCCCTATTGAAACACATAATGAAAAAACAGGCAGCACTCCCTAAATCAAAGTGAAAAGTGGATACTTTACTGATCCATGGCAACGTTTTAATGGTGACCCGTCTTTATCAAGCAATGTGCTCACAGTCAGATTAGTCTTAAGTAGTGTTAACAAATGTGTAATCAATTAAACAATCAAATTGTTTAGCATATGTAAAAAGAACGTTACCATAGTAACAGTCAAGGTGCTTCTTAAGTTTAGATGATGTGAATATGACCAGATCACTCGATAACATACAAAGAGCTCATCAGTGCATATACAATATAATGCGTATGTTTCATTCATAAGATGATCATGACACAATCCTTATGAGGGTACTATATCTGTACAGTTAAGAAAACATAGCATACTTTACTGCATTCAATGCGGTGTATGTCTCCGCCATCTCCCTGCTCCGATTGGCGTTGTTTACTATCGCCTTGTGCCTCCTCATGATGCGTATCCGCTCCAGCCAATCCCCGCAGGGTGCCTGAGCATGCGCACTGGACAATATGCTCACCGTCACCATTTTCATACAGGGCAGCACTGCCATCCGCATATAATGTATGCAATGTACTGCCAAATGCCTGGGGTCACGGACAGGACCGGCCTTAGGCTGAATGGTGCCCTGTGCAAACTTGCCCTTTTGTGCCCCCATGCCATTGTCTACTCAGAACACACGAGCAGACATGTTTGTACATTAACTGTAAATGAGGTGCTTGGGGAGCAGGCACGGGTGTTGCCAGGGTCAGAAAAGATCAGGGGTCCAAGCCCCAGGACATGTGTCCCCTCCTACCTGCCATTACCAACCGCCCCTCATATATAGAGCGGTTTTCAGTTATTGTATTAGGAGGAGGTGAGCTGTGATATCACCAATTGTGAATGGTGGATCCTGTGTTATCTACTGTATATAGAGGTGTTATTAGACATCCGCCTGCGCACAGATCACATATGGCAGTGAATGGGTGCTCACGGTCATGCACAGTCAAGCGCAGCACCGTGCTCTCCCATTATAAAGATAGGGGCTTGCGGTGCTGCGGTCACATTGCGGATCCCCTCTGCAGAACGCTGCGGAGGGGTCCGCAAATGTGAAGGCAGCCTAAAGTATTCTGTGTGATCTAATTCTCTGGTTTAAGGGCGAAAAAATCAAAAGTTAAAAATAGTAAGATTTTCTAAATGTTTGCCAAATTTCAGATTTTTTTCCACAAATAAACGCAGTGAGTATCGCCCTACCTTCACCACTAATATGAAGTCTGATATGTGATGAAAAAACAATGTTAGAATCACTGGGAATCGTTGAAGCATTACAGGGTTATAGCCTCATAAAGTGACACTGGTCAGAATGGCAAAAAATGGCTGGGTCATTAGGGTCAAAACAAGCTCTGGGGGTGAAAGGGTTAATAGCATGTCTATGCTATTCAATATAATGTATCTTAGTATATGGATGTAATGTATAGATACACTGTATAGATTATATATAAATCAGGCTGATGTGCACTGGGGTGCGTCAGTGCACTTGGAAGAAGAATTTCCGGTGCACTGACGCCCCAGTGCACATCAGCCTGATTTATATATTGAAACCAAGAAAAGAAAAAAAGCGACTACAGGTCCAGGCAAAATTGTGAAAACACTTATTAGAATCAGGATTAATACAAGGCTAACTCAACCCACAACAGGATAAAATGCATCCTACAATTTGTTGGGCAATTTCTCCTGAGTACACCGATACCTCATATGTGGTCATAAACTACTGTTTGAGCGCACGGCAGGGTTCAGAAGGGAAGGAGTGCCATTTGACTTTTTGGAGCTAATTTTCTATTCAAAAAGTCAAATAGCGCTCCTTCCCTTCCGAGCCCTGCCGTGCGCCCAAACAGTGGTTTATGACCACATATGAGGTATCATGTACTCGGGAGAAATTGCTCAACAAATTTTAGTATCCATTTTACCCCATTGCCCATGTGAAAATGAAAAAATTGAGGCTAAAAGAACATTTTTGTGAAAACAAAAGTACTTTTTCATTTTTACGGATCAATTTGTGAAACATCTGGGGGTTCAAAATGCTCACCACCCATCTAGATAAGTTCCTTGGGGGGTCTAGTTTCCAAAATCAAGTCACTTGTGGGGGAGCTCCAATGTTTACGCACACAGGGGTTCTCCATACGTAACATGGTGTCTGCTAACGATTTGAATGGAAAATTAGCTCCAATTGTTAGCGGTCACCATGTTGTGTATGGAGAGCTCCTGTGTGCCTAAACATTGGAGCTCCCCCACAAGTGACCCCATTTTGGAAACTAGATCCGCCCAGGGAACTTATCTAGATGCATAGTGCTCACTTTGAACCCCCAGGTGCATCACAAATTGATCGGTACAAATGAAAAAACAAAATTTTTTGTACAATTTTTTTGTACAAAAAAAAAGTACTTTTTCATTTTTACTGATCAATTTGTGACGCACCTGAGGGTTCAAAGTAAGCACTATGCATCTAGATAAGTTCCCTTGGGGCTGTAGTTTCCAAAATGGGGTCACTTTTGGGGACGCTCCAATGTTGAGGCACACAGGGGCTCTCCAAACGCCACATGGTGTCTGCTAACAATTTGGAATTATAATGACCCTGATCAGAAGTTCTCATACCCTGGTGATTTTGGCCTGATAACATGCACAGAGGTTGACACAAATAAGTTTGAATGGCCAATAAAGGTAACATCCTCCCCTGTAGATGAGCGCAACTGTATGTATCATCATGGTAATGTCCCCATGTAACAATGATACAATGCCCCTATCCTCATTTACACAGGACTGCTCCTATTATTGCTCCAGGAGGACAGGGACCTAACACTATGGCCATTTATGAACACCAGGATTATCAACCCTATAGAGATTACTGGACAGTCTATAAAAAAACATTTTGTTTGCTGCATATGGAAAAAAACTTGATGACACTATGATCTTCTTTTGAGCTGGAGACACAGATTATTATGACTGTAATTATCATTTTACAGATCTCAGTGAATGCGGCTTATGGCTTCATATCAGGGCTGTAGACATTTATCACTGAAAATATACATTTTGTTTGTGTATTTTCCAAAGTGTCCACACAAAATGTTGGCTGTCCATGATTTTATGGATACGTTTGTTGTCCTAGAAAACAAATCAAGTTGACAACTCTGGTGCTTACAACTTGAGTCCTGGCAGAATTATCTATATTTAGGGAATATACATTTAAAGGGACCTTGTCAATGAGATTGTACATAAATAGTGGTGTGGCTGTATAGGAGCTCATTCCCAATATAAAATGTTATCTTTGTATAGGGATGTAATGTATAGATATACTGTATAGATTATATATAAATCAGGCTGATGTGCAACGGGGGAGTGTCAGTGCACTTGGAAGAAGAATATCCGGTGCACTGATGCCTCAGTGCACATCAGCCTGATTTATATATTGAAACCAAGAAAAGAAAAAAAGGTGACTACAGGTCCAGGCAAAATTGTGAAAACATTAATTAGAATCAGGATTGATACATTCACAAGGTGTGGACAGTTTATATATATATACTAGCTGTAGTACCCGGCTACGCCCGGGTTAATAAATAACTGCTGTTAGCTATAACAAAATAGAATTTGAAAATGTTAATGACCTGTAGGAAAATAGAAGCTGAGCTGTGATTGATTGCTATAGGCAGCCTAATAAATCTCCAGCCAACAGTAAACCCTCCCCCTGGCCGGGCAGTATATGTTACCTCACACATACACATAATAGACAGCTCATGTGACTAACATCTGCCTTAATTCCCTATATGGCACGTGTTGCACATTGGCTGTTTTTAATCAGATGTTTATGTTTGGAAAATAAAGATAGCACACGTATGAGGCGAGTTGTGTAAGGTGATTTGTGCACATCTGTGTCTGTCTGTGTGGTGTGTGTGTCCCTGGGATGTGTATGTGTGTGTCCCTGTGGGGGGGGTATGTGTGGTGTGTGTCTCTGTTGTGTGTATCTCTTTTTGGTGTGTGTGTCCCTGTGGGGTGAGTGCATGTGTCCCTATAGGGTGTGTATGTGTGTGTGTCCCTGTGGGGGGGTCTGTGTGGTGTGTGTATCTGTGTTGTGTGTGTCTCTTTGTGGTGTGTGTCCCTGTGGGTGAGTGCATGTGTCCCTAAAGGGTGTGCATGTGTGTGTGTCCCTGTGGGGGGGGTGTCTGTGTGGGGTGTGTGTGTCTCTGTGTTGTGTGTGTCTCTGTGTGGTGTGTGTCTCTTTGTGGTGTGTGTGTGTCCCTGAGGGGTGAGTGCATGTGTCCCTATAGGGTGTGTATGTGTGTGTGTCCCTGTGGGGGGGTCTGTGTGGGTGTGTGTCTCTTTGTGGTGTGTGTGTCCCTGTGGGGTGAGTGCATGTGTCCCTATAGGGTGGCTATGTGTGTGTGTCCCTGTGGGGGGGGTCTGTGTGGTGTGTGTGTCTGTGTCATGTGTGTCTCATTGTGGTGTGTGTGTGTGTCGCTGTGGGATGAATGCATGTGTTGCTATAGAGTGTGTGTGTGCCCCCTTGGGGGTGTGTGTGTGTCTCTATGTTGTGTGTGTCTCTTTGTGGTGTGTGTGTGTGTTTGTTCGGGTGTGTGGTGAGTATCCAATGTTGGGGCTGCACCTTAGCGACTATACACTTGCTGTTACTCTTTGTGTGCGTGTGTTGTGTATACATGTCCCCGTGCGTGGTGAATATCTCATGTTGGGGCCCCACCTTAGTGACTATATGCTGGTATATGCTGTTAGTCTTTGGCGCTATCATTAAGCCCCTCTCATTCACAACTGTCAACTGGTAACTGTCACTTTTTCCCCATTATGTAGATAGGGGCAAAATTGTTTGGTGAATTGAAATGCGCGGGGTTAAAATGTCACCTCACAACATAGCCTGTGACGCTCCTGGGGTCCAGACGTGTGACTGTGCAAAATTTTGTTTCTATAGCTGACATCTGTCGATTTTCCTCCAACTCTTTTCCATTCACTTTGTCCCCATTATGTAGATAGGGGCAAAATTTTTGGTGAACTGGAACGCGCAGGGTTAAAATTTCGCCTCACAACATAGACTATGACGCTCCCGGGGTCAAGACGTGCGACTGAGCAAAATTTTGTAGCTGTAGCTGGCAGCTGTCGATTTTCCTCCCACACATTTCCTTTCCCTTTTTCCCCATTATGTAGATAGGGCCAAAATTGTTTGGTGAACTGGAACGCGCGGGGTTAATATTTCGCCTCACAACATAGCCTATGACGCTCTCAGGGTCCAGACGTGTTACTGTGCAAAATTTTGTCTCTATAGCTGACAGCTGTCGATTTTCCTCCAATATTTTTCCATTCACTTTTTCCCCATTATGTAGATAGGGCCAAAATGGTTTGGTGAACTGGAACGCGCAGGGTTAAAATTTCGCCTCGCAACATAGCCTATGACGCTCCCGGGGTCGAGACGTGTGACTGTGCAAAATTTTGTGGCTATAGTTGCGACGGTGTAGATGCCAATCCCGGATATACATACACACATACACACACACATACACACATTCAGCTTTATACATTAGATATATATATATATATATATATATATATATATATATATATATACCAAACAAATGTCGCAGCACTCCTTTAGCGATGCATAAGAGTTGTTTATTCCAGCTTGCTAGGTTACAATGGCAACGTTTCGGGCCCACACGCCCTTAGTCCTGCAATCCCTGGCCATCTCTACTTCCTTTTTATGCATTCATTTACAGTTCATCAATCAATTCATACACATAATCAATTACAGCTTTCTTATTCTAATACACCAGAATCCCTGTGCTTTTCCATACATTTGCTCCTATGTCTATCTGTGCTTTAATCACTATAGTATATATCTTTACAGTCACTTTTATAAATTGGAAGCCTTTCGGTCATTTAGCCATATTCATTAACCTTGTTATTACATCCATAGTTGATTACATACTGTTTTTCTTACTGTGCTCCTGTATGACGCTGCCGGAGTCCTCCTCCATACTGCCTCCATAACAATACACCTCGTGTTCCCGGCGTCCCGGAAGCGGCGATTCCGCCCATAGCTCCATGGGTAATTGCGTACTGCGCATGCGCCGGCCCGTTTTCATGTCTTTCAGTGCAGCAGATAGTTTTCCTTCATCCGCGCCATTTTAACTACTGGCGCCTTTGCCCTTACTTCCCCTGCGACTTTAGACTAGGGGCCTGCTTCCATATTACCCAACATACTAGGGCGCTGGTGTATAGAAAAAAGTGCTAGTGCTTATTAAAAAGTGCTAGTGCTTCATATTGCTAATTTATGCATATAGTGTTACCTGTGCTCCATTATATTTAATAATAAACCTATAGTGCCCTTCATTTTTATCACAGGGCTACAACCCTGGGATCATAACATCATTTTCATTCCAATAAGGATTTTATCCCAACAACCTGTATTGGCTCCCAGATCTCTGAGATGCCTTAGGTGTTTATTTTTATTTTTTATCCCAGGGACCTGTGGACCTGCTTATTACCATTTTAAAGTGCTTCAGTGCTCATTATTATCATATTAATTTTGCCCCGACCTTCCATTGGTGTGCAATGTACTACCCTACCCTTTATGTATATTCATGGCTAACGCTTGTTATTATTATGGAATACATCCATTATTTTACTATCCAAGCCCAAGCCCAACCGCACTCCTTTGGGGTTTATGGGTACTATTCTATGCTATACCAATGTCAAGCCTCGCAATTTCTATCTCCAGTGTTTAAACTTGCAAGGAAAATAATTAATAATTAAAACTTAAAACAGGTGCCCTATGGGGCCAGGACTCCCGACCTCCGCCATACTTGGCACAATTGACAAAAAACTACTTCACTATTGTTGTTAAAGAATTCCTCCAGGCTTCCAATTTTTCCATTCTGTGAAGAAAACAAATAAACAAAACCATTTTAGTCACATTAAATTGATATGTTAATACAAACGTGCATTAAAAACCAGTGATGTTAAAAATCTATACTGCTTAATTAAGTCTGAGGGGAGGACCCCAATAGATTAGAATTTCTTAGGTGGCTACATTTAACTTATAATCAACGTTTAAACCTCCCGGTTTTAGTGTGCCCAATCTTTTAATCCATCTAAGTTCCTTCTCCAATAGCAATTTTTCTCTGTCTCCACCTCTTCTCAACTGTGGGACACTATCTATTATTCTGCACTTAAGGTCCCTTTCATTATGCTCCGCCTCAACGAAATGCTTGGGTACAGGCAGGTTTTGTTGTTTTTGTCGGATGCTACATCTATGCAAATTCATCCGTACCTTAAATTCAAGGGTTGTTTCCCCTACATAGAGCAGCTTACAGGGGCACTCCAGCAGGTACACTACGTACTCTGAACTGCAGGTATAAAAATCTCTTATCTTATACCTTTTCCCCTTTACTTCAAAAGAGTTCCCTTTTATCATATGCGAACAATTTACACAGCTTACACAAGGGAAACAACCTGTCCTTTTCCTCCCTGTTATTGTAGACTGGGTACTCTTTTTCAAACTGCCTATATCCGAATGCACCAATTGGTCTTTAAGGGACCGACCTTTCCTAAAAGAAAAGAGGGGGGGATTTTTAAACTCCTCTATCTCTGGCAACCCCTGACCAAGAATCTTCCAATTTTTCTTTATTATCTTTGTTATCTCACTAGATTCTTCCCCGTAGGTTGTTACTACGGGTATCCTCTTCTGTATACTTCCATTCTTTTTGTTAGTCCGTTCAAACTTTTCTGCCTTTGCTCTTTCAGTAAACCTATTGGGTATTCTCTCTCCTGAAATTTTTGCAACAACTCGTCTATGGTTTTTTCTTTCTCCATTTCGTTGCTCACTATTCGTCTCACCCTTTGAATCTGCCCATTCGGTATGGCTCTCTTCATTTCTGGGGGGTGGTGACTTTGATAGTGAAGCAACTTGTTTTTATCCGTTTTTTTTACGTGCAGAGAGGTTGTTAAGATATTACCTACATGCCTTACCGATACATCCAGGAACTGCAATTCAACTTTTGACTGGACCATAGTGAACTTAATTGTGGTATCCACCGTATTAAGATATTCAAAGAACTCATGCAATGCCTCGGTAGTACCCCTCCAGTACCCCCTTTCTGCATAGTATATATATATATAATATATATATATATATATATATGAAAATAGAAGCAGCACTTTTCCCTTACAATGTTGGTGCATATCAGTCCAGAGTGGGTTTCACTCACTCCTTGTATACAGACCTGTAATGAAGACCGCAGCACTCCAATTCAGATGCAAAATAGCCTTTAATGGCCTTCTGGCATATCTGTGACAGACTTTTCGGTCCTAAGACTGGAAGAAGCAGGAGGAGGTGCAGAGACATAGAAGTGGGAGGAATACAAATGGAGGACAGTGGAGGATCGTGCCTGCAGTGAAGACCTCTTAATAAGATGCCACCCATTAGACTAGTTAATTGTAAGTTTTCCAATGTCTTTTATAAAGCTTACAGGGGGGCTAGAAACATGGGGGACCCCTTCCCTGAATGCAGCAGATATGCTGCATTCAATGCTGCATTTAGTTTGCCATGCAGCAAGGGGGTGACAGGCAGGCCCGGACTGACAGGCGGGAGGAGCGGGACTTTTCCCGATGGGCCGGCCGGTGGCGGCGTGTGGGGGCCGCCCGTTCCTCCCGCCGCAGGCCTGGCTACTTTTAAATGATTTTGCGGTCGCCGCCGCTGCCCGCCTGCATAGCGGGGTCTGAGGAGCAGCGCCGGCCGCCAAGTTGCGGCGGCATAAGTCATGAGAGAGACTCACTTGGTGCACAGACTCTGCACACCAATCAGCGGGCGGCCCAGGCACAGGCTCATACTTCTATTGGAGCGGGCTGTGCTGTGCCGTGCTGTGGGCGGAGAGAGCACACATTTTGCTCTCCCGCCAACGAAATGGAAAGGCACCGGCCACCCCGACCCCAGCCATTACCAGTGGTCCCTGTGCAGGCAGCCAGTGGAGCTGGCCTGAAGACAGCGTACAGTCTCCTCCTCACTCTTCCTGTGTGGCCTGTCAGCTGCGGACCTGGGCAGTGCGAGACGGCAAGCCAAAGCTGAGGAAAGCAAGGCAAGGTACTTTCACCATCAGCTGAGGCACTTGCCTGTGTGTGGGCTGGGGCTGTGCCTCTGTGTGTGTGGCTGGGGCTGTGCCTCTGTGTGTGTGGCTGGGGCTGTGCCTCTGTGTGTGTGGCTGGGGCTGTGCCTCTGTGTGTGGCTGGGGCTGTGCCTCTGTGTGTGGCTGGGGATGTGCCTCTGTGTGTGTGGCTGGGGCTGTGCCTCTGTGTGTGTGGCTGGGCTGTGCCTCTGTGTGTGTGGCTGGGGCTGGGCCTCTGTGTGTGTGGCTGGGGCTGTGCCTCTGTGTGTGTGGCTGGGGCTGTGCCTCTGTGTGTGTGGCTGGGCTGTGCCTCTGTGTGTGTGGCTGGGGCTGTGCCTCTGTGTGTGTGGCTGGGGCTGTGTCTCTGTGTGTTGGGGCTGTGTGGCTGGGGCTGTGTGGTTTGGGGTGTGGAGCTGCAGCTGTGTGGAGCTGCGGCTGTGTGGGGCTGCGGCTCTGTCTCTGTGTGGGGATGCGGCTCTGTCTCTGTGTGGGGCTGCGGCTCTGTCTCTGTGTGGGGCTGCGGCTCTGTCTCTGTGTGGGGCTGCGGCTGTGTGGCTGCGGCTGTGTGGCTGTGTGTGTGTGTGGCTGGGGCTGCTTGGCTGTGTGTGGCTGGGACTGTGTGGCTGGCTGTGGCTGTGTGTGTGGCTGGCTGTGTGTGGCTGACTATTTGCCTGTGTGGTGTGTGTGGCGGTCTGTCTGTGGCTGGCTATGGTTGTCTATGTTGCTGTCTATGTGGCTGGCTGTTTGTGTGTGACTAGCTGTGGGTCTGTGTGTGGCTGGCTGTGGCTGTATGTGTGTGGGTGACTGCGTGTGTGTGTGTGTGGCTGGCTGTAGCTGTATGTGTGGCTGGCTTTGGCTGGCTGTGTGTGTGGCTGGCTGTTTGTGTGGCTGGCTGTAGCTCTGTGTGTGGCTGGCTGTGTCGGTGGCTGGTTGTGTGGCTGGCTATGGCTGTGTGTGTGTGTCTGTCTGCGTCTATATATGGCTGGTGGCTGTCTATGTGGCTACCTGTGTGTGGCTGTAGCTCTGTGTGGCTGTATGTGGGTAGCTGGCTGTGTGTCTGTGTGTGGCTGGCTGTGTGTCTGTCTGTGTGTCTGTGTGTGGCTGGCTGTGTGTCTGTGTGTGGCTGGCTGTGTGGCTGGCTGGTTGTGTGGCTGGCTATGGCTGTGTGTGTGTGTGTGTGTCTGTCTGCGTCTATATGTGGCTGGTGGCTGTCTAGGTGGCTACCTGTGTGTGGCTGTAGCTCTGTGTGGCTGTATGTGGGTAGCTGGCTGTGTGTCTGTGTGTGGCTGGCTGTGTGTCTGTGTGTGGCTGGCTGTGTGTCTGTGTGTGCCTGGCTGGTTGTGTGGCTGGCTGTGGCTGTGTGTGTGCCTGTCTGCGTCTATATGTGGCTGGTGGCTGTCTATGTGGCTACCTGTGTGTGGATGTAGCTCTGTGTGGCTGTATGTGGGTAGCTGGCTGTGTGTCTGTGTGTGGCTGGCTGTGTTGCTGGCTGAGGCTGTGTGTAGCTGGCTGAGGCTGTGTGTGGCTGGCTGAGGCTGTGTGTCTGTGTTGCTAACCACTGAGACCCCAAAATCCTGACAAACGGAGCTTTGAAGAACACCATGTAAATGGAGCTGTGGTTGATTATTCCCTCTGCTGCACCATTCACATGTGGCTCTTCAGATAACTCCTTTAAGAATGTGGTGAGGGCCACGATAACGTAAAAGCGAAATTTACGGATTGGGGCTGTTTGTTGATATAGTGTGTGGGCTGGTGGGGCTTGTTTTCCAGGGCTGCTTTTTGGTACCAGTCCGGCCCTGGTGACAGGTCCTCTTTAAAAAAACGTCTGACTGAGCCCCAAGAACCCAAACTTCCACAGGTCCGCTCATCTCTACTCATGTTGTGTGGTTGTGACATTTACAACCAATGTAGAAGAATGTAACGGATTTTGAGTATTAATCAACATGTTTCAGCGAACAGGTCACTCCTTTATCAGGACAAATCACAATATCTGTCATCTGTATCCTGAAATGCGTTGACTTAAATCACAATCCAGGATTTCTGCTCTGTTGTCATTCCTCTACGACAGCGCACATTAACCCCTTCTCTCCAATCTTCAAGTTAACACCCGATAAGGCAAACTAAATTGCTAAAATGCAGACATTTTGCTCAAGTATCTATTATATAATTGCCGTAACTGACTTCCGTCGGAGCGGCGCAACTTCCGGTGGCTTGGTTAGCGAGTCCGAGGTGCTTCTCCTGGACTCTGTCCGTGGCCGCGTAGCGGCCACGGCGACTCGCGAAGCAATGCCCGCAAAGCGGGCATTGCGAGTCGTTGCAGCCTCGCGAAGCAATGCCCGCGAAGCTGGGCATTGCGAGTCGCTGACACCCACCACTAACCAAGCCACAGAAGCCCATACTACTGTAGTGTACACCGCTATAGTATACTACAGTCCCATGCCCATAAGCGCCATGGGATTGTAGTATGCCATCGCGCTGTACACTACAGCCCCCTGCCGCTCTAAGCCACTACGCGCTCTACACTACAGCCCCCTGCCCCCGCACCCCTACACGCTAAGCCCCGACCACCTAACCCCCGACCCGCAGCATCCTAAGCCACCGCCGATACCCCCTAAGCCCCGCCGTCTACCCCCTAAGCCACCGCCGCCCCTAAGCCCCTACCCCCTAAGCCCCGCAGCAGCCCCGACCACCTAACCCCCGACCTGCAGCATCCTAAGCCCCCGCCGCTACCCCCTAAGCCTCGCCGTCTACCCCCTAAGCCATTGCCGCCCCTAAGCCCCTACCCCCTAAGCCCCGCAGCAGCCCCTAAGCCCCTACCCCCTAAGTCCTGCCGCCCCTAAGCCCCTACCCCCTAAGCCCCGTAGCATCCTAGGCCCCCGCCGATACCCCCTAAGCTATGCCGCCTACCCCCTAAGGCACCCGCCGCCCTAAGCCCCTACCCCCTAAGCCCCGTAGCATCCTAGGCCCCCGCCGATACCCCCTAAGCCCCGCCGCCTATCCCCTAAGGCACCGCCGCCCCTAAGCCCCTATCCCCTAAGCCCCGCAGCAGCCCCGACCACCTAACCCCCGACCCGCAGCATCCTAAGCCCCCGCCGATACCCCCTAAGCCCCGCCGTCTACCCCCTAAGCCATCGCCGCCCCTAAGCCCCTACCCCCTAGGCCCCCGCCGATACCCCCTAAGCCATGCCGCCTACCCCCTAAGGCACCGCCGCCCCTAAGCCCCTACCCCCTAAGCCCCGTAGCATCCTAGGCCCCCGCCGATACCCCCTAAGCCCCGCCGCCTATACCCTAAGGCACCGCCGCCCCTAAGCTCCCGCCGCTGTCCCCTGCCCCTCTCGCTAAAGCCCTACACCCTAACCCCCCGCCGTCCCCTAACCTAACGCCGCTGTCACCTAAGGCCCTACACCCGAAGCCCCCGCCGTCCCCTAACCTAACGTCCCCGTCGATCACTTACATGCCTTCAAGTCATCTGATCGTCCGTCCGATCCACAAGTCCTCCGTCCGGCCAGGCGTCCTCTTCCTCCGGCCCCGGGGCTCTTCTCTCTTCTTTCCGCCATCTCCGCCTCTTCGTCCGGCCCCGGGGATCTTCTGTCTTCTTTTCGCAAACTTCCACCTCCGACGTCCTCTTCCTTCTCATTAAGATAGAATGGACGAAAAATCCGCCATTCTACCTCAATAAGATCTGAGGCCCTCTTCTGATTGGTCGCTGTATACTGCCCTCAGCCAATCAGAAGAGCCCCTCATTCAGTTCTCATTCAGGTCCGCCTTTTTTTCCCCATTGACATACATTACCGGTGTGTCGGCGATTTTATGGCCGCCCCCCTGGTTCTATTTGTCGGCCCTAAAATCGCGGACACACCGCTAATGCATGTCTATGGGCAGTCAGCTCGAATTCTGATTCGTTGGCGTTCAATCCGAAATCGGGCTGACTGCCCATAGAGATGCATTAGCGGTGTGTCCGCGATTTTAGGGCCGACAAATAGAACCAGGTGGGCGGCCATAAAATCGCCGACACACCGGTAATGTATGTCAATGGAGAAAAAAAAAGGCGGACCTGAATGAGAACTGTGTCTCACTCTCACTTAAAAAAATAAATAAATTAATAATAAAAAAAATAATTTAAAAATAATTTAAAAATAATAAAAAAATAAATTAAAAATAATAAATAATTAAATAAAAATAATAATAATAAAAAAAAAAAAATGCGGACCTGAATGAGAACGGTGTCTCACTCTCACTTAAAAAAATAAATAAATTACATAATAAAAAAAATAAATAAAAAATAATTAAAAAATAATAAAAAAATAAATTAAAAATAATAAATAATTCAATAAAAATAATAATAAAAAAATTAAATATATGCTAATTATATCAGCCCTTTCAGCGGACCTGAAAGAGAACTGGGTCTCAGCCTAAATAATAAATTTAATAATAAAAAAAATAATTAAAAAATAATTAAAAAAATAATAAAAAAATAAATTAAAAATAATAAATAATTCAATAAAAATAATAATAAAAAAATTAAATATATGCTAATTATATCAGCCCTTTCAGCGGACCTGAAAGAGAACTGGGTCTCAGCCTAAATAATAAATTTAATAATAAAAAAAATAATTAAAATATAATAAAAAAATAATAAAAAAATAATAAATAATAAATAAAAAAATAATAATTAAAAAAAAAATGCTAAATAATATGATATTACTGCTAATAATAATGCTATTAATGCTAATAATTATGCTATTAATGCTAATAATAATGTTATTAATGCTATTATTAATGCTAATAATGCTATTATTAATGCTATTAATGCTAATAATAATGCTATTAATGCTATTAATAATGTTATTAATCCTATTATTAATGCTAATAATGCTATTATTAATGCATAATGCTAATAATAATGCTATTAATGCTATTAATAATGCTATTAATGCTATTAATTATGCTATTAATGCTATTAATGCTAATGTTTATCCTATTCATGGTATTATTAATGCTAATAATAATGCTATTAATGCTATTAATGCTAATAATAATGCTATTAATGCTAATAATAATGTTATTAATGCTATTATTAATGCTAATAATGCTATTATTAATGCTATTAATGCTAATAATAATGCGATTAATGCTATTAATAATGCTATTAATGCTATTAATTATGCTATTAATGCTATTAATGCTAATATTTATCCTATATAATTGTATTAATGATAATAATAATGCTATATTAAATGCTATTAATAATGCTATTAATGCTAATTAATTATGCTATTAATGCTATTTAATGCTAATATTATCTATTTCATTAATGTATTAATGCTAATTAATGCTAATATAATGCTATTAATGCTATTAATAATGATTAATAATGCTATTATAATTGCTAATAATGCTATTTTTAATGCTAATTAATGCTATTATTAATGCTATTAATGCTAATAATAATGCTATTAATGCTATTAATAATGCTATTAATGCTATTAATTATGCTATTAATGCATAATAATATTATCCTATTAATGCTATTAATAATGCTATTAATGCTAATTAATTATGCTATTAATGCTAATTATTATCCTATTCATGTATTATAATGCTATATTAATGCTAATAATAATGCTATTAATCTATTAATGCTAATAATAATGCTATTAATGCTATTAATAATGTTATTAATGCTATTATTAATGCTAATAATGCTATTATTAATGCTATTAATGCTAATAATAATGCTATTAATGCTAATATTTATCCTATTAATGCTATTAATGCTAATAATAATGCTATTAATGCTATTAATAATGCTATTAATGCTATTAATTATGCTATTAATGCTATTAATGCTAATATTTATCCTATTCATGGTATTATTAATGCTATTAATGCTAATAATAATGCTATTAATTCTATTAATGCTAATAATAATGCTATTAATGCTATTAATAATGTTATTAATGCTATTATTAATGCTAATAATGCTATTATTAATGCTATTAATGCTAATAATAATGCTATTAATGCTATTAATAATGCTATTAATGCTATTAATTCTGCTATTAATGCTAATATTTATCCTATTAATGCTATTAATGCTAATATTTATCCTAATAATGCATTATTAATAATGCTATTAATGCTATTAATTATGCTATTAATGCTAATATTTCTCCTATTAATGCTATTAATGCTATTAATAATGCTATTAATGCTATTAATTATGTAATTAATGCTATTAATGCTAATATTTATCCTATTCATGGTATTATTAATGCTATTAATGCTAATAATAATGTTATTTATGCTATTAATGCTAATAATAATGCTATTAATGCTATTAATAATGTTATTAATGCTATTATTAATGCTAATAATGCTATTATTAATGCTATTAATGCTAATAATAATGCGATTAATGCTATTAATAATGCTATTAATGCTATTAATTATGCTATTAATGCTATTAATGCTAATATTTATCCTATTAATGTATTAATGCTAATAATAATGCTATTAATAATGCTATTAATGCTATTAATTATGCTATTAATGCTATTAATGGTAATATTTATCCTATTAATGCCATTATTAATGCTATTAATGCTAATAATAATGCTATTAATAATGTTATTAATGCTATTATTAATGCTAATAATGCTATTATTAATGCTATTAATGCTAATAATAATGCTATTAATGCTATTAATAATGCTATTAATGCTATTAATTATGCTATTAATGCTAATATTTATCCTATTAATGCTATTAATACTATTAATAATGCTATTAATGCTAATATTTATCCTATTAATGATATTAATGCTATTAATAATGCTATTAATGCTATTAATTATGCTATTATTGCTATTAATGCTAATATTTATCCTATTTATGGTATTATTAATGCTATTAATGCTAATATTAATGCTATTAATGCTATTAATGCTAATAATAATGCTATTAATGCTATTAATAATGTTATTAATGCTAATATTAATGATAATAATGCTATTATTAATGCTATTAATGATAATAATAATGTTATTAATGCTATTAATAATGCTATTAATGCTATTAATTATGCTATTAATGCTAATATTTATCCTATTAATGCTATTAATGCTAATAATAATGCTATTAATGCTATTAATAATGCTATTAATGCTATTAATTATGCTATTAATGCTATTAATGCTAATATTTATCCTATTAATGGCATTATTAATGCTATTAATGCTAATAATAATGCTATTAATGCTAATAATAATGCTATTAATGCTATTAATAATGTTATTAATGCTATTATAATGCTAATAATGCCATTATTAATGCTATTAATGCTAATAATAATGCTATTAATGCTATTAATAATGCTATTAATGCTATTAATTATGCTATTAATGCTATTAATGCTAATATGTATCTATTAATGCTATTAATAATGCTATTAATGCTAATAATAATGCTATTAATGCTATTAATAATGTTATTAATGCTATTATTAATGCTAATAATGCTATTATTAATGCTATTAATGCTAATAATAATGCTATTAATGCTATTCATAATGTTATTAATGCTATTATTAATGCTAATAATGCTATTATTAATGCTATTAATGCTAATAATAATGCTATTAATGCTATTAATAATGTTATTAATGCTATTATTAATGCTAATAATGCTAGTTAATAATGCTATTAATGCTAATAATAATGCTAATAATGCTATTAATACTGTTATTAATGCTCATAATACTGCTAATAATGCTATTAATACTGCTATTACTGCTAATAATAATTCTATGGCTTATATTATTGCTATTGATGATGCGATTATTTTTTAAAAATCTTTAAAAAAACAATAAACATATTTTAGATACCCGATGCATTTGCATCAGGCTAACAGCTATAACTACTATAATCAAATTAATGCACGTTCTAGAATCCCGATGCATTTGCATCGGGCTCACAGCTAGTTTATATATATTTTTCTAAAGGCTAAAAAATATTTTTCAAATGTCCTGATACAATCTCTCCTATATTTTGTTTGCAGAAAAAAAAGCCAAAGACATTGATATTGTTATGGAGACCCAGCAACAGACTACAGATAAAGACCAAGAATGACGTCACCTCAACCCCAGTACCCTGCTGCAAGTAAAATCAGAGCAGATCTTCCTGCGGACGGTAAGTCCTCCAATATTTTATTCCCCATGAACACTTCTACCTTGAACTTTTCTTCTCTTTCCTGTAGCCTGACCGCAGCAATACTGGTGTTTCAGAATTGCAACTTTATGAAAATGTTTCAGTTGATAAATTTGGCTTAAAACTTATTTGTATAGGTAAACTAGCCATTGTTTCCATCCTCTTTTGGAATCTGGATAAGATATGCTGTAAGTTTTGTAAAGACAATGAAAAAAGAATTAGAAACCCCAACCCTTGGAAGTGGTTTGTATATGGCTGGCTTTATGTGGGCGGAGGGCCGAACTGCCCAATCAGTGTCTTCAAATGACATTTGGCCTTTAAAAAATGTCTGACTGAGCCCGAAGAACCTGAACTTCCACAGGTCCGCTCATCTCTACTCACCTTGTGTGGTTGTGAAATTTATAACCAATGTAGAAGCATGTAATGGATTTTGAGTATTAGTCAACGCGTTTCAGAGAACAGATCACTCCTTCATCAGGACAAATCACAATACCTTAGATAAATGGAATCAAGCTCAAACCACTGTTAGGTGCTGAAGGGTAATGAGTCAAACAGTTCAGAAATGTAACCCTGGCACACATCACGAAAAAAAGTAAAAAATGGTAGTTGCTTTTCAGGGGCTTCTATTTTGTAGTGCAAAGGCTATACTTTCTATAACTATAGACCTTTGCACTGAAAAATAAAAGTACCTGAAAAGCAACTTCCATTTTTTCTTTTTTTCGTGGTGTGTGCCAGGGTTAAATCACAGTATTTCTGTCATCTGTATTCTGAAATGCGTTGACTAAAATCAGAATCCAGGATTCTGCTGTGTTGTCATTCCTTCACAACAGCGCACATTAACCCCTTCTCTCCAATCTTCAAGTTAACATGGAATAAGTCCAGCTAAATTGCTACAACTCAGACATTTTTCTCAAGCATCTACTATATAATTGCCTAATCGTGTCTGTCGACTAAATCGCGTGCCTGCTCGCCAGCGCTGATTGGTCGCCGCCAGCCGCGGCAACCAATGAGCGCAGCGTATGCAAAACAGCTGTGCGCATTCAAAACCTGGTGATGGCGACGCATTAGCGACACGGCATTGACGTGACAGCGCTACACTCACATAGCGGGCGGGCAAGCTGACTTCACTGTCGGCTTTTCTGCCCCGCTATTTGAAATGAACAGCTGATGCTTCGGCATCAGCTGTTCATTCAGAATAGCCGCCTTACCTCCCCCCACTTTCCCTCTCCCGCTGCCCTGCTCCATGCTTCCGCTGCCCCGCGCCCTCGCTCACGATCACCCGTCGCTACACCCCGGCATTCCTCCTCTTTTCTTTCTTGTTGCATTGACGTGCGGTAATGAAAGGCCGCAGGGGCGGGTTTAACAGAGGGGGTTTCATAATGGGCGTGACCGAGGACATGCCCACCACATTAGGGAGAATCGCCTGTCTAAACCGGAGTCAGCCGGCCGCGGTGAGTCATATGGGAAGAGGGGGGGGCATTGAATGTGTTTATGTCTGCGTATGGGAAGAGGGGGGGGCAGTGAATGTGTTTATGGCTGTGTATGGGAAGAGGGGGGGGCAGTGAATGTGTTTATGTGTTTATGGCTGTGTATGGGAAGAGGGGGGGCAGTGAATGTGTTTATGGCTGTGTATGGGAAGAGGGGGGGCAGTGAATGTGTTTATGTGTTTAAGGCTGTGTATGGGAAGGGGGGGGGCAGTGAATGTGTTTATGTGTTTATGGCTGTGTATGGGAAGAGGGGGGGCAGTGAATGTGTTTATGGCTGTGTATGGGAAGAGGGGGGGGCAGTGAATGTTTTATGTGTTTATGGCTGTGTATGGGAAGAGGGGGGGCAGTGAATGTGTTTATGGCTATGTATGGGAAGAGGGGGGGCAGTGAATGTGTTTATGTGTTTATGGCTGTGTATGGGAAGAGGGGGGGGCAGTGAATGTGTTTATGGCTGTGTATGGGACGAGGGGGGGCAGTGAATGTGTTTATGTTTATGGTTTATGGAAGAGGGGCAGTAATGTTTATGGGTGATGGAAGGGGGCAGTGAAGTGTGTTTATGGCTGTGTATGGGAAGAGGGGGGGGCAGTGAATGTGTTTATGGCTGTGTATGGAAGAGGGGGTTAGTGAAGTGTTATGTGTTTATGGCTGTGTATGGAGAGGGGGGGCAGGAATGTGTTTATGGCTGTGTATGGGAAGAGGGGGCATGAATGTGTTATGGTGTGTATGGAAGAGGGGCAGTGATGTTTTATGGTTGTTATGGAAGAGGGCATGATGTGTTTATGTGTTTATGGTGTATGGAAGAGGGGGCAGTGAATGTTTTGTTTATGGCTGTGTATGGGAAGAGGGGGGGGCAGTGAATGTGTTTATGGCTGTAGTATGGGAAGAAGGGGGGCAGTGAATGTGTTTATGGCTGTGTATGGGAAGAGGGGGGGCAGTGAATGTGTTTATGTGTTTATGGCTGTGTATGAAGGCAGAAGTTTATGCTGTATGGAAAGGGGCAGTGAATGTGTTTATGTGTTTATGGCTGTGTATGGGAAGAGGGGGGGGCAGTGAATGTGTTTATGTTTATGCTGTGTATGGGAAGAGGGGGGGCAGTGAATGTGTTTATGGCTGTGTATGGAAGAGGGGGGGCAGTGAATGTGTTTATGTGTTTATGGCTGTGTATGGGAAGAGAGGGGGGGCAGTGAATGTGTTTATGGCTGTGTATGGGAAGAGGGGGGGCAGTGAATGTGTTTATGTGTTTATGGCTGTGTATGGGAAGAGGGGGGGCAGTGAATGATGTGTTTATGGCTGTGTATGGAAGAGGGGGGGCAGTGAATGTGTTTATGGCTGTGTATGGGAAGAGGGGGGGCAGTGAATGTGTTTATGTGTTTATGGCTGTGTATGGGAAGAGGGGGGGCAGTGAATGTGTTTATGGCTGTGTATGGGAAGAGGGGGGGCAGTGAATGTGTTTATGGTTTATGTGAGCATGATTTTATGGGAAGAGGGGGGGGCAGTGAATGTGTTTATGGCTGTGTATGGGAAGAGGGGGGGGCAGTGAATGTGTTTATAGTGGTTTTATGGCTGTGTATGGGAAGAGGGGGGGCAGTGAATGTTTTATGTTTATGGCTGTGTATGGGAAGAGGGGGGGCAGTGAATGTGTTTATGGCTGTGTATGGGAAGAGGGGGGCAGTGAATGTGTTTATGGCTGTGTATGGGAAGAGGGGGGGCAGTGAATGTGTTTATGTGTTATATGGCTGTGTATGGGAAGAGGGGGGGCAGTGAATGTATGTGTTTATGGCTGTGTATGGGAAGGGGGGGGGCAGTGAATGTGTTTATGTGTTTATGGCTGTGTATGGGAAGAGGGGGGGGCAGTTGAATGTGTTATATGTGGCTGTGTATGGGAAGAGGGGGGGCAGTGAATGTGTTTATGTGTTTATGGCTGTGTATGGAAGGGGGGGGCAGTGAATTGTTAGTTTATGGCTGTGTATGGGAAGAGGGGGGCAGTGAATGTGTTTATGCTGTGTATGGGAAGAGGGGGGGCAGTGAATGTGTTTATGGCTGTGTATGGGAAGAGGGGGGGCAGTGAATGTGTTTTAAGTGTGATTTTATGGCTGTGTATGGGAAGGGGGGGGCAGTGAATGATGTTTTATGGCTGTGTATGGGAAGAGGGGGGGGCAGTGAATTGTGTTTATGGCTGTGTATGGGAAGAGGGGGGGCAGTGAATGTGTTTATGGCTGTGTATGGGAAGGGGGGGGCAGTGAATGTTTATGTGTTTATGGCTGTGTATGGGAAGAGGGGGGGCAGTGAATGTGTTTATGGCTGTGTATGGGAAGAGGGGGGGCAGTGAATGTGTTTATGTGTTTATGGCTGTGTATGGGAAGAGGGGGGGGCAGTGAATGTGTTTTATGGCTGTGTATGGGAAGAGGGGGGGCAGTGAATTGTTTGGTTTATGGCTGTGTATGGAAGAGGGGGGGGCAGTGAATGTGTTTTATGGCTGTGTATGGGAAGGGGGGGCAGTGAATGTGTTTATGTGTTATGCTGTGTATGGAAGAGGGGGTGGCAGTGAATGTGTTTATGTGTGTATGGGAAGGAGGGGGGGGGCAGTGAATGTGTTTATGGCTGTGTATGGGAAGAGGGGGGGCAGTGAGTGATGTGTTTTATGGCTGTGTATGGGAAGAGGGGGGGCAGTGAAATGTGTTTATGGCTGTGTATGGGAAGGGGGGGGCAGTGAAATGTGTTTATGGCTGTGTATGGGAAGAGGGGGGGGCATGTGTTTATGTGTTTATGGCTGTGTATGGAAGGGGGGGGGCAGTGAATGATGTGTTTATGGCTGTGTATGGGAAGAGGGGGGGGCAGCAGTGAATGTGTTTATGGTTGGGTGTATGGGAAGAGGGGGGGGGCAGTGAATGTGTTT